>JAJLXM010000025.1:0-112072 GCA_030571275.1 Zygotorulaspora sp. UFMG-CM-Y6047 | reverse complement strand
TTAGTTTGATCCCAGTGATTTAGTTGTACAAGCATTATGGTTGCCTTATGATGACAGAATACATCGTAGTAAGATTCCATTATGTAATCTTCTCGCAACGGACATCAGTCGATATTCTTTCACACCATTGAGTATTCTTGTTAGGGCTCAATCTTACTGCAATCACTGGTTCATCACGGCAGATGCTTTAATTCTCAGTGTCTTTTATGTATACTTCATTGTCAGTCCTAGTATCAACACTTTTTACGGATCCGAGAGCTCTCTCTCTCCTTCTATCATAGTATTAACTAAAGAAATCAAAGTTTAGAGCTATTCTTTCACGCTTTGTCAAACCGCAAATTGCAATGATCGCCCCATTGCCTAAGATGATTTCCTTACAAAAAATATATGGGGTTTATAATTCAGGTAGCTTACTAATATCTTGCTTCTGTAGTGCGATAATTTTAAAACAAAAAATTAGATGACCCACTTGCCTGATAAAGAAGCTTATTACTGCGTAAACATCTTGGAACATATAACAGCTCCTGAAAACAACAATGTATACGTATACATTTATTAGCCTCGAAAAATTTGGTGGGGCAGGCGCGAGGTTGACTTTACAATGTAAACCAGTGCCCACATATTTATCGAAATTTCATTCCAATGATTGAAAAACATCCAAGAGATTTCGTATTAGATCACAAGCATCCCAAATCTACCATTATATCTGTAAATTTTGAAGGGAAAGATATTAGGCAGAAATAGAATCCAGACCCAACAAAAATTGGAACTAATTCTCTAAACATAACTCTTCCGCAAAATCTTAAAGGCACGAAGACTCCATTTGGTTATATAGTTTGAACTCTAAAGTAATGTAAAAGAAACTTCCATACATGGCTATGATTAGCGAATGATTCTAGGAGTGCTTTCCTATATCGCGGGTCGCTCTTTTTTGTTTCCATTAGATACAAGCTCGTTGTTATGGTTACAGCTTTTTTCTAGAAAGAACATCATAAAGTCAAACTAAAACAACACAAATAAAGAAGGTCTCTTAATTCTGCCACTGTTTAAACGTTGACTAAAAATTGTGAAAATTAAAACCCCATCTAAGCTCTGATTACCCATTTTCGAGATGAAGTTGCTACTCAAATAACCGAGGCGCTCACTGGTTGCATTCACATCTGTACAATAAGATTCTTTGTAATATGGAATGTTAATCTTTATTTATCTGTGTAACATTAATATCCTAACTTAATACTTGTTAACAGGCTCGTAAAAATACACAATCCAGAACACAGGAGCTTGAGGGGTAGGTAGGTTTCATTCAGCGCAAAAACGTGAACGAGGCGCATTATATAGAATACTCTCATAGCTGAATCCATTCAAGTAATATAGATAAATATGCTCACCAAATACCCAATTTTCCTATAAGCTGTATTAAAATTCTATGGCTAATCTATTAAATCTTATCATGCGACCTTTATTTAAGTCTGAATTTTTTCAAAGTCACCAGACCTTCTTGATTTCATTTATCTGAGCTTTAGGTAAGAATCATCCAAGGTAAATACCAAGTCTACAAATGACAATATGAAACATTTAAAAAAGTGAAAAAAAGTCAAAAAAAAAGATCAAAGTAAGCTACACATTACATAAAGCGATAGCTGGGAATTGTAAGAGCAACACACCAAATCAATCACAGTCTCAATTGTGCAAGCTACAAGTATTCCTTTAGCTATTTGAACGACAATGAGTTACTGATAGGTCGATAAACTCAATTTCATGGAGAATGTTATGTACTAAACACTTGAATAAGAGAATGACTTTGGTCATTAGTAGTCTAGCACATATTATGAACTTGAAATCGTTTCAATTCAGAGGTTTTTTCAATATCATAAATATCCACAACCTTAATTTTTGACAATACAAGAATATATCTATTATAATCTGACCAAATTATGATTAGATTTTCATGGCTCCTTAGCATTTCCATATTGCAAGGCACAAAATCTACTCTTTCTTTTCAATAATGATATCGGGTAAATGACCATATTCATCAATTGTAAAATGAAAGGTGGATATAACTACATCTACTACCTGCTTGCTCTATCCTAAAATTTTTTCTTATTTGAAATAATATAAGTGTTATTAACAGTGAACGCTCGTACTTTTTTCAGTAATGCGGGTTGCCATATCAAATCGCCTTCTAATATTGTCCAAAATGTAAGACCATATTACTTAAGGGTCCGAGGCAAAAGATTCAAGATTCGAGTATCATTTTCAAATGATTTCAAATGTTATATAGCGAAGTATTAAGCGCCCACTTAAACCTATTTTGGAGTAGTACATATACTTTATGCCACGTGCTCTCGTTTTTTATTCTTTTTTCACCATGAGATAAATCGATATTACATTTTTTTCCAAATGAAGAGTTGAGCTCCTCTATTAACTTTTCAAACGACTAACTTTGACCTGTCTTTTTTGAATATAAACTTTATAAACAATGACTGTAGCATGGTCATTCATGAGACAATCTGTGATTTTTTTATTAACCCTTGATTATCCAATTGCTTCTCAACCTTCATATCACGTGCCAAATATTGTTTTTTTGTTCTAGAAATGATGAATTTGAGTGTTTAGATCTTGAAATGAGATCGGTTGATATCAGCGGCTAACTAGAAGCATTCTGTTAAAAGGCAAAGATCAAGCTTTCATTATAATTATAAATGATGTTTTGAAGCTTTGCTAAAATTAATGTATGAAATGCTTTATAAGCGTCAGTATTACTTTTCAATAGTTGATTTTTTTCAGATTTTCGAAATTGGTTTATAACTCGAGCTAAGAGTTTGATTAATTACTTTGTCTCTTATCTAGTAGAACCGTTTTGATATTGGAGAACCAGTACATTATAAACAGAAAATATTTGATGTAGGAAACTTTTTACGTTTTTTTGATAGAGCAGCTACCTCCAAAGTCTTTCAGTTATTTTATGATCTTAAATGAAATTTGCTTTCGCTGAAACCTTTTTTTTTATTTGATATGATACATGTTTAAATTGATTTAACATTCATCCTGAATTATTATTGTGCTATTATTATATGGTTTCATGTCCAAATTCCAGTCAATTATAAAGGATTTCGTCATAGTGTCCCCATAAAAGACCAAATTCGAATATATGTATCATTTTTTGTGCTGTATTGCAGCTCCCTTTCCTCAGCCAGTCATTCTCTTGTCTTATGATTCTAGCACTGGTAAATAAAAAGATCAAACAAAGAGAAGTATATAGGATCCATTGAAGAGCAAGAAATCAAGATAGATTTATTCCAGATCGAATAATTATAGGAGCATTTACATGTCGTGTTCAACATTTTGATTCTGAATTAACGGCTGGTCGGTATTAGTTACCATCAACTCTTCCCCAAGGAGTTTAAGCAAATTTTTAACTGGCGGAAGTCTTCCAAATTGTGATACAATACTATTGAAACTTCTTTACCAGATGTTAAAGGAATACATCACTTCTCGAAATGTCTCCTACTGGATGTCTACCTTAATGAAACACTAATTCTGATAAGGATACTGATGTCTTTCCGCATTAAGAATTCTTTAAGAATATTTGTCAACAATCACTCAGGAAAAGGAAAACAAAGCTTAATCAAGCTATTAAAGAATCTGGTTTGTTTTTGTATTTCATTTCTACTGTTACAAAGTCCAGTTTAATTTGTTATCACGTGACAATACATGTCTGGACCCTCCAATGCAGTGCTATGGAGGTCTATTTCCTCGTTGAATTCTCAAAAAAAAAAAAGTATCGTCAGCTGCGCTTCGCCATTTAAAAAAAAAAATATTGAAAGGAAGCTTAACATCAATAATCTCATCCAATTCTTGCCAAGAACACAAGATTTGTCAGAAGTGCCCAGAGGTGGTAACTCATTCGTTTCAGTCTCGATTTTAGAACTCTTAAGCACCATCCTTTCGCAGTACAAGCCGTTAAGAAGGGTAATAGAGGTTGGCTATTGGTGAAAAGATAAACTAAAATAGAAATCTATACAAAGACAACTTCAGCAACCTGAAATGCGTTTTTCACATTTTTTGAAGTACAATGCAGTTCCAGAATGGCAGAACCACTATATGGACTATAGTCAATTAAAGAATCTTATTTATACACTTCAGACTGACGAGCTCAAATTTAATGGTGATAATGGTGAAGGAAAAGTTGTCGAAAATACATCACCAAAATTAGATGGTAGTGCTGCAGGTGCCTCATCACCAAGACATTTGGCCAGGCGTCTTAAAAACAAGCTATTCAATAAAGGTGAGGATGAGGACGAACCAACACGGAAAGCTGGACCAGATGAGGTGTTTCAGGAAGAAACATTTGAGCTAGAAGAATTACCCCCTCCTAAATTAGCACCAGTTAGCCAAACTAAAAACTCTTCCTTCAAAAAGGTAAAGGGAAGATTTTTCGAGTCACGTCGTTCATCTTTGTCTAGCGAAGGAAAAACATTATTCAGTAGCTATGATGCCTTTATTACAAGTTTGAAGGAAGAAAAATTTAAAGTTGATGACTTTTACAAGAGAATGGAGGCTAAGTTTTTTGAAAAGTTTGATACTTTAGTGAAAGATCTCGAAAAGGAGGGTTTATGCCATGAAAGTGAAGAGATTCTTGAATCCATGCCACATATCAATAACAGCACTAGTGTGGACTCTAACAACAGCGAAAACCATGCTCCATCCCAACTACATTCTATTTCTGCGCGTTCAGACTATTATTCTGAAGAGGATTTTGATGAAGATGAAGAGGAAGATTTTGAGCCACATGACAACACTGCATTATTGAACTATTCGGAATTCAATATCAAATCGCAAAAACTCTCCATCTTGAAACAATCGATCATTAATTTGTATATTGATCTTTGTCAACTGAAATCCTTCATTGAATTGAACAAAATCGGTTTCTCCAAGATCACCAAAAAGTTTGACAAAGTCTTGCATATGAATACAAGAGATGAACTAATCACATCAGGATCTTTTTTTTGTGATACCTACGTCTTCACTGATGAGACTTTAAATGGTTTAAACAACAAATTAACGAAGTTGGTTGAATTTTACGCATTGATTAAAGGACAACCATCTAATATGGATGGATGCAAGCACGAACTCAAATCATATTTGCATGATCATATCGTCTGGGAAAGAAGCAACTCGTGGAAGGATATGCTTGGATTATCATCACAAAATCTTCAAAATGAATTGGAAGTTGAAATTGCAAAAAAAACTACCGAGAAGTTGAATGTGGAATGTTACCATTACTATTTGCCAAAACCAATTCATATCAAATCTATAAATATTACGAAATTTTCCATTCCAAAACTTTTCTTTACATGGAAATCCTTCAAATTAGCATTTATCATCACCCTGACTGGTGTTCTTTTAGGTGTAAAGACCTTCAATGACGAAGCTCAACACCGTTGTATGGCATTGGTGGAATGTGTGGCATTTTTATGGGCAAGTGAAGCTATTCCGCTACACACTACCGCCATTTTGGTTCCGTTACTCGTTGTACTTTTTAGAGTCCTCAAAGATAGTAATGGTCAAGTTCTGACTGCTGCAAAGGCTTCTTCGACAGTTCTTTCACAGATGTGGTCCTCGACAATCATGATATTGTTGGCTGGGTTTACCCTGGGAGAGGCACTAGCACAGTATGACATAGCAAAGGTTCTTGCATCTTGGTTATTAGCGGCCGCGGGTACAAAACCCAGAAATGTTTTGTTAATGTCAATGTCAGTTGTTTTCTTCTTATCTATGTGGATCTCAAATGTTGCTGCGCCCGTTTTAACCTACTCCCTACTTTCTCCCCTACTTATCCCATTAGATGCTTCATCTCCATTTGCTAAAGCGCTTGTAATGGGTGTCGCTTTTTCAGCTGATCTTGGTGGGATGGCTTCTCCAATATCCTCCCCTCAAAATGTTATTTCGATGCAATATCTGAAACCATATGGGGTTGGATGGGGTCAATTTTTTGCTATAGCCTTACCAACTGGTGTTGTCTCGATGATTTTAGCCTGGGGTATGATGTGTTTTAGTTTTAAAATACACAGCACAAAATTAGAAAAGTTTGTTCCAATCAGGACATCATTCACACTTAAACAATATTATGTTATCTTCGTAACACTGGGAACCATTTTGTTATGGTGTGTGGAATCACAGATTGAAGGCGCTTTTGGATCTTCTGGTATCATAGCTGCGTTGCCAATTGTACTTTTCTTTGGAACAGGTTTATTATCAACAAATGATTTAAACAACTTTCCCTGGTCAATTGTTATCTTGGCTATGGGTGGTATCGCTCTAGGAGGAGCCGTGTCATCTTCAGGATTATTAAATACCATTGCCAAGTCACTGCAACAAAGAATACAGGGCGATGGTCTTTTCGCAATATTATGTATATTCGGTATTTTGATGTTGGTAGTAGGAACGTTTGTCTCACATACAGTTTCCGCAATCATCATTATACCGTTGGTTCAGGAAGTGGGTGATAAACTGTCAAGTCCAAAGGCCGCTCCTGTACTGGTGTTTGGTTGTGCTTTATTGGCATCCTGTGGTATGGGATTGGCATCATCGGGTTTCCCTAATGTTACCGCAATATCGATGACCGACAAGAAAGGTGATAGATATTTGAGTGTGGCCTCTTTCATTATAAGAGGTGTACCAACGTCTTTCTTAGGTTTTCTATGTGTTATTACATTAGGTTATGGTATCATGATCTCTGTCCTTAAGGGATCGACTTCATAGATGCCGATTAACACAATTCTTTTATCAAAATGATCTACATTAAAATCAAAAGTGTATTATGTAAATTAGTTCAAAGTAAGTCCATGAACATTGTTTTTGTCTTGTTGATTATTCATTCAAGAAAATTCCATTTATTGCAACAATTATCGGTTTACATAAACTTAATTGATCTTTTTGGCTCAACTATAGCATCTCTTGAAAAATTTGTAAACGCGTCAAGGGCGCTCGTTATCATGAAAATCATATGTGAAATAATGCACTATTATCAATTGGAGTAATAGGTTTTTATATTATATCTACCCGAACTCAAGGGACTTACTTTTTAATGGAAGACCTTAACAGTTCTGTTGCTGACAGTCAGGGTTTAGGTGTTGAATTGGATGATAATGCAACAGGTACGGGAACAGATGGTCAGCTGGGAATGGTTCAAGAGCCAGAAGAGGAATTTGTATCGAATAATGGAGTGCCAAGCCTTATAGAACAGAGAAAGGTTATTGAGAGCCTCATTGAAACTACAGGAGAACCGAAAGAGGGTGATAAAGTGTATGTCATTCCAAAGGTATGGTATGAATCATTTTTGGATCCTAATCTGACTGAAAGCGAAGCCTTGGGTCCAATAGATACTCGCTCCATCTGTAGAGACTTTAAGAATTTTATTCTGGCAGATTATGGCAATCACCCATATATATCAATACCAGAAAAAGTATTCAATCATCTAATAGAATGGTATCATCTGTCACCAGGATCGCATCCGGTAATAACATATCTAGTGTTTGATGAAGGCAGTCAATCATTGATCACAGAGTATAACAGGTGTATGTTGAGACTTAATTATTTAGTTTCTGATGATGGTTCAAGACGTTTTAGTACTTATAATAGACCTATATTTCTCTCAATAACGAGATTGGCCAAGCTGGAGGATGTGATACACAAGCTTTGTGATCTTTTCTTTGAACGAGAACATAGACTCTCCGAAGAGAAAACCAAATTTAAGCTTTGGTACGTTAATGATTCCGAAATCTACGGTTCCAATGACACTTTACGATCAACATATAGATTAAACCCGTTTCATTTTTTGGAGTTACCTAATAAGACCCATGTGACCTCTGAGCTACTTCAAAATACTCTCAACAGTCTTAAGATCTTCGCTGGGAGCTTTATCATCGAGGTTAAACAATCTGGACAAAACTATCATTGGCCATCAAATTATTATGCATACAATCAAATAAGGCCTTCCAAAGGTATTACTGGGTTGGCAAATCTTGGAAATACATGCTACATGAACTCTGCTTTACAGTGTCTAATTCATGTACCTCAAATTCGAGATTACTTTTTGTATTCTGGTTATGAGAAAGAAGTCAATGTGGACAACCCCCTGGGTCACAAAGGTCTCATAGCTAGAGCATTCTCACAATTAATCCAAAACCTTTTTGGAAACAATATGTCAGATGATTCGTTTTCTGCTTACTCTCCTGGGAGCTTTAAAGCAACAATTGGACATCTTAATAGTATGTTTTCGGGTTATATGCAACAAGATTCTCAAGAATTTATTGCCTTTCTTCTTGATGGTATTCATGAGGACTTGAATAGAATTAAAGACAAGCCATATATTGAAAAACCATCACTAGGGTCTGATGACAATGTGCATAATTTTGATACTTTAAGGAAATTGGCAGAAGAAACCTGGGAAGCTCACCTACGGCGCAATGACTCTGTTATCACAGACCTTTTTGTAGGTCTTTATGAGTCTGTTCTGCATTGTCCTCGATGTGATAATGTCTCTGTGACTTTTGATCCTTATAATGATTTAACATTACCCCTACCAATTAGCTCTGTTTGGCGTGCTATAGTGAATATTTTTCCTCGGAATTCACCACCCTGCTCGCTAGATGTACAATTAGATAGTACAGCTACTTATCAGGACTTAAAAAATTATGTTGCCCAACATGCAGAAATGGAGGTTGAGAACCTATACGGTTGTGAGATATTTGGTCACCAATTTTATACAAATTATGAATCTTCAGATTCTAGCTCACAGTTTCTATCACTTAAAGAGCTTATATCGGAAAATGACGAAGTTATATTTTATGAATTGCATGTTTCAGAGAATGATTTCATAGTACCAGTCTTTAATACAAAAAAGGATAGAGGGTATAAATCTCCAAAACTCTTTGGAAAGCCATTTTTTATTGTTTTATCATCTGAAGAACTCGTCAATCCAGGTGCTATAAGATTAAAGTTGGAGAAAGCATACAGTAACCTTAGTGGTGGATTTGTAGAATTCCCACTTATCTCTTTAGATGGCACAGAGTCTATTGAATCTCTACCATTAATTAAAAAAGTATTTGGTGACATCGATTGGGAGCAACTAAAAGATATGGTTTCTCTTTCGTTTTCAGTGGAGAATGATATCGACCGCTTTTTTTCAATAAAAGTGTTGGATATTAACGATCATGAAAGAACAAATTTAACTGGTTGTACGGACGAAGACAATACGGAGGTATCATTTTGGGTACCGCCTCAAAGGTTTGATGTTAATAGGTCAAAAAATTTGACTGAAATTTTAAATCCTTTGGTAAATGCGGTTTATGACTATCCAACTTTTGTTAAACAGTTTGAAGCAACCCAGAATAAAAAGAAAAAAGTGATCGAAGGTTACATTAGCGAAGATGCAAGAAGTGACTCGAGTTCGGAAGGACAGAATGCAACCGTTGAAATCGACAAAAATTCAACCTCAAGTTCCGAATTGGAAATCGATTCTGCGGAAGTAATGGAAGCTTATTCGACACAGTATCCTATCTTACCTTTATTGAACCGAAATACAATAATTGTATGTGAATGGTCTAATTACAATCTTGAGGATGTTTTTTCAGATACTCAGCCAATAAATTGGGAATCACCGGGTAAATTGACAAACAGTACATTGGCGGAACAAGAACAGGAATTGGAAAACCAAGAAGAGAAGAGAATTACGTTGCATGACTGTTTGAAATTGTTTTCAAAGAAAGAGGTTTTAGGCTTGAACGATTTATGGTACTGTCCGAACTGTAAGGACCATCAACAAGCCACTAAACAGATTCAGTTGTGGAATGCACCAGATATTTTGCTAATTCATTTGAAACGGTTCGAAAGTCAACGATCTTTTAGTGACAAGATTGATGATGTAGTTCATTTTCCCATAACAGATCTCGACATGAGCGAGTACTTGGTGAACAAAGATGATTCCAGAGGGCTAATATATGATTTAATTGCAGTAGATAATCATTACGGTGGGTTAGGAGGTGGGCATTATACCGCTTATGTCAAGAATCCTACGGATGAGAAATGGTATTACTTTGATGACTCACGAGTGACCGAAGCATTGCCTGAGGATAGTATTGCAGGTTCAGCATACTTATTATTCTATAAACGTCGTTGTGAGGATATTGCATTTGGAGGTTCTAGACTGCAAGACATCATACAAAAATCACGTCAAGAATTTGACCGAAGATTGGATAATGTAAGAGATAAGCAACAAGAAATCTATACGACCAATAAAACAGATAGTGAAGACGAAGAATTTATAAGTTCGAATGATCACGAAAGCGCAGATGTCGACCTTGATGATGGAGACTATGATGAAAACAAGGTAGGAGTTGCTATGAATTCTACTGAATTCAGTGCTGATATAAATCCAAATCTCACTAATTTAAACGACAATATGGACTTGGCAAGATCAACGGCTTATAGCATTGAAAGTCTTGAGGTAGGTCAGGCTAACCAGCCAGAACTTTATGATTCTCAAGAAAGCAATTTAGGAAGAAGGAAATTGAGACTTTTGAACAAAAAATATTCTGACTCTCCGATTGGAAACTCACCCGTTGGAAACTCGCCTATTTCTTTTTCATCATCTGATGATACCGATAGTATCACGATGGAGGTGAGCGAACCAAAAGAGGAAGTTAGTATACCTTCTAAGCTCCCATAACCAAAGAATTGGTATAGTATTGTCCAATATATTGTGTAAATACTAATACATACATGTATCACTATTAAAAATAAACTCATGATTTATTGCCTTTGATTTATATTTAAGCTCTATGATATCATTATATTTTATAGAAAGTTTGCCCTATGGTTGATGACTTTCGAAAAAGTTGGAATACTCTCGGCAGCTCCCTTTTGTTGAATGGTAAGAGAACTAGCCGAAGTCGAAAAGCCGATAGCCTCATCAAGTGTGCTTCCTTGATATAGCTGAGTGACTAATCCTCCTAAAAAAGTGTCACCTGCTCCTGTAGTGTCAACAATTTTGATATTATCAATCGCGGGTATATGTCTCACCACAGGATCTTGCTTGCATGAGAACAATGCTCCTTTTGATCCTAGAGTAATTACAACAGCATTTGAATTTGATTGACAAATGAGGTTCTTCTGTAGATCTTCGCATATTTTTTGGTATCCAGAAACAAAATTTACTCTGATATCGTTTACAAGGCTTTCGACGTCCTTGGCAGCATAAAGTGATTTAACAATCTGTAATGCCTCCACTTCATTTACAATCAATAAATCTACTGACATCCATACCTCTCTTTCAAGACGTTTGAAAGGAGAAGGATTGAATATAATTTCATAGATTGGCCGATTTTTCTTTAGCCATAATATAATAGATGCTGGATCTGGAATTTCATGCTGTAGCACTACATAGTGTTTTTCGTCAAACTTTTCTTCTTGTTCTATTTTATTGAACAGTCCTGACAATTCTTCAGCTGTATACATACTTTTACCATTAGCACCCTCACTTAGAAGGATTCTATTTTGACCACCATTTAATTCCTCTACAATGATAGTAGCTGTACCAGTGCGTTCATTCTTCATTGTTCTTAGTGCTGACACATTAACGTGTCGCTTACTCAATAATTCCAGAAGTTGTTCACCAAAAGAGTCATCACCCACACTACCAATCATCCTAACAGTATACTTCATGTCGGTGTGTCTCAAATTTGCTATAGCTATGGTCTGATTCAATCCTTTTCCTCCAGCATGTGTCTCAAAACTATTTGCTCTGAAGGTTTCTCCTGCATCTGGAATCCGATCTGTGTACGTAACCAAATCATAGTTTAATGATCCGACGATAATAATGCCCATGATTCGATGACCAACAAAGTCTTTTTTAGTGAGTTAGTTTGTGTTTATACGTAATTAAAATATATATTCCAATACCTTGATTATAGATTTACCCTTAGCGGAGATCTATTTCCAAATTCGTATCTACAAATATTTCAGGAAATTCTGTTTTTTCATCTTTTAAAAATCTTAAAACCGTCAGATGGGCTTGCACTTAACAATACTCTTGACATAAGAAATCCCGACCTAGATCTTCGAAACCTATCTAAATGAGTGATCCAACTGCTGAAACAGTGGAAATCCATCCGATTACATTTCCACCATCTGTACTTGCGCGTATTTCACCAGAACTTTCACTACAGAGACATCTTTCATTGGGGATTAGGCCTTCACTGAGATCATTCCAAGAATTTCGAGACGTAGTCGTAGACAAAGGAACGTTATCAAGATTTGACTCCAATATCCAAAATATAGGTACCTCAGATAACAACGTATTAGGATCAAATGTGCTGAAGTGCGGGAATACGTTTGTTATCACCTCTATAACTGGTGGTATTATAGAAGAGAATGTGCCTGTAAATGAAGATGACTTGGGTGAGAAAGAACTTTTAGAGTTGAGTGAGAAAAGGGATTACATCAGTAAATATGCCTCAATATATCCACAAGTTGAAGTCCAAAGAGGTAGAATTGGAGCGCCTACAGATGAAGAAATGACAATTTCTCAAAAGCTTTATGACACTGTTTTGCATTCAGGTCTTATTCCTAAATCTGCCCTGAATGTTGATTGCGGTATTCGTATCTCGACTGGTAATGAAGAAACGAAGGTTGTTTATTTCGATGAAGATCAAGATGATAATATCGCGCAATTCAAACCACAAAGAAAATGGTCTTATGTCCTATATGCGAAAATTGTTGTCTTTAGTCGAACCGGTCCTGTTTTCGATCTGTGTTGGAACTCATTGGTTTATGCCCTCAAGGATACTAGACTACCCCGAATGTTTATAGATGAGAAGGCGACTGATATGAAAATGACAGTTAGAATAAGAGGTAGAAGCGCAACAATCAAGGAGACCTATGATGTTTCAGTTGATTGTGAAAAAAGCATTCCCCTCAAGATCAATGATACATCTATTGCTTTCGCATCTAATTATGGTATAATAGATCTTGATCCAGAGGCACAAATAACTGATGAGAATGAGCACGAAAATATGGACATGCCTGATTCGGTACTTTTAGCGGATCTTGATACAGAAGCTGAAGAAACAAGTATACATACAACAATCTCAGTGATTGGTAATTCACAGGGAAAATTAAAAAGTGTCTCCGTCCTCGGAGGAGGAGCAAAAGTTACACCTGAAATGATTAAAAGATCAATACTTCTTTCTAAAGCAAGATCCAAAAGCTTAGAGTGTAATATAAATATTTAAGTTTGATATAATAATCCCATTATCCATCCCATATATTTAGCATTTTAAGAATTTTATCCTAACTTCGATTAATAGCTCTAAGTTAAGTATATTACACGCGTGGATGGTTTCATTCATCGACACAGATAAAGATTACAGAATAAAAATGGAAAAGATGTAGTCTCTTGTTTAATCTCTTCTCTTTCTTAGTGATGGTTCTGGAGAAGGAGATGGAGTGACAGTGTTTTTTAGATCAACGTTAACATACTCGTTAACTTTAGCAGCAACACCTCCACGAGCACGTTTAACTACTCTACTCTTCTTAGTTCCTTTGTTTCTGTAAACCTCAATGTAAAATGCAATAAAGAGGAAAAGATAAGAAGAAATTATCGCGCAACCGGAGAAGGTAGCTGTAGTAGAGCCAACACAGTCACCACAATGCGGTAATGATGGGAAGTATAGATGTACCGCCTTTTGGTAAACAGCAAAGTAAATGAATGCAATGTCAAGAATGAATTGAATAATTTGGAATCTAGTAACCCATTCTTTCCACCAAACTCTGATATTTCTGGCAGCCAAAAAATAATAAAAGTACATGACAACATGTACACCCAAATTGAGACCTATTGGAACCCAAGAGATTGCAGTTGTACCAACCAATTGAGTGTAGCAAAGTAAGGCAGTAGCACCATGGTGATAGGTGTGTAGGAATGTCAATTTCTTGTGTTTTAACACTAAGAACACAGTATCGATGAATTCAATAAATTTTACAATATAGTTCATGTAATAAAGTGTCACCATTGGTTGGGTCCATGCACCAATGTTGCAAATAGCAAAATACAATCCATTATACGTAATCATTGGAACCAATTGCTCAACCATCAAGATCAACAAAATGAATGAAATTGTTGTTAAGAACAAGTTATGCAATTGGAAGAGCGTATTCAATCTCAATGGCTTTGTTTTACGCAAAACAGCTCTTCCTCCAAAGATTACCAAATAGTATGTGCCAATAGCTGCCAGAACTTGGTGAAGTTCACTCAATGGTAGCTTGCCAGGTACAAATTTGAATTCATTTGGGGTGAAGTAACCTTGTGTTATCTTACTAACAACATCATTGAAGTGATCCCAAAGATAAATATTGAAAAATGGACGTTCAACAGTTGGGACGTAGTCTTGTAATATCGGATATTTCTCCAATAGTGGAGTAGCGTATTGCATTAGCACGTTTTTCATTTCAACAATGTTTAGTCCAAGCCTATTTCTAAAAAATGCAAAAGATATAGGCCCTATAGTTTGGTCAATGAAACTTATTGAAGCCGCGAATGAACTCTTGGTGCCAATGATTTTGAGTATTTACAAAAACCGTCTTTTTAATATATTTCTAAAGAAACCATTTAGTTAAAAATTTCACATCGCCAAAATTGGACACAACAAACGCGCCATGCATTATGCAAGAGAATGAGGTAAGTGAGATTGACGTAACCCGCCCGATAAATTAAAAAATAAAAAAATATATTAAAGCTGCATAAATAATAGTAACAAACCAAAATAAATAAGTCAATGTAAGCAAATGCTTCATTCTAAAATTGTCATGTCATGAGATCAGTATGGACTGGCTATACCTGCAGCCTGCGCATATTCTTCCATGGCGAGTGGTTTCCATTCGATTCCCAAGCCTTGGGCAATGGCTTGACCTAAATCTTTGTTCAGTAGACCGAAATATTGAGTAACTCTTGTTTTCACATGTGGCACGGTAATATTAGATGCATGACCAACAATGTTCTTGATGAATGTTTTCCTAGTTTCATCATCGAAAACCTTCTCATATAAATATCTTGGCTGTTCAAAATCAAGCTCAGAAATACCGCTTTTATAATAATACTCGTTGATTTTACCATTAACAATCTCTTCGTGTTTTTCTCTTTCAAGCTCTTGTTCTTTGGTGTATTTTTTGACATCCTTATCAAGGACTACACCAGTAAAATCTTTACCAAACTCGTTTGCATCGTATTTATTTCTGGTTTTATATTGAATTTGAGCTTGTGGCAAAGAGGAGATGTAATTTGGCTCACCACCTTTGTTGTACAAACAACCGCTACCATCTCTTTGAAAATTTGATGATTGATATGGACATTCTGTGGCTCCTGGAATAATTTTCTGAGCAGATACGCCATTACTAAATGCTGAGATAAATGGGCACCCAGCATTCCTTGGTCTGTTGACAGGTAGTTGGTTATAATTAGTACCTAGTCTATGACGTTGTGTATCAGGGTATGAGAACAATCTCAATTGTAACACAGAATCGTTTGAAGGTTGGATACCTGGAATAAATGTATTGGATGGACTGAATGCTACCTGTTCGATCTCTTCGAAGTAATTATCAATGTTTTCGGTCAACGTAATAGTACCAAACTTCCTTAATGGAAAGTCTTTGTGTGGCCAGATTTTGGTCAAATCGTTGACGGAGTATCTGAACTCTTCAGCCTGTTTTGGGGTCATTGTCTGAACATAACAGTTTAACTTTGGGCGTTCTCCATTCTTTATTTGATTAAACAATTTTGCCTGATTGTAATCTGGATTTGAACCAGCAAGTTTCACAGATTCTTCTTGCGTTAGTGTTTGCCAGCCATCTTGTGGTTTAACATGAATTTGAACATATGTCAATTCATTGTTTTCATTGATAAACTTAAATGTATGGCCAGAGTATGATGACATGTTGGCCCAGGAGGCTGGGGTACCTCTAGGTCCGAACATGTATGTTATTTGATGAATTGACTCTGGATTCAAAGTCAGATAGTCCCAAAAAGCAGAACTGTTGTCATCTTGTCCTAAATGCGTTCTAGGATCTCTTTTTTGAGTGTGGATGAAATGCTCAAATTGATTACCATCTCTAATGAAAAAAACTGGAGTGTTGTTAAACACCCAGTCGTGATTACCCCATGGTGTGTAGAATTTCCAAGAAACACCTCTTGGGTCTCTCACAGTATCAGGGGATCCTGATTCACGTCCAACAGTTGAAAATCTGACTAAACCAGGGCATTTGAAGCCTGGCTTTTGGTACGGAGCAGCATATGTAATGTCACTCAGAGAATCCGTCAATTCAAATTCAAATCTGCATCCACCACCCTTGGCGTGAACAACACGCTCTGGAACTCTCTCCCTATCAAAGTGTGCTATTGTTTCCACAAGATGTATGTCTTGTAGTAACAAAGGTCCATCAGGACGGGAGGCCTGGTGGCCATAAGGATGATGATTGTGGGGGAACCCATTCTCTAATGTATAAACTTGTGTTGGTAATCCGCTTTCTGTTGCAGGCATCTTGGTTTGTTTGTTCTTATTTAAGAGTCTTATGAAACCTCACAGATCACCTCTACCTATCTATTAACCTCATCTAACTTACTTACTTATATATCAAACACTTACACATAATCCTTATTTTATTTCCTTAAACGCCCTCATTTTCGTTTGCGATGGCAAATTAATTACCACCACTGACCTCCAATGCTCGTGTCATAGACTTTTGACCCTTACTAATGTACGAACTGGAACGAGCCCAGCTAAGAGATCAACAATTCAAATTGCTACTTACTAATGTCACTACATGATACTGATCGAGCTACGAAAAATCAAAAAATTAAATGCGATAAATCCAGCTTTCCTTCGGTAGGGAGACTCTTTTTACTATTTACCTACATTTAATGCCCTACAAGGAGTCTTCTTTTGAAGACATTCAAGAGCAATATTCATATATCCAATTCGTGCATTATCACTTTCTTCTGAAGCAAAAAGACGATAACCTTGAGCAGTTGTGAAAAGATTGCTATAAGCCGCGAGGAATGGCTGAACTATAAATTGACGGGTTTTGACTGCTGTATATAGATATTTATTATGCTAAACGATCGGAGCCCGTTAGTCTTACTGCAGCCCCGTATTTCTGTATTTTTGTCAGTAAACCGTCACCTTGCTTAATCAACAAATGATATTGGGCATTCTTGTTGTCAGGTCTGTTCGTTTCTACGATACCATTTACCCTGTCGATAACACAATTCAGTTGTTTGTTTGGTATGAACTTGCCTAGATCATTGTCTAGGAACTCGACAGACACACCGAAGGCACCAGCCATCGATCTTAGGGACAAGGTCTTGTAGGAATCCAGCAATTGGGCGTACACCTTCCGTCTCATACCCCTAACAAAGTAATCAGAATGTTCGTTCAGATACTTACAAGGCAGTAGAACATTATCGTAGGTTTCTAGCAGGTAGGGGAAAAAGCTGGAGTAGTCAGAAGTGTAAAGAGAAATTGTAAGGGAGGAAATGGACTGCAGGGCAGATGTAGTTGTTAGTAGAGATAGTAACTCAGAGGAGTCGATCACTTTAGATTTTAGCTCTGTTCTTTCTAGAGTAATTAGGGCTGCGACACTTGCATAGGTGGCAATGCTCTCAAATGAAGTCAGCTCTACCGACGTAAAGGTGGCAAGAGAATCGACTAACAACTTTGCGGCTTCCTTGAAGTTTCTAACGGCTAAACAGTGAACGCCTTTATAAGTCTTGAATCTGTTTCTTCTTTCCCAGTCACCACCCTTCTCGATCATGACGTTAATTTGTTCCAACTTTTCTTTCACAAACGCTTGATCATTGAAAAAAAAGCCTAGTCTGGTTATGGTTAGCATTATATCAATCTTGGCACCAGTTGAAATCGCTTTGCCCATAGCCTTTTCTAAAGTTTTCTGTGCGTTCTCGCGGTCACCAATTTGCGCATAGTATTCACCCAAATTGATCCAGCATTGGGCCTGTTCTAACTCGCCCTCGTCATTTTCTTCCACTTCAGTTAGCTTCTTCTGTAGTTCTTCAATCTTTTTTTTATTTTTCTGTAATAGTTCATCATACAATGATGTCTCAAATTCAAGGGTGCCCTTTGGTAGATACTCGTTGCAGAGGTATTTGTAATATGGTGCCATCTCCTCTTCTTTGACGATTTGAAGCACTGAGCCTCTCAATTCAACATTGTTACTTGGTAGATCAGGCTGTGTGAGAATGAACGCCTTTTCAGATACCTCATAGTTGGGTACTTTATTTACGGTTGGGTCAACATAACGGGTCTCATCCTCATCGTTATCGATATCAATCTTTTTTGTTCTGGGTTTTGTATCAGCCTCTGTCATTGCAGCTAATTCTACACTTAGTAATAATCCTCAATTGTGGTTTGAATCTATCACTGTTATAAAATGAAATTATGGTGGCAAACGTTATTTAAGATGGAGTTTTCAATATTAAGTAACTACGTTAGTAGTGATATACAGTTGACCAATTTCACAGGTACTTCAAATCAGTAGCATTTACAGAGTAAATTTGATGAAGTAACATTAAAAGACAAGCAGTATTCCAAACTCCTTTTGCGATGTCTGTAGTTCATCCTGATACTTCTGATTATCCATTCAAGTTTGAGCCATTTTTACGGCAAGAATATTCATTCGCACTAGATCCCGACCGGCCTATATGTGAATATTACAATCCAAGGGAAGGTCCATCATCTTGTCCAAGAGGTGCGTCTTGTCCAAAAAAGCATGTTCTTCCAATTTTCCAAAATAAGATTGTATGTAAACATTGGTTGAGAGGTCTTTGTAAGAAAAATGACCAATGTGAATATTTGCACGAATACAACTTGAGAAAGATGCCAGAATGTGTATTCTACTCGAAGAATGGTTACTGTACTCAAACACCCGAATGTCAGTATTTACATATTGATCCACAGTCCAAGATACCACTATGTGATGACTACGAGATGGGATTTTGTCCGTTGGGACCACTTTGTAAGAAAAGACATATAAAGAAGGTCTTGTGTTCAAGATACTTGACAGGTTTCTGCCCATTAGGAAGAGATTGTGATATGGCACATCCTATATTTATTTTGCCAGGCTCTTTGAGCAAATTACGCATAAAAAAAGATGAAGAGATTAATACTAGAAAATCAGATTTAGAGAAAGAAAGGAGATTAAATGCAATTATAAATGGTGAAATTGATATTTAATGAATGCAAAAAATGAGTGTGGATAGAATTGAAGTTGATATCCAATGCAAAAATGTCTTTGAATGATGGAAATTCCAAGAGGAATTTAATGAAATTGAGGTAAGGCTTGAATACAATCGTTAACCGATTTTCTTTCTAATAGAATCAATTTTAAGAAATCTAATTCCCTCGACCATTTAGCGTAAGTTTGCTCATTATTAAGAACGTTTAAATTTATTGCGTCGTCTTTTAGGATGGCATTTATTAGCCATTGATTTTGTTGAATTGAGCCAATGCCATGGTTTTTTGATTGCTGAATTTCTTGAAAGGGCTCATTTTTCGTTATAAGCGCCAAGAAACATAACCCCAAAGCATAAAGATCTGTATTTGGTGATTTTATAAAGTCTTTAATCATTTCTGGCGCGCAATATTCCATAGTTGACTCGAAATTTTTGTCTACGATAAAACTGGTTTCACAGATTTCCCGATATGATGTGAAGTCAGCCAAAAAGCAGTTGAATTCCGAATCTACTAGGATATTTGCTGTCTTAATGTCACCATGGATAACTCTTTCAGTCTCCAGAAATTGGAGACACAGAAGCATCTGTGAGCACATTTTCCACCAATTACCGAAAACAATCTCATTCGTAGTCCTTTGGTAGAATTGTTGCAGATTCTGACTGTATTTGGGCAATAATATGCCTGGCACCAGCTCGTCTGACCGCAACCGTTTAAAATGCGATTTGCAAATATATGTAACTCCATAGAATGGCACAATATTATATTTATTGCCAAAAACTATTGAATTCCGCTGGTTCAATCGAGACAGCACAACCGCTTCTTTCAGTATGATGTTTGTTTTTTTTTTTGAAGTCGCAAATTTCACAACAAGTCCTGTGGCTGTCAACTCGTACACATAAGAGTAAGATCCATGTCCAATTGCAGTTTTGCTGAGTTTCAAATTTGGGTTCTTCATTAAATCCAGCTCAGCATTTGTTAAAATTCCACTGTTTATCGCTTCTCCAAAACCGGGATACACCTTAATATCTGCCAACAAACAATCTAACGACGTCATTCCTTCCGTACCGCCCTTCCCACATTCATCTAACGGCGAAACCGGAAACTCTGCAAACTTGGTTTGTCTTTCTATTGGTGTTGTTGCTCCAGAGCTTGATGTCATATTATTATCACAATTTGCTTTGTTTGTCATCACTTTCACCACAGGCCCGCAGAATGCGGGCACTGTGGGTGAAACTGGTGGCGTTCTTATCATTTCCTGTGTAATGTCTACCGGTCTCAACAATCAAATAGTTCTCTATACTCTAACTCTTCACCATCATGTTTATATCCAGATGGTTCCTTCCTTCCTATCATCTCCGGTCTTGTTTTTTTCTACCGCATATGTCACATCTCACGTGCCACAAACTCTATTATGACTTATCAAAAGGAATGCTGCTGAACAAAACAAATAGATTTTTAAATATGAACAATAAAAATTTCTTTCTATAGGTTACCCGCACAACCATCCTATCGTGTTCCATCATCTTTCGTTGACTCTTCTCCTCTCTTTTCCCTTTCTCAATCTTGGCAACCAATATTATAGTCATCGTGTATCGCTACAGCCTTCCTTGCAGGTTTGCCCAGGCTCAAGGCTCTGTCCTCCATGAAAAAGAAAGTTACAGGGGAATTCTTTTTGACCCCCTTGAGAATACATTTGCTCTTTCATGGGACATGTAGATGAAAGGGCCAAAAAGGGACAAACTAGTTTAGGCCGGGTAACATGTAGTAACCCGTAATAATCGGACACTTCAAATTCACCTCGAGTGTCCGGGCTCGAGATGCGATATCATCCACATGAGCAAGAAATCAAGCTAAGCTCGAGAAAAAGAGTTACCATAGACCGCGGTCGAAATCTAAGATGCTTGCCCGATGGGTTATAGAGCACGTGAGCAATTCATTGGGCCTATCTATCTCAAGGCATTTTCATAGGTACAATACACCTTAAAATAAATGTCTACTCAATCAGTATACCATTTAGCAATAAGCAGTCTGTTTTATCTCAATGAGCATTGCAATCAATTCTAATCCCCCCCCTTTACACGCGCGCATTGTCTTGTCCGTATGATCGAATAATCCAGTTGAAAAAAAATAGCAGACGGGGGGGAAGTCTTGATCGTTTTTCTCTTCGGATTCGGTGCAGAGGTTTCTGAGCGAAGACGTAAAGAACAGCCACAAGCGGCCCCTATCTATTAAAGCCAGCACAAGTTGTTTTTTTTTGCTCTTCTTTTCCTAATCGGGTAGAGGATCCCTTATTGGATTTATGAGGGTCGCGTGTAGAAAATTATAGATAAAAGAGCTGAAATTATTCCCCTTCCCCCATGAAGTTGGATTTTGGGTTACAAATATTAGCTTAAAGAAGAAGTATAACAAAGCATTTTACCAGAGGAAATATGCACAGAACATATTCTTTGAGAAATTCCAGAGCTCCAACAGCTTCGGAACTACAGAATCCACCACCACCACCTTCTTCAACCAAGAGCAGATTTTTCGGTAAGGGAGGTATTGCTTACAGCTTTAGAAGAAACGCAGCAGGATCATGGGGTCCTGAACTGTCCAGAAAATTGTCACAACTAGTCAAGATCGAGAAGAATGTTTTGCGTTCGATGGAAATTGCATCAAACGAAAGACGTGACGCGGCCAAACAGCTCTCTATCTGGGGTTTGGAGAACGACGACGATGTGTCAGACATCACTGACAAGCTTGGAGTGTTGATTTACGAAGTTAGTGAATTGGACGACCAGTTCATCGACCGTTACGACCAGTACAGATTAACTTTGAAGTCAATTAGAGACATTGAAGGCTCTGTTCAACCTTCCAGAGATCGTAAAGATAAGATCACTGACAAGATTGCATACTTGAAGTACAAAGACCCTCAATCTCCAAAGATTGAGGTGTTGGAACAAGAATTGGTACGTGCTGAGGCAGAATCGTTGGTAGCAGAAGCACAATTATCAAATATTACCAGATCCAAGTTAAGAGCAGCTTTCAACTACCAGTTTGACTCAATAATTGAACACTCCGAAAAGATCGCTTTGATTGCAGGTTACGGTAAGGCACTTTTGGAATTGTTGGATGACTCTCCAGTTACTCCTGGTGAGACTAGACCAGCTTACGATGGTTACGAAGCTTCCAAGCAAATTATCATTGATGCGGAAAGTGCATTGAACGAATGGACATTGGACTCCGCACAAGTTAAGCCAACTTTGAGTTTCAAGCAAGAAGATTATGGTGACTACGACGATGAAGATATCGAGGACGAAGAAGTCGAACAAGTTGAAGGTGGTCAACCAGCAGATGAAGAGGAGCAAAGATGGGCAGAAAATGCTGATGTTGCCAACGATGTAACAGAATCTAATGAAGTTCCTGTACAGCAAACCGTCGTTTGAGGGAAGTGAGTTGAAAAGGAAAGAAAAGAAAAAAACTAAAATAGAAACGGTTCGGAGATCAACCTAAATGCTTCCTTCACGCACTGAATTGACTTGTATAAGTTGCCTGAATTGAATACTTGAAAGGCTAACTGATTTTCGGGAGAAACAGTGTCGCGGCGAGTATGAAAGAATTGTAAAAAAAAAAAAAAAAATTAAAAATTCAAAAGCAACTTTATGTGACTTTAAACTTTGATTTCTTATGTTATATCTTTATTTTATTTCTTCTATAATATTAATTGTTTAATATTTGTATTTACTATAATGATGGGAAGATAAAATTCAACTTAAAAAGCTGAGAATTGTGAAAGCTATTATCATTAGCGACGACAGTTATTCTTTTCGTGGAGGTTATTATTGCAAGAACTGGGCGGCCAAAATAATCTCTATAAACCTTTTGTATCGTTTTAGTTTCCTATTAGGTTTGTAGGCTTTAGGTCTTAGTTAAACTCGGGAGCGTGTTTCAAATGAGCTATAATGATCTATCATGGGATAATGATGTTCTTGAGGGTCAATTACAGAAAACATTGAGCAAATATTCTCTGTTTCTTCAGAAATTATCAACAAACTCGCAAGTTGAGAAGCTGTCTCAATTAGTGAAAAGAGAGAAATCCGAACAACTTAAAGCATTGGATGCGTTCATCGAAGAATCGGAATCCAAAAATAACTCTGTTGTACGAAAACTAGAACTGAAAAGGGCAGATTTGACATCATCCTTATCACAATACCATTCCACGTTATCAATAATATCGGACTCGAACTTGGTTGCTAAGGGAATTAACAGTGAAATTTCGGCAATTGATATCGAAGACAAATTAATTAAGAAAACATATGAGTTTGTTAGACAGGTCAGAGCTTTGAAGGATAACATCCAAACTGTTCATAATGCATTAGAGACCCGAAATTACCAACTGGCAGCAAAATCGATTCAAGAAATAAGGGAATTGCCAAAAGAAGTACTGGAATCCAATTTTGCTAAAAAAACCGTTCCATCAAGTGAGATTCCTGAGGAGCCCGCGATTCTCTTAGATAATTGGTGTAATGAATTCACCGATTTGATAAGGACCAATTTTTTGAATGCTGCTAAATCCCAAAATATTCAGGAACTAACGACAATGTTCAAAATGTTTCCTATGGTTGGTCAGTATACTTTAGGACTTGACCTCTATTCAAAATATGTTTGTGATATAATCGCTAATGAAAGCCGTAAAATTATCACCGGTGATACTAAAAAAAACGGTGTTTTTGCAAGAGCTTTATTCCATCTTTTTAGAATTGTTTCAACAATCATTAATGACCATTCAAAGATAATTTCAACCTGTTATGGTAAAAGCCATATGATTCATGTTATGGACAAAGTCGAAAAAGAGGCGGATCTCCAAGGAGGATTGGTCTTGGACATGTTTACAGAAACTAGAAAAATTGAAAGGATTGTGAAGGAAATAAGTGACTGGTCTAATGGCAAAGAAAGCGACCAAAAAAGTGATGTTAATGTTGACCCAGATTACAATACTGATGAAGGGGGTACCAAAGACGCTGACGGTGACATAGTTGGTAATGTGGATAAAAATACAGACTCACTAGTTATTAGCTCAACTGATCTGACGAACATAATCAATGAATATTCCGAAATTCTAAAAACCTGGTCAATGTATGCCAGGTTTTTTTCAGTAAGATGGTATGAGTTTTCAGATATCAAAGACTTGAGTTCTCTAACTCCTCCTTCGCCAATCTTGAATGGTCGTTTTACATTAAAACTGATAGATAATAATATTTTGAAGAACTTCGAAATACTTATCAGGTTTTCTTTGACAAAAGCTTTTGCCAAAAGCTTGTCACTGGAAGAACTACCTACTATAAACGAATTAATCAGTTTCAAGCTGATAAAGCATGATGACATATCGTCCTTCCCTATATCTTCAGTACTTGAGGATACCGGGATATTAGTTAGAGAAAACCTAATGTTAACTGTCAATACTGGGCAAGATAAAGTGCTATCACACTTCTTAGATCAATTGGCCAAGTTCTACCAGAATGATTTTCTTGTCAGGTTTTTGCAGTCGAAATTTAAACTATTGCAGCCGAAATTAACATTATCACTGGCCTTGAGAAAATATGTACCTGCCAGTGCGACACAATCCCACCAGAACTCAAATTCGGCATCAAATTCGAGCTCGAGAGCTATGTCGCCTACTATTGGCGAGAGCTATGCATCCACAAAATTGTCCCAACTTGGGTTCAACTTTCGAGGGGCAGCAGCAAATGCACTCACTAACATACAAACTAATCTACAATCTGTTGTTTCAGATGAAGAGGCAGTTCTCGCATTGCATCACTTTTTGATATACATCAATACCCTTTCTATGAGTAAAAGATTTGCTCATAGATTATTAATTGTTGAAATTTTAGAAGAAAATCCAAGACTTCTACATGATAACTTTGCCTTTGGGGATGATGCACAGCAGCTCGTTAAGAAGGTAAAAGCTTGTGAAGATCTGATTATCAAACAAACGACTAAACTACAAAAATGGGCGATTAAATTTCTATTCGAAAATATAGTCGTAAAGAAAATACGAGCCATTTCAACCAACATCTTCACGAACGGTAATGAAAACACCTACGTCTGCGGCGCAGATGATTTTGAAGTTCTGTCAAGCATGAATGAATTCGTCAATAAATGGAAAATGAATATGATACCATACCAAAATGTTCTCTGTGAAGATGCCTACGCAGATTTATTGTCGTTGATTGTTGAATATCTTGTTAATACAGTGGAACAACGGATATGGACCTTAAAGGTAAATGAATTGGGTGCCACTAAACTAGACCGTGAACTGAGCCTCTTCATATATACAGTTTGCTCCCTAAACTATTCATTAAGAGAAAAATTTACGAGACTAACTCAAATCTTACTCATACTGGGTTTTGATGAAGATAACTTTGACACTACCGGTGATATCAAAGAGGAGTTGGTGAACAGTATAAAATGGGTTCTAAGTCCACAAGATCGTATTGGCGCCAGGGACCTTAAAGTCGATAAGAGACATTAAATAAATTTAAATATAAATACATGTGTAAATCTGAGTTAGTAAAGGGAATATTTTGTAATCATTATGTACGTTAATCAATTCTTCCGGGAGAAGGTTCATAATAGTATTGAAAAATAAGAAACTAGCACATCATCACGTAAACAAAGAAACAAACTGAGAAAGAACAGTATCGATCTCGGCGGTATTGTCGGAAGAACTCGTGAGTTCATTAACTGAGATTGTTAGAGCTTGGTTGGTTCATAAAAATCTCCTTGTATCGGCAAATTTCAAAACTTTGAACGCTTTCTGGATAGTTAAGCCATCAAGAGAAGGAAGTATTGATTTTTTTTTTTCATTTGTGACAATTAGTCAATTATAATCTCTGCAATACTCTCTTGAAGAGGCAGAAACTATACTGGCATTCAAACCATTATTCAAAACAGCGACTTTATACAAACTTTGACGGAATTTTAATTAATTGCATATGATGGAGGGTGAACAGAGTGGTCTAGAAAACTCGCACATCGCTGAGTCATCGAATTGTACGTCGTCTAATTCAATAGTGGATGTTCAGGTTAGTGATTCAAATATGGTTACACTACCGGTTTTTAAATCTGAGGAGACTGGATCGATTGCAATGATGACAGATGTACCGTCCAATGATGAAGATTTGAACGAAGACAAAGAAATGCAACATGGTGTTAACCATTTAATAGAAAGTGAGGAATTAAAGCTGGAACTTCCCGATAACCTAGATAGTGAAGATATTTCAAAGCTACTGGAATTCGATGACAAGCATGATGATGACTTATTTGCAACACAAGACATACTTGAGACTGTAATACCGGACACTGGGCGACGAGAAAATGAAGAAATCAAAGATGAAATGTCCCAATCTCAAATAACAGAGAGCAGGAGTACTGAAAAAAAAGACAAAACTCCAGAAGGATCTTTGGAAAATGAACAGGAAATTATACATCGACATGAAGGAGAAGATGAAACTGGAAACATACCCAATCCACTTGCGGGAAATACCAATACATTTTTAATCAAAGAGGAAACTCTCTCACCGAGAAGGACTTTTTCCGATATAGATAATAGTATGATAAGTCTACGTGATGCGCATACCTACATTGAACAAACAAATGGTAGTTCAAACACACATCCGGTCCTTGAGAATGATACTTTGGCTGATAAACTGCCGTCACCTTCTCAAAAAAATGATGATAGTACACCAGCGGCTATACTTCACGAAAAGGACAGTCTCGCCTACCCCAAAAGGCACGATTCACTCACACCCATGATGTTTCAACAGCATGAACTGAAACAGATTAGTGGTGCTGATACGGGCCATAGTTCTGGAAAAGAGGCTTCTAAACAGGAAAGTCCAATAGTCGCAGAAGAGCAACCAACAATCTCGGCATATGCTAGGCTTGATTTCCAGAGTTTTACATTTTATGTTCAAACACTACATGTAATAATAGGACGGCGATCAGAGAATGATTTCACACATAAAGTTGATGTTAACCTCGGCCCATCTAAGTCGATATCCAGAAGGCACGCCCAAATTTTCTATAATTTTGGTACTGGCAGATTTGAATTGTCGATAATTGGTAAAAATGGTGCATTTGTTGATGATATTTTTGTTGAAAGGGGTAACACTGTTCCATTGAAGAATAAAACTAAAATACAGATCGGACAAATTCCATTCCAGTTTGCCTTACCAGAACAAGAATCGACTGAAAAAATTCAGAAGACGCCAGACGAATCAAAACCTAAAGAGGCAAACAATGCAACCAGAAGTTTACAATCAATAAAATCAGAAAATGAGGGCAAACAAGGGTTTCAAAATCAAATTGTTAAGAAACAGCCAAAGAAACAACCGGTGAAGAAGGAAAAGAAACCAGCTAAAGTACCGAAAAAAGTATATACGTTGGAGGAAATTCCGGTTGAATACCGGACGAAGCCAACGTATTCGTATTCCTCTCTTCTCACTACGTGTATCCGCAAATACTCAAGTCCAAAAGGGATGTCTCTTTCAGAAATATATGCAGGAATCAGAGAACTTTTTCCATATTATAAATATTGTCCTGATGGTTGGCAGAGTTCTGTGCGTCATAATCTCTCACTGAATAAATCTTTTAGGAAGGTTTCAAAGGAAGGTAAAGGATGGCTTTGGGGACTTGATGAAGACTATATAACAGAGCGGGAACAATTAAAGAAGAAACAAGCTGAGGCAGCAGCAGCTAAAGCCCAAGCAGCGCAACAAAAGCTTGAACAACAGCAGCAACAGCAGCAGCAACGTGCTAAAAAGTCATCAATTGGTGCTGCAAAGGACAGGTCTTCGACCAAGGGGAGTAATGTGAAACAACAAAATATATCACAGACTCTGGCAGCTAACCGAGCAGCAGACAAGAAGTCCAACATAGATGATCACCAAAGAACAATGAAATATTTGCAGGAACAACTGATGATATTAACGCGAGATAGAAAGGGTCTTTCGAAACAGGTTATTGCTAGTATCTTGACACAGGCTCTTGCAATGACTATAAACCAAGTTACACAAGCAGCAAGAAATAAGGGAATTACAGGAAACCCTCTCACGGCCCTCATGGATAAAAATCCACAACATCTAAACCTAATTCTGGCTGCTGCAGTAAACGCAGCAACTTCTAAGATCACTAATGGTAATGTGAAACAATTGGTCAATCTTCCACAATCTAACGAGATATCAAAGGACGTAAAAAAAGCGACAACATCGCCGAATAAAAAACAAGTTTCTGCACCATCAAGTAGTAATCCCTCGGGTATGGGCAGACAGGCGACAGAACCAAAAAGTTCAACCGGTTCATTTGATCCGTCATCTCTATCGAGATTTTTTCAACCGCGGCAGCCAGCAAGAACACCAGTTGTTCCATTGTCTAAACCAGTGATTCCTCAGAAGCGCTCTTTTGGGAAAGAAGACGAAGAAACTAGTAGTTCGGAGGAATCTTCAGATAGTGACGACGATAAGGATGAAAATGGTGACAATTCGGATGACAATTCGGATGACGATTCGGATGATGATGAATCGGGTGATAACAATTCAAACGGCAGTGATAGTAGTTCCACTTCTAGTGATGATGAAAATAAGGACGACGACAATGGTGAGGATAATGATGAAAGCGACAATGCTGATGAAGATAGCAGCGATGAGGGTTCTGATGAAAGCGAAGTTAACCCTGATACGGGCAACAATGTTGCAGAGGAAAATAGGATAAATTAGGGTTTAATAAATTGTAACATTATTTATAGAAAAACGTATACGTTTTATGTAAATTCAAAACATGATAATGGTAATGCGAAAATTGAGAATGATATTCATGGGCCCTTATCAATGCATTAGTGATATTTTCTTTTATTGATGAAGTTTCGTATACATATTTGATTATTTATCCTAACACATTATTGAAGGAGCCTTCTTTTTCCTTTATTTCCCAGAATAGGTTTTCAATATCGTGATTTCCGTGGTATACCCAACCAGATTCTGTTACATGGTACAAATTAACTGAACCACCGGAATATGCATCTCTGTGAGTCGCAGCCAAAATGGATCTTTTACCTAGATAAAGCGCCTCATCAACTGTCAAATCCCATTTGTAATTGGCGTCGAGGACACCATAAGCAAAAGTTTGACCAGAACCTACACAGAAAAGATCCCCTTTCAATCTTGTTCCGTCGGAATCTACATAGTACACAGTTGGTCCCTCCTTCTTTGTATAACCACAAATCATAGTCCCCATGGAAAGACCAGCGCCCTTATATTGATATACCAAATTACTCAAAATCTTCGATGCGGCTGCTACTGAGATACGTTCCTTTTCTTTCAATTCATGTAGTCTACATTGAGAACCCAACCAGGTTTCCCAATATTGACAATCAGCGGCACCACCGGCCATTGTTCCTAATAAAAATGGATTAATTTCAATGACTTTCTTCACAGTTTGAGATGCAATCCAAGATCCTGCTGTAGCACGCGAATCTACTGCAACAATAATCCCACCTTGGAATCTAAATGCTAAAGTTGTTGTACCATGTGCGATCTTTATTTTACAGTCAGGGTTTTGTGAATCGTCAGTGTGTGCTCTTAAAAACTGCTGTGGCGAAGAAATTGGTGGCATAGCAATTGAAGGTGCCAGCCTTTTGAATTGGGAATTCCCCATAACAAAGTCCTGTTCTAATGTATCTTCGTCGTCATACTGCAGTTCTTTTACAAGCGAACTTGGATTTGAAAACTGCTCTGCTATAGCCTGCATCTTTTCTAATCTTATGAATGCTTCCTTTCTTGCTTATTCGAAGGTTGGGATAGCCGCTGTGTCTATTGTAAGCTCCTCTTTTTAATACTATTCGCCACCCTTTCCCACCATCTATGTATTAAGCTCATATTAGTTGCTATTACCCTACCTTTCTATGAATTTTAACAGATACTCTATAACCCGGACTAAGATATTTTGTGACTGTTTTACATCCGTACATCTATAGCATGTTCTGGTGTTTGGGTTTACATTTAAAATATCTTTTCTATATTGATCTTACTGTTGCAAGAATGGATTTAACTAATATGGACGCAATTCTTTGCTACTTCACCCATACATTCACTATGGAATGATCTGAAAAAATGTAAATAGTATGCCGTCCTATGTGATCATTGTTTGTAGCACAGTGCAGTATGGTAGCGAGCTTGTAAAACTCTTCACTCAATGGGTGCTGAGTTTGAAAGTTTCCAGTTATCAGTACTAAGACAGACTTCAGTTATTTACAATAAAATCTTGTTTATTGAAGTGTATCAATACCTTGAATAACATAGCCAAAGATGTCTGACAAATCCCAAAATGTTATGCGTGAATTGAAGATCGAGAAATTGGTCTTGAACATCTCTGTCGGTGAATCCGGTGACAGATTGACCAGAGCCTCCAAGGTTTTAGAACAATTGTCCGGTCAAACTCCAGTCCACTCCAAGGCTAGATACACTGTCAGAACTTTCGGTATCAGAAGAAATGAAAAGATTGCCGTTCACGTTACTGTCAGAGGTCCAAAGGCTGAAGAAATCTTGGAAAGAGGTTTGAAGGTCAAGGAATACCAATTGAGAAACAAGAACTTCTCTGCTACTGGTAACTTCGGTTTCGGTATTGACGAACACATCGATTTGGGTATCAAGTACGATCCATCTATTGGTATTTTCGGTATGGATTTCTACATCGTTGTTGGTAGACCAGGTAACAGAGTTGCTAGAAGAAAGAGATGTAAAGCTGTTGTCGGTAACTCCCACAAGACCTCCAAGGAAGACTCTATCGCTTGGTTCAAACAAAGATACGATGCTGAAGTCTTGGATAAATAAGCTAGCTTTGAGCTTTGATTAGTTCTATTAATATATATATATAAGGCCTCATATCCATCATACTTTATATGTATAGGTTTATTTTTTCTATTGTACATTCAAATTATCTATTAACTTCTTCTTCCATTGCTTAACGGCGGTATCAAAGAACGGTTTATTCTGAAGCTGCATTTTTCTTCGATATTCATTTATATTTCGTATTTGCTCCTCCTGATTACTATTGATGTGCTTAACATTCTCTACACTATGCTGTAGGAAGTCGTTGTTAATGGCCCACTGATTTAAGAGCGTTTTGGGTAACAATTCTTGCAGAATCAACTCTTGATGTTTTAAATAATTATCGACTGTTGCTAGTCGCTCTTTATCACTTCCGCAATCTTCGAGGTCATACCTCGTTAATTCTATTCTGGGATACTTTCTCTTGTGTTGTATTAAAAGTGCATCCTCATCAGATGGTCTTTTTTGTTTCTTACTATCACCGTCATTCTTGGAATCTAATTCCTGGTAGTCCCTGTACAGTTTTTCATCAAATATTGATGGTAAGCGTTTGTTATAATTCAAAAGCCGTATCACATCAGGATGTGTATTTCTTTCGGGATTTATTGCGTGGAGTTCGGAGTTTATTCTTGATTCAACCTCTGCTCTGTATTCTTCATTTGTTCTAACGTCATCTATAAACGGCAGATAATCCATAGTCAAGATATTTCACAGGTTTCACTCACCCTAAATACTAAGATGTCCCTTCCAGTATTGTATCTATATCTCATTTTAAAGATTGGAATATTCGGGTAACCCTATAACTTGCCAACGGTTTTTGTCCAAAAAAAATAGATTTCATGATCCTATTGTAGAACAAAATCAATAAGTGATCTTGTCAAGGGACTGGCATTCATTCATATTGGATTTGGTATCTTCTCGAGCGATCTATATCAACTGAGAATGTTTGTTATTAAAAGATTTGCATCTACTGGGTCACCAAAGACTAAGCTAGAAGAATATTTTACTTATCATACAACAAATGCACTACTCAAGCCTTGGATTTATCGTCCAAAAAATGCCAACTACTTGTTAACTATGGATATGAAGGACCCAATTACCAATAGACCTTTGCAACCTCGTAAACCGGTGGCCCCATTATCGCGGAAAATTTTGAATGACTACATAGAAACCATATCTCCCCAATCTGATGAACTGGTTCAATGGTTCAAAAATTGGACAAGTGTTACTCCAAGAAAACGTTCACTTTTTAACTATATCTCTAGTGAGCATATCCAAAGTATGCTTGTAAATTCCTTTTTTAGAGTGGGATATTATGATGAGTTTTTGATGAATTTATACAACAATAGACCGAAGTTTCTCAAGGCTGGTAATAATGAAGCATTCGATCTTGAGCATTATTTCAATACAGTTTTGATGTGCAAATTACACAAAAATCATCTACGTCAATACAAGGATGGTGAGCTCGCCAAGAAAAAACTGATAAGAACGTGGTGTAGCGTTACCAACTACAACAATCATACCGGGTTGGTGAATATCTTGGTTTCAGTTTTGGCAAAGCAACAGGGTTTCGAGGTTCAATTAAAAGGCTTAGAAGAAAAAGACTTGGTTTTGCCTCAACTAGCGAATATCGAAGACCTAAATGCATCGAAGCTTCTATCTTTTATTCAAGATAACTGGAACGTCTATTTAATATCAAGAACTATTGAACAATTTTGTGGAGATGTGGCCGTACCAGCTGAAATAAATACTTTTATTTCTAATTATCAAAAGGCGATAAAAAAGTTGGACAAAAATGATACGTACGAAGAATACATCAAATCTATGGAATCTGCATGGAAACCTTCTGGAAAGTAACTTAAAAATCTTTTTAGATCATATAATAACTGTCAATACTAGCATCGAACCCTGTATATATTATAAATATAATTCGATTAATTCATTTTTTTTAACTTTTAGGTGAATATTTGTAAATTCAGAACATTTCAAAAAAACTGGGCAAAGTTTAGAGAAGTATGCTGTAACTCTAAAATTGTTTAGTATGGGTATTTGTATTCTAAAAATCCAGAAATAGACGAAGGGAGTTGAACCTTGACATGTTCAACCCACTTCATTATTAAGACTATAAAAATTAGAGAGGGACAGATGAATAATAAAGTGGCTTCTGAGACAACAGAAATTTAGATGCAATTGAAAACTTAGCCCATCCCAGGTAATTATAATTTCGCCAGGAAGAAATACGTAGAATTCACTTCTCTGTATTATTAATGACAAGGAAGCTTTAATTAAGTTTTAGTGGCATTTCTCATTACCCGGCCTTCAGCTGTGTCACATTCTAAAATTTTTCTTACTTCGGGCTGAACCTGGGACATCCAGTTGAATCATCGAGTAAAATTAATTAAATTCCAGTCAACAAAACACTTAACTATTTCAAGCAGTCGATAAGAAATTGTTGCCATTCAATTGACCAAAACATAAAATGAGTGAGGTTGGAGCCACTGAAGGAAATGCTAGTGGTGACTTCAAGGCCGCGAATGCAACAGCAACATCGGCAGCAGTTGCAGCAGCGACAGTTGCGTCAACGAAAGATTCTGAAGCTAAGAAGAAATTATCCAATAAGGAGTTGAAGGAGTTAAAAAAGCGTGAAAAGGCTGCCAAACGTTCTGCCAAAAAGCAAGAGAGTGGTATCAGCATTGAACAACAACAGCAACAGGCTCAAATGAAGAGAGAAAAGAAGGAACAACAACGTGAACAACAATTGCAACAACAGAGGGAGCAACAGCAGAAAAAACTAGAAAAAAAGCATATGCAGAACAAGCAATCCCTGAAAAAAAGCACCCTGTTCGGCCACCTGGAAACTGCAGAAGAGAGGAGGGCTACATACCTTGCTCTGACAAGTGCCATCACGGCATCAAAGGCGTCAAGAATCACAGCATCCGGTTTAATGGTGCCTAATATAGCATCTTCATTATCAGGTTCTGGAGATAACATTTCGGGACCACCGACAGCCGCTTCAATCTCTACAACTTCATCAAATGCCCAGTCTCATGTAAGCAGCACATCAGGTACACATGCATCTTCTCTTTCGTCAAATAGTAATGTTCAACAAGAAGGAACAAATGATCTTGCTAAAACCTTTGCTGCTATGACTCTAGAATCTGGTGACTTCACACTAGTTCCAGGGATATCCTCAATAATTCCCCATACAATCGAACAAACATTTGATTCTCCACAACTAGTTTCTTCAGTCAAAGAATTACTACTCAATAAAAATTTAATACATCCTTCCATAATGCTACTAACTTCCCAAATATCAAATTACAAGATTGTGGGCTCAATTCCACGTTGCATTGCTATGTTGGAAGCATTTCAGATAGTAATTAAGGACTACCAAACACCTCCAGGCACAACCCTCTCACGTAATTTGACCAATTATCTATCTCATCAGATCGATATTTTGAAAAAAGCTAGACCTTTGAGTGTGACAATGGGGAATGCCATCAGATGGCTAAAGCAGGAGATTTCATTAATAGATCCCTCAATGTCAGATAAAAAAGCCAAACAAGAGCTATGCGAAAAGATAGCACAATTTGCACGTGAAAAAATAGAGCTAGCAGATCAATTGATTATCGGAAGTGCTTCGAATCATGTAGAGAATGGTTCTACGATTGTGGCATACGGTGCTTCAAAAGTTCTAGCTGATCTCTTCATCTACAACACAGTTGAATTGCAAAAAAGCTTCAAAGTCATTGTTGTAGATTCGAGACCTTTGTTTGAAGGAAGAAAGATGGCCCAGAAGCTGAGAGCGCATGGCATCAACGTTATGTATGGCCTCATTACTGGTTTGGATGATATTTTCAACATGAATGTCGATTATGTTTATCTTGGGGCACACTCGATTTTGTCAAACGGGTTTCTGTATTCCAGAGTGGGTACAGCAATGGTCGCTATGGCCGCAAAGAGACGTAATATTCCGGTTCTAGTTTGTTGTGAAAGTTTGAAATTCTCACAGAGAGTGCAATTGGACAGTGTCACGTTTAATGAATTAGCTGATCCAGATGACTTAATTTCCGTGACATCGAAAAAATTGATTGATGGATACAGCCCCAATAGCACTCTGCTTCATCAGTTTTTGAAAGAGAGAAAGGAAGCAAGAAAAAAGAATACAGAGGAAAAGAAGAAAAATGCAAAAGGATCTAATTCTTCTGCGACTCCCATTTCCAAAGCAAATTCCGTTTTTGAAAGTAATGAAGAGTCACAACAGGATATTTTGGATGATTGGAAACAAATTCCAAGTCTAAACATAGTGAACATTTTATATGATCTAACGCCTCCTGAGTACATCAAGAAGATCATTACAGAATTTGGTGCATTGCCACCATCATCAGTGCCTGTTATTCTTCGAGAATATAAGAGCTTAGCATAGTACGACTTATAATAAACCATACGCATTTTTATTTTCCTTCTTTCCATACTCTAAATATCTAAGTATTCTTCGGGTTCACGAAAGTAACAATATACTATTTGATTTTATAACTAACAAGGAAATTAATTACATGCCATATTTACAGAAAAGTAGCGTCGAGTATACCTTACACCTTGTATCTCATTGACGAATGTACTGGCGACCATATGCCTCTTACACTGGTGTTAAGAGACTCAACATTATCATTCTTGGTCCGTCTACGCAGAATATCCCCACTTGAATCCTTTAACAATTTTAACTTGTTTTCAACATTGTCGATGTTTAGATTTCTTACGCAGATGACTTTCTCACGCCCGTTCGTATATTGAGCACGCAAAAGAGGATGCCCTGATTTCCTTAATATCTCAAACTGAATATGAGGATACCTGTTGCTTAGGATATTCAATCTCTTAGATGTCAAAAATTTGCGCATTCCATCTGAAGATCCTCCCCAGTTGCAGTATTGTAGTGTGATTTTCTTACATGGGAAAACAAATGCCCCTAAACCATTCCTAGCGATAGAATTTTGACCAATAGCTTTAACAACCATTTCTGAAGTGACAACTTGTGTGATTGGCGGTTTTAACAAGCCTGTCTCGACGTTGATTGTAATATAAACCAATACCTAACCATTGTTATATTTTATTTTTCATGTTCGTTTTCAAATATCATAACGGAACCGTTAGAAGGGACCAGAGTGAAAATACTTAAATAACTAAAGGGGCACTAAGAGTTCTCATTCAAGATAACTATCAAAATCTAACGGCGTAATCAACTACTTTAACAATGTCACTTTTGAAACCTGCCTCACATTTACTGTTTTACTCTTTTGTGTATGTAAGATCGTTTTAAGTTGTTAACAATAATAATTATGAACTGTCACTAACCGCCCAATGCAGATTTGGAGGTACAACCTTTTACTCCTATGTTGCATCACCTATAGCCTTCAAATGGCTTGAGAGAGACAGCTTTTCGAAATTGCAAAATAAGGTTTTCCCGCTGTTTTTTCAGATGCAATCTTTCTCACCAGTTATATTAGGGTTAACTGCACCATTATCCATCACAGGTGGCCCATTAGCCGCTTTGGCCACCGCATCTATTGCAGGTTTAACTAATCTATGCTGGCTACTACCTAAAACCCGTAGGATTAAAGAAGAGAGAAAGGGATTACAGGAAAGGTTAACTGGTGAAGAGTTGGAAACATTTGATGAGCCATTACGCAGACAATTCGGCAAATTTCATGGGTTGAGTTTGCTTTTCAATCTCACAAATGCATGCAGTATGCTCGTTTATGGTGTATACTTGTGTAGGGGCCTTCTAAAGTACGTGCCCAAATAAGGCATTAGTGCCTTAATTTATCAAGGTAAATGATAACAATATAATATCTAATGCATACAGATGTCATATACATAAAAGAATGTATGTATCATTATATACACGACGTAAGAATACCTTATGTACAGGTTAATATCGAATAGGGAACACGCTTATTCACTGGCTAAAAAAGCAGGTTCTCTAATCTATTCAACAATATCATTCACTTCTGCCATAGCTGCCATCTCAGCCTCCTGAGCTGCTACTTTATCTTTTGTACCACTTAGAAATGTTGAAATGTTTGCAGGTGGCAGCACTGCGATCATCATTACGATATACTCATAAACAGCTTCTGGCACACTTCTTTGATATATTCCTAATAGATCGGCTGGATTAGGGTAGACACTAAGGGCCTTGTAAAATTTTACTGCTGCTTCAATCTCCTTCCCTGGGCTTAAACACAGACGTTCCCCCAATTCAACATTAGAGGTAAATACCTTCTCTCTGTCAGCAGGATCCGTTGAAATTGGATCACTGGCTAGATCCTTACTTAGATGTTCACTGACTTGTTCTAATTTGACTTGTTTGGCCTCTGCCTTTTCCTTCTCATCTAAGTCAGCTTGTTTCTTGAGCTTCTTCTTCAACTGTTTTCTGAATTGTGGATTGGTCCTTCTTTTATAATCGAAATATACCGCATATCCAGTCACAGATACTGCGGCAAGAATCCCAGTAATGGTTAATGCTCGGGTCACAGAATTGGATGCGGACATAGTTAGGTTTATTCTATTATATTTCTTGCAATTCGATATGGATTTGCAGTCCCCAATCTGTTTTGGCTTTGATTGTTATCTGGTGGCTTCAGATTGTCTTTATCTACAAAACTGAACATAATTCGATCCCTCACTTTTCCGAAAAATTTTCACATCACGTGCAAAGATAATTGATGGCTAGCTCATCGGATTTGAATACTATCTTGTCAGTATTGAGAAAGTCAACATCTGAAAGCTCTTTGCATTTAAGCTGAGCACTACGATTAATCCAACGTACTGTGAGCAATGGTGGCCAAAAAGAGAAATAGATTAAGAAATAAGGTTGCTGCTGCATCTGCTCAATTAACGACCAATGCAGTGTCCAGTTCCGAGCCAAATGAGTTACTCCTTACTGATGACAATGATAATACCGGTGATTTTGATAATCAATCGTTTTTACACCAGCCAAGAGAAACGAAGAAATCTAAACAAATGACCAAACAACAAAGCTTTCTTAGTAAGCTGAAAGAAAAGTCATCTAAAAATGATCCTGCATTCGCTGGTATCTCAAAATCTGCAATCAGACGTAGAAAGAGAAATATGAGAGAAGAGTTAAAACCCAAGATGGATGATCTTTTAAAGTCCTTGGGCGAAGAAGAAGATCTGAAGGAGCACGTCACGCAACAGACGGAAGACAATGAGGATAAGCCTAAGTCAAAAGTCACAAAAATTGTACAGAGCAAGGACATACCTACTAAAGAAAGTGGATATGTACGTATAAGAAAGAATGAACCGAATATTAGGAATCAAAGAGGTGCTAAGGCTTTAACAATAAGGGAAACTAATCGATTGGCAGAAGTATTAGCGAACAAATCCTTCCAACAGAACACTTTCAGCGCATTACGTGATGTGATAAGGATGCAAAATAGGTAATTTTATATAGTTTATACAGTCTTAACTGGGCTTTGGGTCAAACAGTCCAAATACATCTTTAATTCTTTTACAAATAATTGACTGCTGAGTTTTTCAATCTCATTCTCATCAATAATTTTGTCAAGTAAATCTTGATATTCTTTTTCTAATTCGACATTATCTCCTTCAGTCAGGTTCCCGTAGTCTGCAGCGTCCAAATCTAAATCTACTAGTTCCCCATCCTGTAAACCAAATGCATCAGAACCTGATGGCACGACAAAAGAGTTCAGTTCTTTCCATCTCTTCTCCATGACCTCCGATGCATTGTGAGCACTCTTATTTTCACTCTCTTTGGTTCGTTTGTCAAGAATCTTCTTGTATAGCTGGCGTGCTGCCTGTTTCATCTCTATAACGTTATCCAACTCACTAATTAAAACACTCTGGTCGAGACCCGATTTTTTAACCAGTTTATTGAAGTCAATTCTGACATCATCTGTACCATATTTGCTATTCTGTAAAAATTTGATAATTTTAACAAACCATGAAATAAATCCTTCGAAAATACCTTCTGTATCATTCTTATACACATCATGGATGAATAAAAGAAAGGAATCCTGATGTTTTGTGACAAGATCATTTATACTTTCAACAACATTAAACTTTGTGGATGCACCAAGACGCCCATCAAAAACATCCGATATTAGTTTAATAAGATCATCCATGAATCTTTCAAAGTTTTTCAATGCAACATCAACACGGGCCACTTTGAATATTTTTACCATAGGCTCATATAACAATGTCAGCATAGATTTTAGAAGCTGAGATAATTCGGGATCCTGCCATAATCTTTTCATGAGCTTTTTGTCGCGTTCTCTGATATACAACTGTAAGAGCTCCTTCACATTTGAAAAATATCTATCACTGATCTCGCCTACCATCAATGGTAACTCATCCTTAGACTTTTGTTTAGATTTCCAAGTCGAGTACGACTCGATTACCTCACCAACTGCTTCGTGTGATATATTACCTATTTCGGCATTTTTGATCAATAAAACTAGGGAGAATGGTACATTTGTTTCTGCCGATTCTTCATGTACAGATTCCATATTAATTATTTCATTGCTTTCATTCTTAAAAATGCTGTCCTTCAGACACTTGATAACCTCAGCAGACATCGATGCATCATTCATCATTTTTTGTTCTAATGCATGGATAATTTTCTCCTGAGACCTTAAATCATCCGAAAGCACTGTGGAGAACATTGTTTGTAATAGGGATTGACTTCCGAATGGTTGTGCCATGAAAAGATCCATCATTGCCTTCATGATGCCCATGGGATTGGTGAATCTCATGATTTGTCCCATCACAGAATAGGGCATCAATCTGTGTAATCTTTTGATTTGCGAAAAGAATTCATACGCACCATCATTTCCTAGAAACATCTGATATATCGTGGAAGAAACGTAAATTTTGCACCACTCGACGAAACTAAAAAGCAATGGAGATAATTCCTGTACTTTCGTTTTGACTTTTATCTCCTGAATAAACCCTATGAGATATTTCTCATCCTTCAGAAGTGAGGTTTTGAATTCTTTCATCGATTCTCGTAAATGAAGGGTTTTTTCTAAAGCCAGTTTTTGAAACTGAACTTGATTTTCAAGGTTTTTTATGTCTACATTCTTTCTTCGCTCTATATCGTCTTTTACTGTCTTACTAAAAGAACTTGAATATCTGGCATCTTCTTTCAGGAAATGTATAAACGGTGGGCTAGAGGAAATTTCTTTATCGCCACATATTGTCCTTAAGTATTGTCTTAAAGACGTTCTCATTCTCTCTGACAACAAATTTTCATTTCTTATTGTTTGTGATTCATGGAACTCTTCATACCTATCATCATCAAAATCCTCCTCGGCCTCTTCGTCTTCGTATTTTAAACTGCTGTCCTCAGATGCATTACTACTGTCTAATGATATATCCTGCTTACTTTTATCAACGGAAATAGGTGAAGAATCAGATGGAAAGGTTGATATTATTTTATCTTTTGGAGTAGCAGGTGGCTGTGAAATGTCCGACGAAATAGGTACTTCTACCACTTTGCTGCTTTTTTTGGTATGATGTGGTAGCCTTGCAATTTGTTTTCCTGGAAACTCCACTTTCAAAGAATGTTTTAATTGAACAAAATCATTGTAGCTCTTTGCAGTGTAAAATATATTTTCTGGATTACTTTCGTTAATAACTTTTATGATATAAAAATGAGAATGCTTTGAGTCCGAATTCGAATTACTATTATCAGTTATACCGAGTTTGGAGAACAATGCTGCCGGTGATGTAGGTTTGGTAAAAGCATTTCTCATCCATTTTGAGCTGAATGCTGCGGGTTTTGGTTGGGATGGTGCTTTCTTCTTACCTGATAAACTTGAATCTGGCACGACTGCAATTATGTTGATGTCCCATCCATTGATAAAAAAGATTTCATTGGCATATAGCAGCTGTAGACTTTCTTTAGTAGGAATTGCAAATTGTTCTATTCCAGCACTCTTTTTAGTGCCGTCTTGTTTTAGGATGAAAGCATCTTCGTTGTAATATTTCACTTCCTGCGATGCCCCAATCGTCGAGTTAAATAGTAACAGCAATATTTTACCGAGTTTTAATGAGATCCGTCGTCTTTTTGTCGTCTCCTCTCTGTCGTAGCTATCGCTAAAGCCCAATGACATAAAATGCTCGAAGAATACTTGAACTTTAGACCTCCAGAATTCAGGATCGCGAACCATATCCTTAGATAACAACGGAAAGGACATTATTAATTCCTTCAAGACAAAGTTCAGTAGCGGAAAGTCTGTTTCTTCAGTACTATCAGAATCCATGTCTTGTAATTTTTCATCGTTCAGTTCTTTATCAATTGATTTTCTAGCTAGACTTGAGGTTGGGGAGGTTACAACCTGCATCAAGGTGCCTATCTTTGGTGATTTTGGAGTAATTTTTTTTGGATCTGTGTTCGAAAAGGGGTATCCGAATTTTCGCAATGCTAATGGATCATTTAGTGCCAGTAATTCCCTGTTCAACTGGAATCTCAATAATTCCCTCTTCAAATAGTGTTCTTCTGTCGGGCTTAGATCCTTTGACATTTTTTGATACAAGTTTTGGGTGTTCGAAAAATAGTTGCTTTAATGAACGGTATAATTCACTGATTCACACTTACAATATCTACTGGCAATCGATAGCTTTTCGAAATCCTTTTCGAATGAAAGTTTCACCAGCTTCAGCTCATTTGCAGTAATCATAACCTAAAGCGCGGCATGTTTTAAAAGTATAAAAAACACCTGCGAAAAGGGGCATATGTCAATTCGCGAGGTTTTTTGCAGAATATACTCGAGAATGACGATCCTAAAATTCAAGCTGTTTGAAATTTATCATGTTAAATTCACTGAATGAACCTAATAGAAACCACCCATGTCATATTTCACATTTTACTGTACTTAGGTTACAGCATTTGCTGTTGGTAAATATCAAGAGGTGGTTTCGTGGTCTAGTTGGTTATGGCATCTGCTTAACACGCAGAACGTCCCCAGTTCGATCCTGGGCGAAATCATTATTTTTATTTTTGTCCAATAAATATTTGGTAGGGAGAATCTATATTCAAGCTACTGTATGTATGCCCTGAGGCTTTAGAAAATTACCAACTCAACTCTTTTGAGAATCAAGAATTAACTGCCCTTATTAAATATTGTCTTGTGAAGGGAGTGGCACAGTGTGTTTTCCACCACCAACTATTGCAGTGTAACTTTTGAGAGTCTATACAATAAATGTTAATTTTGGGTCTATGATTGCAGAAAAAATGAAAGTAATTATTAGAATATTTAGCATGCCAAAAATTTTGTGTGTAGTTTTTACTTTGATGTAAAAAAAAGGAGGTCAAGTTTTTCAGAGTATTCCAAACGTTCTACCCAAAATTAACTGAAAAAAAAGCCATCATACTCCAAAAGACTCACCCCATAATTAGCATAGCTTCAGAAATATTCTAGTTATAATGGAAACTCTATAAATTTGGCCAAAATGGTTTTCTATAAGCATAGATAAAAAATATGTAGGGCCACAACATGCAGAAGACCGGCGGCTAAAACAGAATAATAAAAAAGGAAGCATTAGGTGAAAAATTCCAAAAAAAAGGTTAATGCTCGCAATGAGTAGTGTAGTCTCACTTTCTTTTTGAGAATTTAATTTTACATTTTTAAGAACATAAACAATTGATAATGTTCGTCATAGGACTGAAAAAAATGGAAACAAAATCCTTCGCGAGAATTGTATCATCATTCTATAGCAGTTCAGGAGAATATTTATGTAACATGCTTTAAGCTTAATTTTGGTGTAAGAATTTAATAGTAAGTTGAAAAAGATCAGATGTGATGGATGATGTGATGTAGCAACCCAAACACCAATATTTAAATACGTATCACATTGTTAACTTTCCAAGTCTTCTCAAACAAAAAAATTATCTTCAAAAGTTTGAGATGTCAATATGTGCTAATATTTATTTAACGTGTAATTATTTATGCTGGAGCTTGTGATTTCTCCCAGTTGTATGTTATCCCGTTTATTCAGATTGTAAATGTAACCGCGTGTCGTACTTCCGCTTGAACGAAAGAAAGCAAAATGTTGAAAACTCAAATTCAAAACTATAATCAGGTCAACCTGGAGAAGCCTTCAATTGAGCTGCTTGTCAATATTAGTGTGATCCTCCATTTTTATTGGAATACTTCAAGGTCAGATTACCTCTTTTGAAGCCCTATTTCTTATCAAAGATCCAATAGGAGTTACGTGAATTTTAAGGTTTTAAATACACATAGCCGCTACACCAAAACCATCGTCGTATGTCTCCGCAGTGTTATCAATAATTATTCATTTCCATATTTTTAACTATTTGTGATTGATTCGAATTAGTAAGTGTATGATTGAAATGAACCAGTCATTTGCTTCATTAATCAGGATTAAGTTATTTCAGGGATCCAATTATGATGCCTCTGATGCAATAACAACAAACCATGGGAATGAAAGGCGAGATAAGCGTTCGAGAAATTGGCTCAAGGTGGGTCGTTCCAGTAATAAAAGCAGCTCAAGTTCAGTTTTAGAATCTGATATGTCTGAAACTTGCTTTTCGAATTCAGAGGAGCATCAGAAACTTACCCCAGAAGAGCCAAATGCGGATTATGCTGAAGATAATCACAGCGATGATGATGAAGGTGATGTAGTTGATGATATAAAAACCAAGGAGAACAAAAACTACAGGTCGAGGTCGTACTCACATTCCAGCGCGGGTGAAGCTTGTCAATGTGTTCAAAATAGTGCCATTAATGCAAACGAACAGGGCTCTCCAAAGAAACACGGAAAACTACGATCATTAAAAGGCAAAATGGGTATTCCTGAATTACACTTTAGATCTAATTCTTTTAATCGTCATAGTCGAAGAAGTTGGGAAATGTCAAAAAGAGTTGAAAGTTCCCCAGTAGAAAGAAAACCAAAAAACAGCAGGGTTTATAGTATACTCCCGAATTCAATCAGCCCGAAAAGGTCGAGCACTGAAAATTCATACACTAGTGTTCTGCAAGTACCAAAATATGGTCTTGATACATCACTTAATGAAGGTACTATTCTTTCCAGGACGTCATCTGGTTCTTCTTCAATCTCATCAACAAATCCGTTGCACAGGAAGACAAATATCATGATTGCGTCATCCGCGAATTCATCTGTGCGTTTCATCGATCCTGTAATAAGTGTACCCAATAACAATACTGCTACCCCTCCAACAACAAGACTAAAAAACAATGCCTTATCAAACGAACAATCTAGTAGACACTCTAAAACTAATTCATTTGATATAAAAAATGCTGCGGTTAAGAGTCTAGCAATAGGCAGGAGACGTAGTAGGACGGTAGATGCTTCTGATTATACAAGAAAGCCCCATTTTCAATTACAGCAACAAGCAACTGGTGGAAATGATATTATTTCCTCAATAACCACTCATCTGAAGAAATCAAGAAGTAACTCCCTTCTTATCAAATCGCCGTTAATAAGCCCGGTAGATAAGACAACTGCCATTATTGGGACCCAAGAAAAAGGATCTGTTTCGCCCACTAGACATTCTGATAACATAATTTTTTCAAATATAACTGCTCCATCAGCACCTACAACTACTACGTCAAGAAGAAGCAGTTCAATTGTTAACGCCTTAAACACTTTTGTGAATTTAAGATCTGCTAGCGTGTCTTCTTTTAAAGGTAGTAATAGCAAAACCGTTACTCCAAAATTTGATATAAAGCTGGATGACTATCCGCCACCACCTGAGCCCGAGGAAGACGAATTTTATGATGATTATTTGCGTCGCCTCAGCCCATATGGTAAATTTCTTGGAGTGATACTTTGTCAGAAAAGCACTACCTACAAGCTTGCATGTTTAAATCATTTTCTTTCCAACCATTTTGATTTCAAATATGAGCCTTTGGACATTTCACTGAGAAAGCTGCTAATGTTCCTCGAGTTACCCCCAGAAACACAACAAATTGATAAACTCTTAACAGAGTTTGCAAAATGTTATTACAGCACACAGGTTTCAACCCAGAAATACTGCTCGTGGAGTGATCATAACCAGGTATATTTGGTTGTATTTTCTTTATTGATGTTGCATACCGATTTCTTCAATCCAAATAATAAATGTAAACTTACCAAGGATGAATTTGTGTCTTTAGTATATGAAGATCAAGTGGCAGGTGGATATGATATACCAAAGGATATTCTTAGCTATTATTTCGATAATATCATTGCTAAAGAATCCCCAAAGTTTGATTTTTCATGTTACCAACAATTAACCAGTCCAGAAGACCCAAATCAACAGAATATTGCAAATCCTGGACCTATTTCACCAAACATATATTCACCAAATGCTATAATTAAAGCAACTGCCTCAACTAGCTTACAAGTCTGCACTCCTATTTCATATAGTCTAACAGGTAGACCGTCCTCGAACTCATTCTCTTCGTATTTTCCACAAATACCTGCTTCCAATTCAAGTAGCACTAATTCAATTATTCAAGATGATGTTGATATTTATTCTCATATTCTAGACGGGTCCATTGGAGATTTAAACATGTCTTCTGATGTTGCTCAGATATACCAGGAACCAAATTTTTGTGAGAAACTCACCAATAGAGGCAACAAATATGAAAAATATTTTTCCATACTTAACGAAACAAAAGGTGGTTATCTCAGACTACATAAAGACCAACTCAATAAGATTAATTTCTCCAATTTTGAAGTAATAAAAAACTCTGATGAAAATGATCATTTGTTGGTTAAGATCGTGCATATGGGAGTTATCAGTGAAATGACAGTGAACAAAAAGTTTTCTATTGTAGGGTCTGTAAACAAGATTCTTTGGAAAAAGGAGTTCGCAATGTTAACCTCATGTGGACTTTTGGTTTTTGATAATGCGGATTGGATTGAAACTTCTCTTCTTAGAGACAAAGAAACGGCGACATCAAATTACGTTATTGATTATAAGCCCAGCTCTTCTGTTCTATGTTCAGCCCCTTTAACTTGTAGTGGCCTACTTGCCACGACCGAATCTAATGATATACCCGCTTTAAGGAACGGAGTTTTACGGAGTTCAGATTTTGATACAGGAAGTTCTAATCAACAAAACTCTACCGGCAACTGTCAAGATTCCAAAAATATGAATGCTGAAAATACTAAATTGCATCTTTATTCATCGCGGAAGAAATTTATATGGAACTGTCGCAGTAAAATAGAAAGAGATAATTGGATTGAAGCAATCAATCTTATGGCTTCATATGATGGGTGTTATTATAATTATGGGAGCCTCACGAACGGACTAATAACCCAGAGGAAACATGACATAACGGAACGGCTTAGTAAACTTGATACTTCAAAGACGGAGAAAGAAAAGAAGCTTTCAACCTTTCAAGGTGCCTTAGAGTTATATAAACAGGCGACTCCATTGAGCTCTAAGACCAGAAGCGAACTATTTCGTCAAATAAAACAGCTGGCTGTTAAGATGGAATGGTTGGAGTACGATATAAAAAGAAGCCGATTACATTCCGAAATAATACAGCAGATATCATCTCAATTCAAGGAATCTGTCCATTGTTTTCCCGAACATAGCGCAAAAGATTGTGTGAAAGATCTCAATTCTATCAATGAAAGCTTCATTTTTAACGATGAGTTTCTTCATTCTTGTTTCATAGATGAATGAATCTCTGGTGTTCAATATACTTGTAGCATTTAAAGCATCTACTAAACAATTATGAATGTTTACACTCATATGTATTTATATAGAACATATATAGTAAATCATGTCGCATAAATACAAATGAGGAAGTTTGGCCTCTACATATTATCGATCCTTGTTGGTAATCGTCTTTTTTTCAAAATGTTTATCTGTTCTGTTGCTGCCTACATTTACTATCCTTGGACAGCCATCGCGATTCTTCTCCTGTCGACAACATTCCCAACAGTAATATGCTTCAGTAATACCAGGTAACCCACATATAATACAACTACTCCCAGTCTTCCCAAAGGAGCATTGCTCACAAATCCTTACTTTTCCTTTTGGTCTGACGTATGAATCGCATATAGGACATTTTCCATCGCACTTTTCACAGAGCAGTCCGATATGAACGCCTGGCTGTCTCATACACATAACAAGATCTAGTTGATGACGAGACATTGTTTGCGGTCTTGTATATTGTTCAAATTCCCAAGTTGATTGGTTTTTCTTTTTCGCATGCTGTTTCAACAAGCATCCTTTCTACTTAGAAACCTACTTTAGGGACCAAGATAACAAAATTACCCACATACAGCCCGTCAAAAAGATATTCAAATCACAGAAGATGGCAGATCCTACTATCTTATATGAGCCACCCCCTGTGTGTCCCATATGTTTAGATGAAAGAGATGGCTGGATTGGAACACTAAAGCCTTGCAATCATCAATTTCATAAGATGTGTATTAGGGAATGGCATTCCTATGCTAGCAACCTCAAATGTCCAAACTGTAGAATACCGTCCTCCAGTTTGGAAGTCCGCTATGGTAACACAAATGTCTCAAAGTCTTTCAGTGTTGATTTAGAGAACAGCTTTAATGTCAAAAATTTTGTGGCTCTGGAAGAAGAGAATTGGGAAGCAGAACTTATTCGATATTTTGCCCATACTTTATCACTATCAAGATACACTACTTCAAATGATCCAAATTTTTTTAGTTGCTGCATTTGTGGTGAAGAGAGTTCTGATGGAGTTGATTGCAGTTGCAGAGAATGCTCTTTGTTTTATCATGAACTGTGCTTGAGATCGCTATCGAGTGAAGTAGGCGATCGAGAAAGTTGGCAGCAATGTCTTGACTGTCGAAATCCTATCAGACACATAATTTCAAGAAGACGGCGACCATTCAATGGTCATATACATGAGGCAGCTGGGAGTGAGGAATTTGTTAACGCGATTGGTCAAGGTGGTCTGGTACATGATTTTGACGGGAATAATGTTGAGAGACTTCGAACAAATAAATCAAATATTCAAAAACACGTTAGAGATGTTTTAAATACTTACTACAAAATTGGGATTAATGGGGTTAAGATAAATAAACGTGATTTTACTGTGATCAACAAGGCTGTTTCAAGAAGACTTTATGCAATTTCGGGATACAAATATCGACATGATTTAATAGATTACGATGCAGAGGCAGAAAGAGAGGTTCACATAGAGTTACGTAAATTGGGATATATATAATTTTAGGTCAATTTGGTTTCCTTGACCTCCTACCGGGACCACTTGGTCTGTTAAATTTCGGCTTATCATCATTTTTTGCCAAAGCCTCTTGTCGCTTTTGCTCTTCCTCATTTGAACTTGAAATAAGCGAGATCTCCAGCTCTGAAGGGTCACCGATTTCAATGACCTTGGAAAGCGATATATGTTCTTGATCCGTTAAATAATTCACAAAACCTGATCTATTTGATGCATACACCATCCTGTCCTTCACCTTACTCCCGGATGGACAAGCGTAGATAAAATAGTATAATGACCCATTCCTGTATACATTGTAACTAGGATGTTCATTGTTTATCTTGAGTGCGGAAGGGGAGCTTACATTTTCTCTGGATATAATTTCGATCTGCTCATTTGAGAGGTCTATCTTGAAAGAAACAAAACTGCAGTTGTTAAGAATGCTGGATATAGATTCTCCATGAGAGTTCACGTTGAAAGAAAGCTGTTTTGGAGAGCCATTTGTTTGGCTAATTAGCTTTCGCCCTGTAGGAAAATTCTGTGCTAACTTCATTCTTTGCTGTTGTTGAGCTATTTCCATGTTTTCCTTCTCAGACTCAGTCAAAGCGATATCCTTACTGATATCTTCATCAATCAGGATATCTTTCAGCTCATTTGGCTCTGTGATCAATACCTGTCTACTAATTGAGTTTGAACCAATTTGTCTGATCAAGGTGTTTTTGGTTGATGCGTAGAGCATCTTGGCTCTTACAGGGGAAGAATCTGGAACATATGATGCAAAAACAAATAACCCATCCTTTGGATTTTTCAGTAAAATAAAGAGAGGTTCAGAGGCCAAACTATTCTGCAATTCCTCTATGGTGTTGAATACTTGACCCTTTTCTACCACGGTTGAGTCCGGAGAAATTCTTGATGTGATAATACACAAATCAGTAGAGGTTTGGAAGCTGTTTAATGTATCTAACAGGTTCTTATCAGCAACTATACCGGACTGTGATGACATGAGTAGCGATTGTGTTGAATTATGAGCTTTTTTCAAATAAGTGCTCAACGATCACCCCTTTGCACCATATTTGAAGCATTATTTCGGTGGTTTTTATTTTTTTAACGAAAAACATAGAATATCAATTGATTAAATAAAACAAAATAAATACATACAATAGAAGTGAAAATAAAAAGAGCAAAATAACAAAAGCAGTCTGTTCACCGTTTTTCTGTTTTATAACATGAACTCTCTGATCCCAACACCAGTGTTTACCATTTCCCACACGCCACTTTTCCGTCTGATGGCGTGCTTCAGTAATTTTTTATCCCTATTTTTATATTTTTTGATAGATTTCTTAGTTACAGCATTCTTAGACGCATTCAAAGTACCGATCTTTGAATCTTCTTCCGTTTTCAACCTGAAATTTCCCTTACCGTCTCTGTAACACAGTAACTTGATCTTGAAATCTTCATTCCAATTAGCGGCGGACGATTCCATCGTCATTGAATTCCCAATATCCTCTTTGAAAAACTCATCAAATGATGTGTTGACCGCCTCTTCATTACTTTCATTTACCAAAGGAAGCTTCTGAACCTCAGATTCCAAGCTTTCTAAAGGAGTTTCTAGTGAGTAACACAATGATTCTTCCTTGGTCATTGCAACCTCCTTCCAGAAATCATCATTAATTCCCAATAGCCCATTAAGTGGCATAGTACTGGCGCTGCTCTTACGTTGTTCAACAGCTGCATTTTTGTGTAGTATGCTGTGGTGATGGAACCTTTTTGGGTATTGAGAGCCAAAGTAAACAGATGATAAATATTCATCCTCTTCCTCCTCTTCGTCGTCGCCACTATTCATAGGCGAAAACAGCAAATCTGCATCGGTATCAGCAACGTTGACGTTATTATTGTTGACATTTTCATTGTTGTCCTCGCCGTCCTCTGGATTGCATTGTTCGTTGTTAACTTCGGTAGGCTTGCTTTTCTCAACCTTGGATAATGGAACAATATCGTCCTGAGTGTATATATTGTTCACCAATTGGAATGGTTTCCCCTTGTTAGCGTCTGCTCCTGCAGAGTTCGTTTTTGAAGATCCCTTCCTGACGCCCATTTTTGCCTAAGTTGTTACCAGTATGAGTGAGTAACCAACTGCACTTCACCTCCTGTTGCCCTAACTGAAATTGAACACTGCTTTTGTATACCATCAACAAACGATCACTACTTATATATCTAAACCAGTGCTTTTTTTCACGCATAGGATGCCATTAAAAAGAAATTTTAGTTGCAGGCCGATGAGCCAGAATCGATTATCATTGGTCAGTATCCCGAACAGGAAAGAGCACCATAAAACCTTCCTATATGGGTAATTAAAAAGAACCGAGGAAACCGCTTCTTTTCGGAAGGAGGAAAAGAATGAAAATTTTTCAAGAAGCCATTACAGAAAAAAAAAACTATATAAGAGGCCAAACGACATAAACCCTTTAGTGTTACTTACAAATCTACATTTCCTCAGCAAAGTTACAAACTTAGCCCAAGTACAACATATTCTGTCCGCACAACCAGTTGGTTGTGTCGAGAAAGAGTTTTTGTGCCTTTCTGTAGTAGAGCTGCAAGTATTACTGCCTGTGATTAAACATTTTCCAATTACCAATTGTTCCGACTGAATAGTGGATTCTACATGTCGACAACCTTTTTATCGTTAAGTTTCAGCCTTGTATGAGGCACATTGCAGAAATACTACAGAAAAGCAAATCAAAGCTCTTTTCCGGTGGCGCACAGAAATGCCAGTACAGTACCTAGTTAGGAAAAACAAAACGTTCTTTGCAGTGTATCGAGAATGTATGCAGAAGATCCAGCACAAAATGATGATTCTTTTGTCGACCGGGCGGACATATTTTAGTATCGACAACGCGGGAGTCATAGCAACACGTCTTGGCCTTGTGTACAAAATTTTAAGGTCGGATAGCTGTGGCGTTATTACTGCGGAGTCGAGAAGGGATGATTGGTCACTAGACAGCTGAGTTGGATCTTAACATACTCTCAGATTCAGTAATTGATGATATCAGAGGATGTCGAAATACACTTGTTTGTAGAGCTGTGGTGATTGTCTATAGACACAACGAGAATTTCTATGATGAGTTTACATATTCACACTGTGTGAGTGTAGTTTAATTACCATTCAATGATCACAAAACAACAAAAAACTGATTTAATGACTCTGAGGATTCTCGATTTTCTTTATTAAGCTTTCTTTTATGTGTTAATGTTTCTGTGCATTTTTGTAGGACTCAGCGGGTGAAGAACGGAAGTTCTGAGCAGGTCCCTTCTTGTTTTCTGGTTACCCGGATGTCTTGTAAGTTACTTGAGTATAGAGAACTAAAATTGGTATTTAAGTTGACCAATAAAAGTTAAATAAGAAAGTAACAAGATCCCACAGGGGCATTGGCTGCGATGATTAGCTTCAAACTGTTTATTACAATTTACTTAATTGGTGGGGTAACGTTCCTCCCCATGACAGTCTTTGCGGTTATCTTTATGATGAAATGGATGGATGAACGAAGGGAGAGGGAAAGTGAATCGAAGGAGGAAAAAACAGGAAAAAGTTCATCGATTGATCCAGACTTCAAGGCCGGAGAGTTTGAGGAGGCCAAGGGTGTTGATGTGACGCGGCAAGACTGGATTCAAGTAACAACAAAATACTACTACTTCCACACGGAGATTCCTACATCATCTTCTGATGAGAATGGTGCGGATACCGACAACGAGATTCTAGAGAGGAGTCAGCTTAAAAAGAAGCATAGGTTTTTTGCTGTAATAAAACATGGAAACCTGTTTCTTTATAGAGATAACTCACCAAACAGCAATTTAATTCACGCCATATCACTTCAAGACAGTTTTGTGACGCTCTGGCCCCGAAACTCACAGGATGAGTTACCGGACGGTGCTCTATTTACCAAAAGAACATGTATTTCCATATTACGGAAGGGTTCCACTTTTGTGAAAAGTGGAGAATTGGAGTTTGCCCCAAACACTGCAGCCACAGACGACGCACATACCACAAATCAATTCTTTTTATATTTTGAGAATAACTCAGAAAAGGAAGATTGGTACTTTGACCTAATAAATGTTTCTAAGAGCGATTCCAAAGCAAATAAAAAGAGCTCTGGCTTAATTGATCCTAATATCACAGCTAGAACAGCACATCTAAGAACTGCTAACATGCTATATCTAATTCAGACCATTAATTCTACAGAAGGCCAATTGACAACAAAATGGCTGAATGCCTTACTGGGGAGACTTTTCCTAACCCTACAGAGAACAGAAACATTAAAAAACTTTCTTCACAAGAAATTGTATCAAAAATTATCAAAGATTAAAAAACCTGATTTTCTTGATGATTTTGTTGTGGAAGAAGTCGATGTCGGGAATAGTGCTCCGATATTTACAAACCCAAAGCTTCTTGATCTCACTATTGAGGGACATACTAAATTTTCGTTTGACTTTATTTACAAAGGGGATTTATCTGTTATTGTATCGACAAAAGCAACAATAAACCTTGGGTCAAGATTTAAACAGAGGGAAGTAGCTTTGAAAATTTCATTAAGACTCAAAGAATTATCAGGCCCACTTGTGTTTTTATTAAAGCCACCTCCATCCAACAGAATATGGTATACTTTCCAGACCGAACCTATTTTGGATGTGGAAGTTGAACCCGTTGTTAGTTCAAGTAAACTTTCTTATAATATGGTAACTAATGCAATCAAGAGTAAGTTTGCTGAGGCACTTAAAGAATCACTGGTATATCCATACTGGGATGACATGGCTTTTTATAACACCGAACATGAGATCTACAGAGGTGGTATATGGGAAAACAATGCTGCATATGCTGAGACTGAGGAAAAAATACCTGCTCAAGATAACAGTCCGTCAAAAAATAGTAATCAATCCTCATCACAAATCAATAAAAATTCTGACGTTGAAAATGTAGCAAAAACTACTCTACACTCAGAGAAGGCAACAAAAACATTGGACGTTCGATCTTCTATGGATGGAACTAGCGTTAGACGCCGAAGCTCACAAAAGATCGAAAACTTCAGGAGAATATTGAAGACTAGAAGTAATGACGGACCTGAGGAGCAACACTCACCAACAGAACTTACGTCACAAATGTCGACTAACACGGATGAGTTTGAAGAATTGGAAGATTCGGCAACCTCTAAAAAATACTTCAAGAATTCAATTAAAAAAATAGGTAAATGGTATAAAGAAGCGGTTAGTACTGATGGTATTGAGAATGAATCAAGTAACGACGAAAATATCGGTACCAAACCTATCACAAGTCATACCGCCCCTGAAATGATATCAAATAGAAGAGCCCCATTACCACGCAAATCTCGAACATCAACACTTTCCACTTCAAATCAAACAACTACAGATACTAGTTTAAATCCAATTTCTCCGCAACTAAACTCTACTGAGATGTTTGTAAACAAAAGCAAAAGCAGATCACGCTCTTCTTCCAAAGATGCTGGTGTTTATATATCAAACAATTATTCGAAGTATACCGCGCAAGCTTTTGTAAAAATGCCGAACGATCATGATGGTATTGTCGAGGGTGTATCAAATAAGATTGAAAAGGACACGAAAAGCAGAAAATCATCAAATAATGATATTAGCAAGGCTATAGATAAATCCGCCACTCCGAATATCCAAATAGATTTACATTCTGTCAAATCCAAGACTAATGATCAAGAGATAAAAGAACCTGAAAATATTGAAAGAACGAAATAAGAATATATTCATTACAAAAATACTTCCATTATACATTATATGTATTTAATCACTCATTAAAGTTAATATTATGAAGAAATATACAGTAGTTTCACCAAAAAGGGAGCCATCCTATGTACATTTTACTTAGATTATCCTTCGATGTAGATTCCTGTATCAGTGACTCAACTTGACCTGGAACACTCAAAATCAGTCCATCTCGCGAATCTATTCCTCTTATTTTATTTCTCAGCACTTTGAGTGCTTTCTGGATGGAGTTATCCATGTTTCTGTCATACATAATTGTTTCAATGACATTGACTAATGAAACTTCATTTTTTCTCATTAAGGTAACTGTGACCTCACTTGATTTCTTGAATGTTCCCTCGGTGGAAACAATACCAAGAGCATCTTGTAAATTTTGAGTCATGCGGAAAGGAACAATCTCCGGGACTGGAAGGCGTTTACCTTTCTCAAATAAGCAATCAAAGTCTACGTGAAGTGTTTTTCCCGTTTCAATATCAAGCAAAATATTTTCACAATGTCTATCACCTAGACCAAGAATATGACCTACCATTGCCATTACCGCATATGATCTGGCGTAAGTATTTCTTGCATTGAACCAACTGATGGGATCAGGGAAATTTTCCAAAAACCATTGATACAATACTGGAGGGAATGTTTTTAACTGATCCTGATAGAATAAAGGCTTTTTTTCTTCAGAAACATGTTGCCATTTTTCATATAAGCTCTTTAAACTATACTTAATTTTCAAACTTTCATATTTGGTTACCAATATAGACCGCAATGTGACAACGTTGGGGACAATCTCTAACAATCCACAATCCTCTCGCAGTGATAACACTGAATACGTAGTGATACCAAGATCACGTTTCATAGATTCCATATCTTTACGAAGCAGAAAATCCATCGTAGTTGCGAATTGCATGTATTGGTTATCTTGTCTAACATCTTCTTTCTTACACATGATACCATATATGTTCCCATCTGAACCTACAATGTTTATCTGTTTTGGCTTCTTTAAGGATGAAAATACTTTATAGGATGACCCAAATCTGGCTATTGATACAGCGGGGCGAAACGGTTGGTACATGTTTATTGATTCCGAAGAAAGAGGTGATATCATTTCCAGGTTGATTCTTACAGGGACTACCATATTTGAAGGTGCCATTTTTATATTGAACTTTAAGTCCTTTTCCAACGATTTAACAGCTCTACTTGATGTATTCTTGAGTTCCTTCAAACAGACCTTTGTCAAAGAGATAGTTAAATCAGAGGCTTCAGCTACAATGTCTTCTACCCCCTTTGAATTGCGAATATAGTTATCAATGATCCGCTTTCCACACATGACTCTAGCCTTCGAAGTGGAGTTCAAAAGTACCGAGATATACCAAAGCATATGTGTAGGATACTCTATTGTTAATTTGCACAAGATTCTCATCAAAAGCTCTGACGTTTTTACATGAACATGCAGCAACCTCGAAAGTATTTGGGTTAAAACGGAATACCATATATAGGCGGGACTCTTTCTCAAACTGTCTTCAACATGCTTACAGATATCTTCTGCTGTTTTCTGTAATACTTCGCGTCTATAAGTGGATGTTTCGGTAATTGCTTCTGAAGCGACATCCAACCAAAACGTGACAACTTTTGGTAATGTTTCTCTAACTCTGCTTGTATTTTTTTCCAACGCCAACAGAATATATGATACTGATTTAAACTCAAGACGCCCATCACTAATATACCCTTCTGCTTTTTTTCTCTCGAGAAGTCGACTATAATATAGACCGATGGAGTAAAATGGTCGGTCCCAATTTGGATCAATCTCAAAAATATTTTGGTACTGTTTGATTATTTGATCCGAGGCGGAATTGTTTGATAAATCCAACCATTCCGTGTATTTCAATAGCACAATAGCCTTATCTCTAGAATTCAAATTTAAATCACTCTTGTATTTCTGATGTATTTTTTGTACTAAAATTAATGCCCTTTCATTCTCACCTTGTTTCCATAATATTTCTGCAAATTCCAATTCAGTTTGAGGATGGCTATATTCAATGCAGCGCATTAATGATTCACTTGCAATATCTAACCTTGAATTATCTCTACACAATCTGGCAATACTGAAGAAGGTAGCTCCTAGATCGTTTTTAATATAAGCTTCATCTTTTAAGAGACCGAATGACTTCTTCATCGATAAAATATAATGATTAGGCTCAAAATCGGCACCAATCCTCTTCATGCGGTATGCCACAATATCTCTATTGGTTTTGTAATGAAACTCATCGATACTAGATGCTAAAAGAGAAATATCATATAAGCTATGAAGTTTCATCAATATGTTTTGTTTTTTCAATAGAGTTGTAGCAGCAGTTGATGCTGTGAAATGGGTTCCTACCAGTTTGAAACATTTTCCAAGATATTGTGATGATATCTTGTGGTAATTCCTATGCAAATAATAAAGAGCTTTGCTCAAGTTGTAATGTAGCAAAATTTCAGGATCAACAATAGTTTTTAGGGATTCTATTTTTGAGACCCAATTATTTATAATCCCAATATTTCCTTCCAAATTTGCACCTTCAATACCCATTCTGTACCATTGTAGAGTATTAAGTTCCATATTGGATGGAACTTGTTGTGTGAGAGGCTCTAGGGTAGACAGCATTTGATTATACAACTGATGGTCATACATTGATCGAATCATCTTTGTAGTTGACTCGGTATTGTGAGAGAATTGACCCAGAATTCCAAAGCATTCTTGAGCCATTCTCCAATTGTCAGAATATTTTAGTTCTTCGATTTTTGATTTCAAATTTCCAGTAGCAAAAGTTTTGAGCATACCATCGATTGAATCCACATCTCCTATTTCTTCATAAGTATTTTGTAGAGATTTTAAAATACTGTGCCTTTGTTCTGATTCTGTGTATCCTTCTCTGTAGCATTGTTCCAGGTATAGGGCCGAGCGTTCAAATGAATTTGTTTCTAAAGAGCGTTGTGCCAATAACGCAGATGGAAACTCTTGCAAAAATAGCTCAATCCTTCTTAGCATATTGCTGTACTTTGATTCCTTAATTATGAATGTCCCATGAAGTCTGTTGTAGTTCTGTTTAAAATGTGTTATCCACTTCTTACAATATTCGAACACTCTGAAGATAGATTGATAGCACATTTTTAGCGAATCCTTTTGCATATGATTTAGATTTTTGGAGTTATGATTTAAAATAGATTCGAATTCTACTATTATGTTCTGCATTATTCCTTCATAAGATGTCGAGGGTGACGCTTTTATGATAATATCCATTGAAATATATGGCAAAAGAAAATTCGAAAGCGAACCATCATCCTCTCTGATCAAAGAAGAAAATACATGTAGGGGATGTTCTTCAGTGGTTCCTGTTTTCAATAAATCCAAGCATAAGGTTTTTATCCAGGGACCGTAACCGTCATTAAATATATTAGAGGGGTACTTGACGGGTACATACTCTTTCCATGATTGTGCGAGATAGAGAGAAGAGAGTAATGGATACAACGTAGTTTTTGAAATTGTATTGAATTTGTTCCACAATTTCGCCTCATTCGGATATAAATCACCTTTCTCCACATCCCAGGAGGCAGAACTCAGTCCACAATATTTAAGACTTTCTTGCATAACCAATGCAACAAAAAGCTGTTTACTCGGGTTTTCACTCTCCCAAAATGCCGGAACGAGGATATCATTGATGACCCAGATTAGGAACTTTATAGTTTGGGTGTCATCATTCAAATCAAAGACTTGGTCAGCATTGGATACACTTTTGTGTAATTTGAATTTTATCGAGTCCAAAGAACCGATAATTCCTATACACCTTGCACATTTCTCACATAAATCTTCATCAATATTTTTGAATCTATGTGACAGATCGAGAAGGGCGTCCAAAACTAAACTTATATTTGATCCTTTTTCATGCTTAGAGAGAATATCTGACGAATGTTCTAGTTGTTGTCTTTTAAGAAAAACTTTCAGATCATCTAATGTTTGGTTTAGAACATATTTGTTGTTACTCTTCATATTATCAGAAAAAATGGTAATCCAATCTGTGCTGTTCAAAACTTTATTAACAGATCTCGCAAATTTGTTATCTTTGGACAGAATTTCAAGTTCTGACTTCGTAACTAAAGCGAGCGTAACATATGGTTTAATTTTCAAGGCCAATGTTGCTTTCGTTTTTAATAGTATATCCAGAATGTCATAAACAGCAACCTTCAGCTTTTTATTGAATATAGCCCAACTTTGGAGGACATAGCAGATCAAACTGTCTATAATTGTGGAAATTTCCTCTTCATTAAGCCTTAATATCAGTAACCTCCAACATTTTAATGCAGAAAATCTGACTTCGGAGATCTCTAACCCAGTCTGGAGACATATACTTATTTGTGCTAAGGCAGAAATAATAGATTTTGTGGATGCTCTTTTGATAAGAAAGCCAATTCCATTAATAACTCTCAATTTTTCATAATAGCTTGTCCTACCTTCGATATCGTGAATATCACTTGAAAACACCTGGAAAATTCCTAAAATGTTTTCTTGAAGTTTGGATTGAAATTTGGTTTCTTGCTCTACATTCCATTCTGATATATTCTTGTATTTTGATCCATGTCTTTTATCTTTATCAAAGTTCGTTAGCAAAAACCTGAGGGATGCAAGAACCATGTTTTCATTCTCAAAGGAACCATTTTCAAAAGTCTCCTCATTTTTACATAGTTTTAATATCTCAGACAATGTCTTATAATCTGGAAGATAAGCTGCTATGTATCTTTTTTCAAAAGATGGTACCCGGTTTACAAACATAGTTTCCAAAGTATCGATGGAAAAGAACCCGTGCTTCACAAGTGAAACAGCAAATATTTGCCGACTATTTGTATCTAATAGCATGTATTTTTTATCATTGATTGATTCCATATTATCCTCACACATTATCCGAGCAATTTCACTGAAGGTGTCTGTTTTATATTGAGTTATGGCATGTGGTATAATATAGCGTTGATAGATTTCTAATATGGTTTTTGCTGAATATCCTAATAAGCTAATAAGTCGCTGAAATAGTAACTTACCCTCAACTAAATTCTTTCCCAATTGTCTCAAAAGAACAGGGAGCACAGGAGATAAAAGTTGATATGGTGTTTTTCCTAATACCTGTGCTATATGTTTAATTTGGAATTCCATCATGATATGCACAGAATAATCATTAGAGTTAAATATATCTATCAACTTTAGAAGCAAAGTATCAAAGACTTCTCCAATAGTCGTCAATGAAAGGAGTGCCCATGCCATTACTGATGTCTCAATCATGTATGTTTCCTCATTTTCTTGAAGAAAACGAATCAAGATCGCTGTGTGTTGATCGTCCGGATTGTTCAGATTGGTAATATTCCACAGGGGGATCAATCTCGCAGATAGATATCTAAGGTATCTGTTCCGATTTGTAAAACATCTCTGTATAATTTTAAAATCAGTTTTTTCCAGCGATTGTAAGGTTTCTTCTACAGGCAAAAGAAGCTTTGGGGGTTGGTAATGTGAGAATAATCTATGCAAAGTTAATAACGTCGCTGCCAAAAGTGATTCACAGAAACTTTCTAGATCTGGATTATCCAGAAAATATCTTTTCAAGATTTGAAAAGAATGGCACTTCATAACAGATGGCCTATCTGGGTCAATTAGTCGAAAAGAATTGGCTGAGCTGGAACTGTCACAATGACTGCATGTCTCCCATAATGCGAAATTTTCTTGAAGTTGAGAGGTTCTTGACTCAAAACAAGCAATCCTGCCCAAAGCTTTCACCCAGGATATCAAACTGTTTATATCATTTGAAGCGAAACAATTATGAATGGAATTTGATACCTCTTCCATTATTCTTTTGGTATCATTCTCAGTACTATCTATTATTCCAGGTGAAAGACAGTTAAGCTCATAGTATAAGGAAACTTTCTTTGATTTGCACTTGAACTCATTAAGAATGTGAATGCGTAAATTGTTTAGCTGTTTAAATTTTTTGTCAAAGGGTTTCATTAAAATTGGTAAATAACGATGGCCTTCTGGAACAAAACACCATGTATTGTAAGTATCCTCAAACATTAGGCATTCAGGCGAAGATTTACGTCTTCTAATATCAAATACTATAAGTAGCAATCCTTTGTTGATATTGGTTGTATATGGGAAAAAAACCGGATTCTCCTCCACAAATTTATCATCGTTAAACCACTGGTCAATAGGAAAATTATCTATGAAAGTTTCTAGGAAATCATTTGAGTGACTGGAGTATGCTGATATACAAAGTGAATAAACCCTCAAAATGCATTTTACGATAGCATTATCATTATTAGATGTGAACAATTTCCTTTCTAAAAGAATTTTTGAGAGCTCCAAGATAAATTTTAATTTCGCAGTTGAAATTATCTGTGCATTGGGGATCATTGGAAAGGATTTGCTGGTCAAGTATTCGACTGCTAATCCTAAGTACAATGCCGGAAATTCTTCCAGTTCGAGGGAATACAATGATGTATTGATAGATTCAAAAACATAAAATACAATTCTAACCAACTTTTCGAATTGAAAATCCCAGATATTCATCGCCAGCGAAGAATTTAGAAGTGAAATTGAATTACTAAATGTCTCCTGCTTTGAACAAAACCAGAAGCATAGCGTATATATTTTTTTTAGGGCATCCAATAAACTTTCTAAGTCACATTTCACTGAAATAAAATGTGTCATATTGTGTTCATATTTTTCCACAAGATCCATAAAATGTTTAGAGAGAAGATTTTTGAAACTTTCCCCATATAAAGTGTTACCAATTTTGCACCAGCTTCCCAATTTTCTTCGTATCAGCCACATTCTATGGCAATTTTGGTAGTTAGTAGAACATAGGATAAGAAATTCATCTATGAGATTAGTAATATCCATTTTCTTCTCCTTGTAAAACAACAGATAAGGATTTATTTTCAGTAACAAATCCAATGCATCGATAGTCTTTGAAAATACTTTATCATTCTGCATGAGGTTAGCACGTTGGTCATCATTCAGATTCCTTATGAGAGCCGTCAATATCTTCAGACTTTTCAACTCATCATTATTGGACGGCACTGCCGTCCTCATGTTGTCAGACCGCCCATTGCCTTTTTCCTGATGTATGCTTGATTCTCGAATAGCATGTATAAGTTCAGAGAGGTATTTTACATGGGCCTCCATGGTTTGAATACAATTACTAGCCTACACTTGCGTCTTACAAATGTGCTAAGCCGGATATCGAAAACACGGTTCTGGGGCATTCTCATTTTAAGATCATGAATTTAATCCAAGCGCGCTTAATTAAAAAAACAATATGAAACCATTTCAGAACATAGTTTCAAAAAAAAAAAAGTTCAAAAGATCAGGTTATCGGCGCTTATCTGCCATTAATGCTATATAACACTTTTTGATATCATTTAACAACAATATATTTATATACAATAACTAAGGAAAGTTTCCATCAACTACAAAGATTGCTACAATATTCATTCGAATAAAATTTCTTGCTAACTACATTAATATTGCAGCATAATCAAATACTAATATGTAAAATGCAAGTTTATTACTGGGGTACACGAATAGCAGACTCTGATTGTTGCTGCTGTAACTGCTGCTGAGCAGCTGCGGCTGCTCGTAACTCTGCTTCATAATTTAAAGGTCTCTTAAACAGTAGGATATGTGGTTCTGGTGCATGGCATTCATAATGCTCCCAGCCTAAGGATTGTGTCACACCAAGTCCTCTCCATTCGTCTTCTGTTAAAATTCGAAGAGTCCCTGTTTCGGAATTAAAATAATCTGAAGGGATGACTTTTAACATAGCCTTTGGTAGCATTACATGTCTATACTCGTGCGTATCATCTGAATACCGCGGGGAATAATGAATTGACTCTTGAAACTCTAACACTCTGGCCCTTTCCTGATCAGTCAATCGCCTGCCTTGAAATGTATGGTGGTGATGATACATGTCAAAATGCTAATAATGCAGACTACTCGATATGGTTGGATCTGAAATGAATTTAGTACTTTTAAAAACAACACGGCCTTCAATATTAACTGTATGGTCAATGTTCATTGATTTGTGCAACATCGTAATTTGTTCAAGATACCGTTTATCCAATAATCCATTACCCGGATAAAACAATAAAAGATGTTTAAGTGGTTCATTCATTGTGCACCTTAGAAGGGGTCTGTTCTTCAATTCTACTTCTTAGTTAGACTTCTTCAATAAACAGACGTTTGACCCCAATAAAATACATAGCTTCTTTCTCTGTTGTATCATTATTTTGAGGTCACTATAAGTATGTTAGACGCCACTGTCTTCTACACATAAATTACGCGAGCATCATATCAATATATATGTATCAGTTCTCATCAAATGATCACATTTTATATGAATATACGATTTCGAGAACCACAGTATAGGGATCCTTTAGTTCATATTTATCCAAAAGTCTTGTTGAAGTTTTATACCAAAGCATCCATATTTTTCAGAGGAGCGTAGAATAACGTAACGAGGTTGGGAAACCTTATTTTACCATTATTAAAACAAAATATCCTGATTTGTGGGTGGAATTGTTATTTAAGATTTCTATGAGGAAGCGAATTCTAAGTACAATTAGTTAGAATTAAAATTCTAACCTAAACCCCCTGTTCATCGCATGAATAGGGCTGTAAATCAGGTTCAAGTTAAAATACCATTATTAAGTTCAACCTAATCGATACATTAATTTTAATTATTCATACATGAGCGAAGCACTGTAAACCTATTAGCAATCTGAAAGAAAGAAGAAATTGGGTTTTCCATCTTTACGATTGAGCTTGAGGAAATAAATTCTTCAGATGTGGAACCATTTGTGTATTGTTTTTGTACATCAAAAGCAGCAGATGCATCGACTATAATTGTTAACAAAATAATTACTTGAATTTTCTACACAAAATAACACTAGCACCTTGACTGTAGTAAACCAGATATTTAATTGAGAAGGGAATGATGAAACTTTTACCATGTTTGAATTGTTTCGAATGGATCAGTTTGAAAGCGTGTTGACGCTTCTCTAGGTGGATGACCAGGGAAAAAGAAGATTATAGGCTATTTGTAACGTTTTTGAAATATATCAAGCATTGCCAAAAATCATTGTTTAATTTTACTTTTCAGCAAAAACATCTGCCGTCTATAATAAAGTAGCATTAAACCAAAATTGTCTTTGTACGATGGTTCTATCCTGATTTTCGTGATGTCGACACAAAAATTCCAAATGTCACTTAAACGTTAAGGACAGCTATATTTAGGCACACCGGACCCTGTTTTGGATGTTAGTTACATGAAATAGCGGACTATGAGAAACTATTTTTTATCTTTAGTGACGTCATATTCTTGAAATAACTGTTGCCATAATAACTGTTGCCATAGTAACTCATGCTCATTTGCAACCATTTGGAAAAAAACAAGAGTTTCTTGCCAAATACTCTCCTACCAATATGGACGAATTGCATTTTTCAGTAACCAACTTATAATATATAAAAATTTAATTTCAAGAAAACTATATTTTCCATATTTTATCTCAAATTTTGGGCGATACTAAAGCTCAGAATTGAACTCTAGAGATGAAATATTTTTACAGGCGGATCGAAACAATTAAAAATGTAAATAGTGCTATTAGGTCAAATAACTAATAGTTATCATTGTCCAGTGAAAAGAAAATGTTTTGTGAGCTGTTGGAATAGAGCTACAGAGAAGGTATGTTGCTTTCGATTGACAGGTGTGTTGCATATACTATTTTTTTGAGCAATCGTATGATGAAATTTCTATCCGACATATTGCTCAGCACAATTTAGCTGTTTCGATGCTATCATCGCATTTCAATTACTTGAAAAATGCTTATTATTGCATCAAAGAATTAAATTAGAACTCTGTTTGAACGGTTAATATAATGAAATATAGATAAAAGAGACTGTTAATTAAAGCATCTGCCGCGATGTACAAGTAATTGCAGTAAGATTGAGCCCTAACAAGAATACTCAATGGTGTGAAAGAATATCGACTGATGTCCGTTGCGAGACAATTACATAATGGAATCTTATTACGACGTGTTCTGTCATAAGGCAGCAAATAATGCTTATACAACCAAATCACTGAGATCAAACTAATGATGTGATCACAATTGAGACAGCGACACTACAAGAGTGAAAAAATCTTCACTGGTAGTGGTGCGGTATAACTGAATAGGTGTTGAAATGCGACCTATAAATATGGGCCTTCTTGAGAATATTAATCCACCTTGATCTACACTACTCTTTAATTTGTTCTTAGAAAGATGAGGATTTTTTACAGAATGTCTAAATCTATACCTTTTAGTATCAAATTTTTATTAATCAATGTTTAACACCAACAATTCTAGTAATTCGTCGGAGAATAAATTCTTTCAATAGATCTAAGTAACTAGTGATTTAGTCTCTCGAATCATTATCTAACTTACCCTCACCGTTTAAAGTACGACAACGACTTTAAACATATTATTATCATCCAAGTATTAATCCGATATAGTGTAACGGCTATCACATCACGCTTTCACCGTGGAGACCGGGGTTCGACTCCCCGTATCGGAGTAATAATTATTTTTTACCGAAAGCTCTAAGTAAGTTGGAGGGTTATACATGCACTAAACTAGAACTGTTTCTTAATACATTCTGATTACACTATTAGTCTCGATCACATAATGACCTATACCCTGCTACAAAGTCAAAAACCAAGATTCATGGCACAGGCTCAGATGCTTTATAAGAAAAGACAGAGATAGAGAAGATCAATTGCTGTAAAAGCTTGGAGAGAAGATTGCAAATTGATATAATGCTCATACTCTTTTATATTTTTACGAGTGAATACCTTTTATATCAATCGAGCTGGATTTATTTCAGACCGTAGTCAGGCATAATAAAACCATATGTTGTCCATTGTAAGTTTCCTATTCGGTAATATCATAAACCACTTATCTCGATGTTACCAACAATAGAGGATGACTGGTTTGTTCCCATATCAAAAGACGAGATTGTAATGAAATGAGGGTGAAATAAAGCAAAAAATAACGATTAAAGTATGCTCTTGAAATGCAAGATTAAAGATATCTTTGAATCAGGGTGTTGGGATAAATAAAAATTCTTGTTTGTTGAAAACTTAGCGCTTTTTATATGTGAAGCCTTTAAGAATATTTGAATCTAGAATTGATCTAAAAACTATATGTTAATGATTGGTTTTTATAAAGCATATATGGGAATTCTTTCAAGAGGAAGAAATTAGCACTATCTTCCCTAATTAATCTCTCTTCATTCATGATTCATGCAAATGAACATAGAAATCAGTTCGGCAGCATAATGTAGCGAAGCTGGCAACGCCGCGCGGATCTAAATCTTTTCGTGACAATGTAAAAAATAATAAAAAAGTTCTTACAAAACGATGGAAATCGATTCTTGGATCTCCATCGTAATTGCTGTGTTCAAGATATTATTGCATTTTAGGAATAGATATCGATTAATTGAGCTAAGCGAAGCATAACTCTTGTGTTGTACAGGTTACCACAGAGAAGATACTCTATTTCATCAAAAATCCCTTGACAGGCAGGCAGTATATTGTGTTCGTGAGCCTTACAGGACCTATCACTGGTATATGTCTGTCCCAAATACTAATATTGATATATAGTACATGGAGAGTAACGTTTTCGTTGGGGTAAAATTTGGCTCCACGGCCACCTCAAATGTTGGACCTGGTGATCCATCTGGCTCTAATAATTCTAAAAAGTTGCCTAATAACTACGATTACATCTTGATGCCGGTCACCAATGGTAGATACAAGGACACTGTAAGAACATATTTCCAAAATTTTAATTATAATCAAAATAACAAGGATGTGATGGTGGATGAGATGGTACTTGAAGTTCCTGAACCCGAATTGCAAGATTTATGTATCCCACCATTCAACGTGAATCAGAAAAAGGATGGACCTTCATACATCGGGTTGCTATCATCATGGCTAGAACTGGAAAGCTGTGATTCTTTTATAAGAGAGATGTGTTATCAAGTCCTTCTAAATGAGTGTAAATATGCACGTTTTGTTGGAATGAGTAAACTGATTTTAGCACCGCCAAGAGAACTTTCAGATCTACAAATGTATTCACAGGTCGTATCACGTTTGTTGAATCATGATGTTGTATGTTCTTCACCTCCGATATTGTTGTCAATATCGCTACCATTGTATGAAGACAGCGACCCTTTAGCCACATGGGAGCTATGGCATACTATTAGGAAGCTATGTGGATATCATTCATCATTAAGTATATCTCTAGCTGTTCCTCGTATTAAGACACCATCTCATGTCCTGAACAGATGGCTATGTGAGCCTGTTTCTTGTTTGCTAATATCATCTTCTATATTTGCGACAAACAGATACAACTATCCAGTTTTGCAAAAGTTCAACCAATACTTAATCACAAAATTCCAAAGAATTAATGGAAATTCCCAACCAAACAATAATAGCGACCTTTGTATTATTCTTCATGGAATGGAAAAATATTCGAATACAATAAAGGGAGGGGAATCTGCTTATCTTGAATATATCAATTATCTTTTAAAAAAGGAAGATAAATTTATGTCATCTTTTGATACAACACCTGTTGATCAATTTTGTCTCAAACAACCAAAACTCGATGTCTATACACCTCGTCTAATGGCTCCCCTCAAACCTCATGCGGAAACACTAACTAATTATGTGTATTCAGTTTTTGAGCGGGATATTATCAAATATGATATTTATCAAAATGCAATCCAAAAGGCATTGGTTGACTTATTAGCTTTTGCCAAATCACAACCTCTTGTTGTTTTAATAGCCGGTGCAGGAAGAGGACCTTTGGTAGAGAGGACAATTAGAATTTTGAAGCAACTTAATGTGATAGACAAAGTTAAATTGATTGCAATAGAAAGAAATAAGCAGGCTTGCTTATATTTGCAAAAGAGGAATTTCGATTCTTGGAATAATTGGGTTACAATCATAAAAGAAGATATGCGCCAATGGAAGGATGAATCAATCAAGATTGATCTGTGTATAAGTGAATTATTAGGTTCCTTTGGTTGTAATGAGCTGTCACCTGAATGTCTCTATACAGTCGAAAAGTATCATGCCAAACCAAATACAATTTTCATTCCAAAATCATATACCTCGTATATCGCACCAATTTCGTCGCCTTTATTGCACCAAAAGATCGGATTAACTGAAAATGGAAAGGAATCAGCTTGGGTTATGCATAATATCCCTTATTGTATTCTTTCTTCCAAAATCAACGAGCTTTGGACCTTTGAGCATCCAATTCGAAAAACTGACTCTCAAGTGAGTATTTTTCAAAGAAATATGGTGACTGAATTTCGGATTAAATATAGAGGAGAAATTCATGGCTTGATAGGGTTCTTCACCGCCAAATTATATGACGATGTGGAATTATCAACATTACCCGATGAATCTATTGTAAAGCTACTCCCTGATTTGGCAACCGATAAACAGAGGTTGAGAAATTCTAATTTTTTATCCCACCCCAATGACTATCAAATGGCAGCAGCTTCAAACAAGAGCTTGTTAGGTGAAAAATTCAAGAAATATAACCACACACCGAATATGAATTCATGGTCTCCTATGGTCTTTCCCCTCAAAGAACCATTTGCAGTTACGGATGATACAGAGCTTTCGGTTTTTATTTCAAGGAACTATTCTTTACAACGTCATTCTGTGTGGTATGAATGGTCGGTAGAGAGTTTCGTTTATCTTGTTTTATCTGGTACCCCTCTTCAAAAATCAGTTCACGCAACTCAAATTCCCCAACCAATCAACGCAAATAGGACGCCGACAAATACCAACAGACAGCCCACAGGTTCCAGCGCTTTCTCTCCAGAAGGCGAAGGGGCTGCTTTTAGTGACATGGTTCCCGAAAACGCCTTTCTACCCAACCAAGAAAGTGGATGGCAAAGTGTCAACGACATTCATGGTCTGACTACTGGTGAAGAAAAGCCTATGTTTGACTTAGGGATGGATGAATTTGAATCAGAGGAAGAAGAAGTTCATGTAAGAGTGAAAACTGGTGTTTCGGCGCTCCATAACATAGATGGAAGGTCATTTTGTCTAAGATTGTCGTCATGATCATATTGTCCTTTATTATCTTTATAATTTAATGATATACATGCTAGTTCATGTATATGAAGCTATATAATATTTAATGATTGTGATCAAATTGATTAATCCATTACAAGGTCGGATGTGATGATCAAATTACCAGGGATTAGCTTCGATTTCTTCGCTATTCCATTGTGGTTTTTGTACTGTTGCCATTGGAGCGTCCAATTCCTTAAAATACTCGTCAGCATTTCGTACATCACCGGATCCCATAGCAAAATCGTTATCATCCACTCCTCGATATTGTGTATCATTATTGTTATCATCATGAGGATTTCTGTCATCCGATTTAGTTTCATTCGCATCTTCACTATCTTTCTGTGCTGCTAAAGTTCCATCTCTACGCAATTTGGTATTGTGATCATGTATTTCATACACAGAATCTTGAATTTGAATTGGTAGCAGTGGTTGATAAGACCGGCTCTTTGCTCCTCGTGTGTAGGTATCTGTCAATTCAGCTATTGTTGGAAGAGCTAATAAAGGTACTTGCTTTTCCAATAAATAAGGATTCTCTTTGATAGTTTGCATCTTTATCATATTTGAGAGTTTTTTTCTGAGCGTAGAATTGAACTTTGGTTCCTCTGTTTCGTAGTTATACTTATCAATAGCCTTCAATAATTGTTGTGCTGTCAAATTAGGAAGTAAATTTAAGGTTTCATCTAGTGATTCTTCATTTGTCAATGTGGTAGCAATCTGTAACCATTGTAACAACTCGAAAACAGGTTCAAGGTGAATATGTGCTATCTTGTGAAACGGTTGGTAAAAAAATAATGAATTATTATTATCATGAATCGTATTCCCGTCTTCGGAAATAGATCCAGTAGGTCTATAAGTAGCGACGTTCCGTAAGGGCGGATCTGCAGAATTAATTTTACCCAATTCACAAACAAGGGTATAGGGAAATCGTTCCCACATAAAGTCGTCTATTAAGTGAGGTTTTGGAACAACCAAATCATTATTCTTTATCCAAGTTTCCAAGCTGGATAAATTTAATCTAATCTGAATAGCATGGGCTCTGGAAAGTGTTTTCTTTTTCTTGTTCTTTAGAATTCTATTGAAGAGTGTTGACGCAAACCAGTTAATTGAGAGAGACAAACATTGCTGTTGAAAGATTGGATGCCCTTGATGTAACTCTAATACATAAGCTAGAGCACCAAATATTTGGACCACCTTCATTGGGGATGGTTTCATTTGCTCCTCGAGTGATGGAGGAGCCAGATGCTCTAGCATCGATTTATCATAATATTGTATCGAATCTCCTTTTTTCTTTTCCTTTGTAGCCTCAATTTTCGATTGTTTTCTCCTTTTGAAGAAATTCCAATCTCTTTTGTATAGGGTTTGTTTTACAACATCAATGGTCGTATATGCAAGTATAGTAGGTTCCATTAATGGTAATAATCGTGAGTGTATTGATGATGTAGTCTCAATCATCAATGTATGTATGGTATTAATGATATCTTGCAAAACTGTTGGGTATCGTCTGAAAAAAGAATCATCTCTGCAAAAGTAATAATAGAGAAATGAGACAACACTTAGCCAATATGACTGGGTAACAATATCACCTGTTGTCTCGATATCAGGAGATGGATCATCTGAGACAATTGCAATAATTCTAGTTAAAGATAGGTTTACTAATGACTCGACCAAAGGTTTCGAGTTCAATTTATGGTCGGCATATCTAACACATTGGAAAATAAAAGCGGCTGGGTATGTTGTAATATGTGGGAATTGCTGAGGAAGAGATATCAGTAAATCTAAAATCTTTGGTATGTCAAAATCAGAAAATTCCAAATACTGGTCTTTCAATAATCTATCAAACTCGAAGTCCTCCAGAAATTCAGAAAACTTTATTGCATCATTTCCGTTATTTTCATTTTCTTCTGAAAATACACCATCGGCATCAACATTGAGCCCTGCTACCTGGAGGTCCAATTTGTCGAAATCGTCTGTTGTATCCAATTTATCCTCATTGAAAACTGCTACATCGCTCAGAACGTTCTGTTCCTGTGTATGTTTATATTGAAATATATTATTCTGGTCCAGAAACTCCTCAAATCCTGTTCCTGGTACAACAAGGTCCCAAACCTTGTTTCCGTCTCTATTCTTTAAATCAAAGTTTAGCTCATCGATGTATGGGAACAGCTCAATGCAACAATTTGACCGCATCAGCTGGAAACACCACATCAAAGGAGAGTATCCAACCACCTTGTCCAATATATTAACATTCAGTTTCTGTTTATAGCAATGTTCATGTAGCATCTCGATGTATGGTGCGTGGTTATATACGATTGTGTAGTGGATCAGCGCTACACCTGTCTTTTTAATATCATTGACATTCCTAACATTTGCCAAAAGTCTCACGAAAGTAGTCAGTTCCTCATCACCTTCCTCTGAGTCTGCCATGAGCAGTACCAATTCTATCCAAGGGTCATCTTTTCCGTCTAATCTCCTCAGGTCTTTTACGGTGTCCCTAATTGCACTCGCCTTGTCACCAACGCCTTGGAACTTATCAGCTGCCTGTTCATCATGAGCACCCCATACATCGTCTAGCATATTGTGACTAAGCTGCAGTTATCTGGTGTCAAAATGCCCTTTACCTTTCTCTTTTAACTGTCAATTTATTATGGCATCTGCATATATGTTATTATCTCCTAACTGAACCGCCAAGTCCAGCAGGGTAAGAAAATTATTTTGTTACCCTATCCTATCTTTCACGTAATGTATCACATGACTATATTTACTATTCTGTCCCTTTATCACATGACCTAGATTTCTTAAACCCATACGTCTTATCACTTCAAAGCATAACCTCTTTCCATCTCTCCTTTCTGCCATTCGGCTCCTGTTTGTCATTACAACCCATACATTCCGAATGCTCCATAATCATCTTCCTCAAAGACCTCTTTTTCTGAACACCCGCAGCCTACGGAACAATCTTTTCACTCCTCTCCCCCGCAACATTTTTCCTTAAAAGACGGAATCTCCTAGTGGGGTAACCCATTATACCTTTCCTTCCGAGACTTCCCTGCGCGATTTTAGTGCAGGCACATTGCCCCCTCCCTGTATTATTCCAGTCATCAAGACTACAAAAGGCCCTTTTCATTTCAAAGGTCATGCAACACGGAATGCAAGCCATGATCTGTAAAATGGCATTAATCTGCATAGTTCAACCTAACGGGATTCTTGTAGGATTAGGTTCAGCTATCTTTTGTCCACAGTGTTCGATGGGAAGAGCATGAAATTAATCAAAAATACTTTAAAATAAGTATCTTTTCTCTAAGTTGGCTATAAAAATAAAGAGTAATCTGTTGATTGCACAAGAGGTTAGTTTTTAGCATTTTTTCTGTATTGTGGTCTCTTCTGTTACCTGTGGTGACGGTAGAAATATCAATTACTTAGATATAATCGGAAAGATGTCTGGAAATTCAAAAGACATCAGCACAATCAAGTTGCAAAAGGTATTGTCGCCAGAAATAGAGAGTATAAATTCTCGAATCATTGAGGAGAACACGCTAAAAGGCAATAAACCAGGCGGCTGGTTGGGATTAAGAGAACATTCATCGGAGAGTCAAGAAGAAGGAGAAGACACGCAAAATGCCGAACGTACTAAAACTTACCGGAAACTGAAGAATAGGCATGTACAACTTATTTCGATATCTGGTGTAATTGGAACAGCGCTTTTTGTTGCAATTGGGAAAGCGTTGTATCGCGGGGGAGCTGCTTCGCTTTTGATCGCATTTACTGTATGGTGTATACCAATTTTGTGTATTACCGTATCTACAGCTGAAATGGTGTGTTTCTTCCCAGTGAGTTCGCCATTTTTGAGACTAGCATCCAAATGTGTTGACGATTCAACGGCATTTATGGCAAGTTGGAACTTTTGGTTTTTAGAATGTGTCCAGATCCCGTTTGAAATTGTATCGGTAAACACAATAATACATTATTGGAGGGATGATTATTCTGCAGCGATACCATTGGTTGTACAAATTGTGTTATATTTCCTGATTTCAATATTTGCAGTGAAATACTATGGTGAAGTTGAGTTTTGGCTGGCATCTTTCAAGATATTTTTGGCTCTGGGCCTATTTCTATTCACTTTTATTACGATGCTTGGCGGGAACCCTAAAAAGGATAGATACGGATTCAGGTATTATGGGGAGGCACCATTTAAACAATATTTTCCTGACGGTGACACTAGTGAGGGAAAATCTGTTGGTTATCTTCAAGGCTTTCTGGCTTGTTTGATTCAAGCATCATTTACCATTGCAGGCGGCGAGTACGTTTCTATGATAGCTGGTGAAGTCAAATTACCAAGAAAGGTTCTGCCAGTAGCATTCAAACAAGTTTTTGTAAGACTAACATTTCTTTTCATTGGTAGCTGTCTCTGTGTGGGTATTGTCTGTTCCCCAAACGATCCGAACTTGACCGCTGCCATTAATAATTCTAGACCTGGTGCAGGCTCCTCGCCATATGTCATTGCTATGAATAACCTAAAAATCAAGGTTTTGCCTGACGTCGTCAATGCAGCCTTAGTAACGGCTGCATTTTCGGCAGGAAATGCCTATACCTACTGTTCCTCGAGGACTCTTTATGGAATGGCTTTAGATGGTTATGCACCTAAGATATTTACTAGATGTAACAAGTTTGGTGTCCCCATATATGCCGTTCTTGTTTCTCTCATCTGGGGGTTACTCAGTCTGTTACAATTAAATGAAAATAGTGCTGTGGTTCTGAATTGGTTGATTAATTTGATCACGGCCTCTCAGCTGATCAATTTCGTCATCCTTTGTGTTACCTATTTATTTTTCAGAAGGGCTTATCTGGCACAAAAGCATAACTTGCCCGATTTGCCTTTCAAATCCTGGTGGCAACCTGGTGTTGCTATCGTAGGACTTATTTCCGCCCTTGTTATGACTTTAGTTCAAGGTTATACCGTGTTCTTCCCTAAGCTCTGGGATGTGCAGGATTTTTTGTTCTGCTATCTAATGGTTTTTATTGATATCGGCATTTATCTCTTTTACAAGTTTATTTGGTCACGTGGCAAAGATAAAATTAAAGATCCGCAAACCGTTGACTTCTCGCAAGAATTGAAAGAGATTGAACTCCACGAAATCAATTATTCCTATCATAAATATGTTTTTTACAATGACCAACAACAATCAAATTACGGATATCCTTGAAATCATTATCATCGATGGCCAAAATAAAACGTGATTGTGTTATACCAATTGCTCGCTCGCCCAATCCCGAGCCATAGAAAATGCGCCTGATGTTAAAAATGAGCAGGGCGGAAGCGGGCTTTTACTTGACGAAAAAGACACGGCTCGATAAAAAACCGTCCAATTGATATTAAGATGCCTATCAGTAAAGCAGAAACAAATGCATACCTGAGAAACAGGTTTTTATCTTTCTTATCTTTTGTAGTGTCTTGGTTTTTGAGCCATATGTAGAAAGTCAACGCCCTTTAAACAGCAAAATATACGGAGATTTTACTTGACGATCGGTATTTTAATGACCAAGATTGTGGATAGTGGACATATGGCATGTGCGTTAAGTAGGAGGTTGATATAAAAGAGTAAAAGTCTAACTAGGATCTAACAGTGATGGATCAATATCTGGATACAGTGGTGAACAATGGTCAGGGGTGTGTTTGATAGTGGATCACGTTCTAGTAATCCGAAATGCAGTAAGAACTGTAAAAAAGTGGCAAGTCGAAAATACTTGTATGATCAGTCGAAATTACAGAAGTTGAGAGAAATATTCACGTTTGACTATCTTATAAAAGACAATAACAGGTCGGACAGTAATAATAATAGCTGTGAAGAGAAGAAAGACATACAAGAGGATCAAGTACGACGTTACACGTGGAGTAACGATATAAAGAAAGATTCGCCAAACCGAGAAGAAACAAAAGAGGATGATTCGTTATATGTGCCGTTAGAGTGTGTATCTAACTCGTCATTCCCGCTATCGTTGCCTCCACCACGTTCTGACGAAGACATATTGCCCGTGTCGTCATCGATATCATCGTGTCATCGAAACAAGATAAGTGGTAGTGTGGGTAATCTGTCAAATAATGGGGATGGTGAAAACTATCAGTTGCTGTTGCATGATCTTATATCGGGTGATATATATGAAAACTAAATAGGTTTTGGTGTGGTGTTTATTGATTTAAATTGTTCCACCAGGTGTAGACATCTGGTCCTAAAGTCATTAATAATGATTTGGCGTTCTTGTAATTATCTTCGTTTTCGAACCAGTTTTTCACGATTATTACTAATTGGGACTCGGTTTCCTTGATATAGCACAAAACACCGTTGTTTAGTTTTAATAATCTTTCTTCAATTATGGATTTTGTTACTTGAGAATTTTTAAAGGCTTCGATGAACGATATTATCTGTAACTGTAGGTCCCATTTTTTATCCTGATCCAGGTCATCAAAAAAAGACTCATAAGTTCTTCCTATGTGGTCTTTTGCGCCTACCTTGGCCAATGAATTGACTGTATTCGCATCTTTATTCCCAAACAAACCTCCCATGATATCTACACCCCATTTTGCTGGATCATCGACTCTATTAATGTCTGAATTGTTGGTGCCGAGAAGTTGGTCAAAACCTTCCACCACCAGTTTTAGTGGTGTCGGTTCATTATCTCGCAATGTTAAGGAATAACCTGATGGGATTGAAGAACATACACTTTTCTGCTGTTTATTAAGTATTGTATATGCAAATGACTCTTTTTTGGGCTTATTCTCTTTATGTTTCGGGGCATTGAAAGCAGTCCTATAAAAGCACTCCATGCTTAATCGTAGTTTGTAACTCAAATCTTGTAAATATTGACTTTCCCAAATTTTGGAGAAATTAGGATCACAGACTACTACGACCAACACATTATCGTAGTACCAAAACAAAAGTTGGTATGTTTTACTACACCCAGAAGCTTTTTCTGTATATTTTACAACTTTTGTTTTATAACTCATTGGCAACATAGAAGAGCATAATGGAGATATTAGGAAACCATATCTCGCTCTTATGGAATTGGAATTGCTTGGATTGCTTGATGGTTGTGGGGGGTCATTGTTACTTTTCGCCCACTTTGGAACATAATCCATGAATAATGACATACTACTGGAAATACCAGCAGTGGAACTAACCTCCTGCACTGCATCGTATGCGAAAGTTATCGGAAGGGTTAAATTGTGCAAAAGTAATTTACTTTGTTTTTGCAAACTCTCTTGAAAATTGGAATTTGATTGTGATGGTCCCCCCTCGACGTGATTGAAATCGTTCGTTTCCTCTCTTCCTGCAGAGATTTCTGACATATCTTCTTTGTAATAGGTTGCCTCTGCTAAAACATGGCTTGATAAAGTATCATATACTGCATGTTTGTGAAAAATCCAGTTAGATAGTTCGTTAGAGATTTCAAGATCGGCGGTAAAATTCCTCACAAGTCCATAAGTTTTAAAACCCAATTTCTTGTCCTTTTTATTTGCTGGGGTTGTATTCTGATTTGGAAGATGGTATACAAAAATATCTTTTATTCCCAAATAGCTTTCCGGTTCCAATAGGATATTTTGATTTATAATGGATTCCCACGATTCCTGCTCAGAATCTATCTCAAGCTCAGCCATCTTACAGTACTCAGGCCATATTCCGAGCATTCCACGTCGTATAATCATCTCGGGTCGCAGAATTATATCTCTCCAAAAGGCTACAAAGTGTTCATTCAGGTTGGCGGTAAGTTCACGAGTCTCTTTTATATCATCTAATTTTCCAAAGTCCAGGGTAAAGAACTGATAACAGTACCATAATTGGGGCATATACAACTGGTGAGGAACATAAGCTATATCTGTAGTTCTATCGTCTTTGTATTTATCCAAACTCAGGGATATGAAGTATTTTGATTCTACCTTAATTGTCAATATCACAGCATCATCCAAGTCAATCATTTTCTCAGAGCATGTTTCCTCGCGATTAAGTGATTCTGTCAAAGACCAGATTCCCTGGATAATTCCAATTCTTTTTAATTTGTCATGTAGACTAGCTGCGGAATCATCAAAGGAATGATACAGTAATAACTGCTTGTGTGTATCATTCTCATCAACACTTCGACTCGGATCAAAAACTGTTATATATCGAAGCATACTCAAGGAGCACAGATGACCTATCTTGATACCCAGGATGAGTTGGAAACTTCCTATGAGCTAGTATTTCTAACCTGTGTATTCATAGTGCCATCATATCCAAGCCGTTTTTCATGACTGTCTTGTACCCTTTCTCTGGTGTCAAAAGCTGATGTGGAAATCTGGAAAATTTCAACATTTGATGAGGAAAGCTAAGTACAGAAGAAAAGCTCAGAAGTGGTAGTCTAGTCGTCATGGTGTTAGCAGACTTAGGGAAGCGTATTAATACGGCAGTTAATAATGCTTTATCTAATACACAAGATGATTATGAAACTACAGTTGATGTACTATTGAAAACATTGGTAACAGCATTATTGGAATCGGATGTAAATATCAAGCTCGTATCAAAACTAAGAAATAATCTTAAGGAAACTCTGATGGGTTCCAAAGTTAGTGGAAGATCGACTTCAAATGCACAAACGAAGAAACTGATTCAGAAAGCCGTCTTTGAAGAATTATGTAACCTAGTTGATTGCAAGAACGAACAGCCATTCCAACCTAAGAAGAGAAAAAGTAACGTCATCATGTTTGTTGGTCTACAAGGTTCGGGTAAAACTACTTCGTGTACTAAACTGGCAGTTTACTATTCGAGAAGAGGATTCAAAGTGGGACTGGTGTGTGCAGATACATTTCGTGCAGGTGCGTTTGATCAACTAAAACAGAATGCTATCAAGGCCCACATTCCATTTTATGGTTCCTATACTGAAACTGATCCTGTTAAGGTAGCAGCTGAGGGTATTGCGAAGTTCAAAAAGGAAAAGTTTGAGGTGATTATTGTTGATACTTCAGGTAGGCATCATCAAGAGGAGGCATTATTTCAAGAAATGATTGAGATATCCAATGTTGTCAAACCAAACCAAACGATTATGGTTCTTGATGCCTCTATTGGTCAAGCAGCTGAACAACAGTCAAAGGCTTTCAAGGAATCCTCTGACTTTGGTGCCATTCTTCTAACAAAAATGGACGGTCATGCTAAGGGTGGTGGTGCCATTTCAGCAGTTGCCGCAACAAACACACCTATTATATTCATTGGTACAGGTGAACATATCCATGATTTAGAAAAGTTTTCTCCAAAGTCATTCATTTCTAAATTGCTTGGAATCGGAGATATTGAAAGTTTATTAGAACAATTTCAAACAGTGTCGAATACTGATGATGCAAAAGCAACGATGGAAAACATACAGCAAGGTAAATTCACATTGCTTGATTTCAAAAAGCAAATGCAAACCATCATGAAAATGGGGCCATTATCAAATATAGCGTCCATGATACCTGGTATGGGTAATATGATGAGCGAAGTCGGGGAAGAAGAGGCCTCTAAAAAGATGAAAAAAATGATTTATGTTCTGGATTCCATGACTAAGGAGGAACTGGAATCTGATGGAAGGATATTTATAGACCAGCCTACTAGAATGGTAAGAGTTTCCAGAGGTTCTGGTACTTCGGTTTTTGAAGTCGAGATGATTTTGATGCAACAACAAATGATGGCAAGGATGGCTCAATCTACGAGAGCTGCTCAACAAGGCGGTAGTATGCCAAATATGCCGGGTATGCCAAATATCCCTGGAATGCCTAAAATAACACCACAAATGATGCAACAAGCTCAGCAAAAATTAAAGCAAAATCCAAGTCTGATGAAAAACATGCAAAGTATGCTTGGTGGTGCTGGTGGTGCTGGTGGATTCCCTGGAATGCCAGGAGCAGGCGGCGGAATGCCTGATATGAATGAAATGATGAAAATGATGCAAAATCCACAAATGCAGCAGATGGCTAAGCAGTTCGGAATGGGTATGTAGGCATTTTGTGTAATGAATAGTAATCTATCTGTATAATAATCATTAGTTTCGTCCGTTTAAGTCACCTTTTGGTGAAATTTAACAGTGGGTTGGAATATACTTGGTCAAAAATATTCAACGTCAGTAAAGAAAAACAGCTTCCCTCAAATATAGAATTATGTAGTTTTAAATGTATACCTCTATATTGAAAAAAAAAACGTTTAAAAAAAAAACAGTCATATATACTTCGTTTAATCCTTTTTCTTTTCACCCTTCGATGATCTATCTTTATCAACTCTCGGCAAATTATCGAACGACACAGTTCCATTAGCTATTAATTGCGGATCGACAATTTTTTCTCTATGCTCATACAAGATTTTGTAACCAGATTTTATGGTTCCCTCTGTAACTTGCAAGATCTGACCCACTTTTGAAGCTGAGACAGGTAGTTTGAAAAGTAAAATATTCAAATAAATAGAAACCACGGCAATGGTAATTGGTGATTTACCCGCAATTTCCTCAATTTCTTTACATTTTTTAGCAGTATATTCGGCTGCTGTTGTGACTTGCATAGGCAACCCCAAATGGGAACAGAATCTCGGAATATAAGTCAAGTTCTGAGCTCCACTCATATTGTCAGTATCAATCTTAATTAAACCATCTGAACTCTTTTCTCTCAAAATAGCCTTCATAATACCCAGAGTTTTGAAAAACTCTTTTGTTTTGACATGGATGATAGATTGGATCTCTTTGAAGGTTCTCGCTACTTCAGCCCTTCTGCAACCCATAAGGATAGCAGCAGCCATTATACTCTCGGTCGATTTGCCCTTCAAAGTTTTTTCATCATGGCATAATTTATACGCTTCCTTGGCACAGTCTTTGACAATTTTTGGAAGTTCTGCTGCATCGCACAGCATAGTAATCTTAGCAAAGACTGCCTGTAATTCATTATCTTTTTTATCCATAACATTTTTTTCCTGTGCTCTATTCAAATCTCTCATGGCACGTACATCACCACTTTCACCCTGTCCAATCCTCGTTGATAAACTATTTCCATCCAATAACGGATTTGAAGCCTCACCGACACGACTGGGATCATCACCATTTTGATCGTCATTGGAAAATGTACGCCACTCGGATCGTGTATCAACAAGTTTGTCTGATAACACCAACCCACATAATGCACATACTATGTCACCTTCGCTAAATCTCTCGGCCACTTTTGGTGGATATATTTTACATTCTGGACATGTTAGCACAATATTCAAATTCGGTCCTCTTCTTCCATTTCTCTCGCGAGCCAAAACAGATGCTGGTGCAGACATACCTTTCTCCTTGTTCACACTCCCAGTACGATAAAATACAGATAGTAAGCGAAAATGCTACTTTAAAAGCGTATTACCCACTGTGAGAAGAAATATAGCTGAAACCAGAAGTGTATCGTCAGTAACACTCCCTATTTATACAGATATGATCTTCCACTTTTTTTAATGTAAGGTATTTCAATTTGTAAGATTTTGATTTCTAATATTTTTTTATATGAAAAACATCACCAAAAAAAAGACACGAATAACCGCATGCGTTGAAATGACAAATAATAATCTATTGATTTATTTGAAAGAGGTTTCTGATTGAATTCAGTCGTTATAAACATAAAGGCAATATCACACTACTATCATAGTCCTTCCTGTTTCAGCTAAATAATTCCAACCAGTTGATCATTATATACGATATGTATTTACTAGTTTTCTTTCGGTCATATATACTTTCGATGGACCTTAGCAAGACACAAACGGAGAGCAATTCTACAAAAGGCATTTAACAGCCAGACAGTGATTTTTCGATCCAATTGAGTGTGGTGTGGGCGGCTTGGAAATGGTAGAGTACTTAGGAGAAACAAAAGATGGGAATTCCGAATCAACAGGATTGAGATCGCCGGTTAAAACAGGTGCGGATTCTGTATCATCACGTACATCATCGTCAGCCAAATTAGCACCAAATCATAGTTTGTTTATGGCAAGTATCGACAATTCTCCCAAGAAGAAACTACGGTCAGAAGCAATGGCCGATGAGGGTTTCGCCAGAGTGGATAATGATACCAACGCTGGCGGGCGGTCATCAACTAAAGTTATAGAATCACTACATGACCAGATTGATGCACTCACCAACACAAATTTGCAACTCACTATTCAGTCAAACAACCTACTTGAGAAATTGGAGGCAGCGCAACAAAGAGAAAACAAGTTACTGGAAAATACGTCGTCTCTGAAACATGAAAACGAAAATCTAGAGTCCATGTTAAACCGGAAAACCCGGAAGCTTAAGGACGTGGAGGAAGAATTAGGACAGCTCAAGTCTGAACATGGTTCTATTTTGCAAGAGAAAAAGAGGCTGGAGGTTCAAGAAGATAGTAGAAACGATGAAATAAAACACATGGAAGAAAAAATGCAGATGACCCAGGTACAATATGATGCTATGGTAGACTCGCAAAAATACTACCAAACTCACTACAAATCACAGCTAGATGAGTTACGTGATGAATTAGAAATATTAAGAACAGAACAAGTGAATTCTTTGGAGAGAACGATTGAAGACACCAGAATTATTGATCTGAAATTGAACAGCTTTGATGAAAAGTATGATAATATGCAAAAAGCAGAAGAGTCACGCACTCAATTCTTCAACGATCGCCTTGAAGATTTATTGAAACAACTAGATTTGGGTACCTGGGTGAAGCTCTACCAGGAAAGTAAGAAAATGGTTCTGACATATGCAGAAAAGATGGAACTGGAAATCCCTGCAAATTTCTTGGCAGTCACGGAGGATCGGTCTCTTGTTGATGTAGTTTCAAGGTCATCACAATCTGCATCGCTCGTGAGTGAACCCAATACAGGCATGCCTCTGAAGGTTCCAAAGTTGAGAAATAGGACGCATGGATCTTCCGGCAACAACTCGCACACCAAACGGAGCAGTTTTTATGGTGGTAATAAACAGGTTCCAAATTCTCCGTTACCTGGTACTTTACCCGGTGTAAGAAGGTCGTCATCAAGAAGAAATAAGAGTGGTGCTTCAGATTTTTCTAATTCATCAGCAGAATCTTCACCGGTATTACCCTCCAACACATCAAGAAGCGCTTCTTCACCATCTCCAAGGATGGTTCAAACATCTTCCTTCAGAAAGAATTAGCATTGAACTTTTTGTTCATGTGGTTCCGGTTCTGGGATCAATAGTCGTTATAAACGCTAGTCATTTGTGCGTCTTAATACGTACAGTTTTGCATCTCTTATAGACGACAGCATCGCAATTATATAGAGCATACCCTGAAAAGATTTCTTATCTATATCTTCAAACGGCTGAATTTGATTTCTTATAGACTCAAAATACATGTTTATATATCACCGACAGCGCAAGTTACATTTATGTTAATTTTTCAACGGCGTTTGATCCTGATCCGTTCTCTATTAGAGTTGAAGACCTCAACAAAAATCTTGTGGATTTCAAAAAAAAGGTAACAAATGGATGAAATTAGATCACCAAATTATACCCTTCGCTATCATAAAACTCGAGTTACTGTATTGAAATGCTTAAATTTAGGAGATGATTATCTTACACCTCATCTTTTTTCAGGTGATGATTCCGGTCATATAGCTATTTGGGATGTGGTAACAAGAAGGCCAATCATAAAATACACAGTTGAGGGAAATGCTGAAATAATTGCTATACAAATTCTTCATGATGATAGGGTTGCCATTCTTTCTAAAGATCATAAACTTCGTATTTTTAATATGGAGAAAGATGGACATTCACCAAGCGATCAGCGAACCCAAAAGGCAAAAAAGTCATCTTTAAATTATCGAATGGAAGAATGCTATCATGTTCCTGTCAATACGTTGAATTTTGCAAACTTTCTTCTACAAGATTTAGGAAATTCCACATATCGGTTGATATGTTGTAATACGCAGGATTCAGAGTTAGTTGATATTTATACATTTCATTTATCTGACTTGCACTCTCTGAAAAGGCTACATAAAGCTGTTGATTTTTTCAAGGTTGTTAAAAGAGTAATTGTTGATTCTAAATTGTCTAAAGTGAATAAATTAGGAATCGTGATGAAATTTAGTGAAAAAGATAATATCATCTATTGTGGGTTTGAGAGCGGTTACATAATTGGCTTTCGGCTACGAAAAAAGCTGTGCGAAGAGAAAATGGAAGAATATAATCACGATGGGACGATTGATGTAATTGAAGTTGTTTACATTTCAGGTGTCCATTATCCAAACCCAGTTCTGGCACTCTATAGTGGAAAGGAAGCAGTTTTCTCCACATCAATTGATGAAGTTATAGGAATACATGAAGCAGCTATAGGAAATAATCATCTGGAGACTAAGCTAAGCAGTCCAAATTTAATTGAATGCGCTTTATCCGAGGAAAAATTGAAAGCAGGAACTGACAACAAGAAAGAGGTCCTAATATCTGAAATAAACCACGTTTTGGAAATTGGAAGTCATTTAATATTGAGTAACTGGTCAGGGATTACAATAGCTGTTGATGAAAATAATGTAGAGCGTTTTAGATTTTTCAAGTCCAAATGTAACATTATAGTAAACGAGTCTCCAGTGGGAAGCTTAAAACAAACTAGAGAAGTATCTAAAGAAAAAACTCGTTTAATTAAGGTCTCTGCTTTAGGTTCCATCGGTAAACATCTTTGTGCAGAAGCTTCACTGAACTCGTTAATATCTATTCCAAGTTCAGGTCGAAAACGTAGGATTCAAGAGTTCCTTGATAATGACTGGTGTATAATAGGTTACGAAGATGGCAGTATTGCCTTTCATAAATTATGAATAAAAAAACATATCTCTAGCCAAAGTAATCCATCTACTTTTAAATGCAAAAAAAACTCTATAAATCTATATGTTTCACTAATTTTTAACAAGATTTCTCAAAGCACTTGTTCCACTTGAAAAACTATTCTTCCTCTTGTGCGATAAAAGTTTGTCTTTTTCCACAATTTCCCTAACAATTAAGCTCATTGCAACATCGACATTAAAGTCATCCATATTGTCAATGGCCACAAACCCGGATTGCCATTTAGTTCCGAGATTCTTTCCGGACTCGATTAGGACCGGACTTGCTAAAGGATCGTTCACATGAGTGCAAACTATTAGACATGGAGGGGGCGAATCTGGTGAAGACGGGTCCAGGTTTATTGACCGCAGTTTCGTATTGAAACTTCGAAGTTGATTCAATTTTTCTCGCCTCTCTTTTTCAGACTTCCACATGCTCTTAAGATTGTATACTAATGAATAGATATCACCCTCCTTACCTCTGTCCCATCGTTTCTCATAATCACGGTATTCAGTCCATGCATCAAGTATACAATTTCTAATCAATTCTAACATGGAGTATCCGCCATCAGATGGTTTATCGTAGCTGGACCAAGAATCCTTACGTTTCGAGGTCGGTGGTTCCCAATTCTGAGGATCCTCAATATCAGGTGTTGGGGCTGGAACAGTCTCATAGCCTGGTGGTTTTACTTCATGGTTTAATTCTGGAACTGCGCTATATATAAAAATATAGCCGTCGACTTTCCCATTCAGTTCAGAAGCGCCAGAGGCAGTTAACATTGACGTTGTAGAAACCTGTTCACGCGGACCATCAGCTAATCCTCTAAGAACCCTCTTGTCTAGTTTAGTAAATAGTGAAACTTCTAGAAAAGGCACCACCATATCTGGTTTAAACCCGGGAGTATCAATGATGTCGATGGCCACTGGAGAGTAATTTGGTGGGATGTAGTTGCTTGGAAAACTAATATCATTGGTTTTATCAAGATAACGACTAGTACCTGACGAAGCTGAGGATATAGAGCGTAAAATGTTGGCGTTAGAATTCGTTATACTGTTGCGATGTTTCGTGTCGATTGCGTCCTTATCGGCTTCGCAATAGCTGTAAAATGGTGTATCCGGATTTTTTAGTTCAATATGTTTGATGTGATTGTTGGATCTATTGGTGTAAAGGTCCTTGACATAAGCATAATCGTTCAGGAACGATTGGTATACCAATGGCGATAACAAAACGTAAGGCGACAGAGATGGAGACGAAAAAATTGGCTCTGGCTGCTGCCCTCCTGGTGTTCTTAGCAGGAGTCTCTCATGAACCTGTCGATCTAGCAGTGTCCTCGCAAGAACAGAGTGTGGAATAAAATCAAATAACCAGTTCGCTTGTTTGCGCGTGGGATAATGAACTTCATGAACAATGTCAACAGTCAGTCGTGATATGAAGGAGCTCTTACCTGTTGCATCACCACCCAACACTGCCAACCTAATCGGTCTTTGTTCATTCATTACACGAGACTTTGTTCTCTATAAGGTTGTTTTCTTTGTATATTTTAGGATTTATCAAATTAAGGAAGTTCGCTTCAACTTTGAAGTAAAAGACTAGCCCATCGCATAAACAGATGAAAAGTCACAGATTGTGACCATAAACAACATAAAGATATTTTAAACGCGAGTAACTCTGGTTTTAATAGTGTGTTTTAAAATGCGATGTCCTGTCTGCAATAATAATGGACGACCCATGTATTGTAGCCATTGCATTAATAGCAGTCCTAATCTGCTGGCCAGATTGAGGATTGATCTGCTCACCCTCGCAGAAGCAAACAGTAACTTGAAGGAAAGAGTGGGAACAATTCTGAAAATTGGATTAAACAGAGTGGATCAATATTCACATAGTAAGGAGAAGATAAACTTTGCGAATCAGACTAAAAATATCGAGGGTGAAATTCTAGGCGAGCGTCTGTTGAAGCTGGAGATTCTGCGATTAAGAAAGAACAACAATAGGATAAGGTATAGGATAACTCAAGAAAACAGCAAAATTACACAAAAGAGACAACGAAAAGAGGTGATAGAAAGAGAGCTGCAGCATCATGAAAGTCTCAAAATAAAGCTTGAAAAGGAGAGTAATATAATAGGTTCCAAGAAGGACGAAGAGGAATTAAAATATGAAGCTTTGCAAATAAAAAGGGTTGTGAGAACTATTCAGGAGGCTAAATTGAAAAATCTCATAAAATGGTTTATAGTCAAGAAACATGATTCATATGATTTTCCTTACACGTTAGCCTTTCAGCCTGTTGTTTCATTAAAAAATTTCTATAAACTTCCATCTATGGTTGCATGGAGCTCAATATTCAAAATGTCACAATATGTTACGTTGACTGCTAACATTTTGATGTTTCAACTCCCCTACTCATTAAATCAACCACCGACGACGCTCATATACAGTCTAGATGATCACGACGAAAGTTCTAACAATATAAGCATAGCCAGCTACCTAGCCAAGTTAGTAATAGATATTTTACAATTGTCGAGATACCAAGAGTTAATATCGCCCGATCCGGTTGACCTTGCATGGTTATTAGACCAATACGACCTAGACACGCTCTTTTATAATCTTATTACAAGTCAGAAGATGAAAAGCCGACCTATATCGAACCATTGGACTTATGAGAAGGTCCTTGCTGTCGTTTCGGAAACATTGCAGCTCTCTACTTATGCCACTTCCCCAGCATCCCGTCCTACATTGGACGGAGTCTTTGCTAGCAACACAGATAAATGGTATCTGGTTGGTTAAGTACGCTACATCATATAGACATCCTATCATGAAGACATGGCCCCTTGCATAGTTCTTAAATTTTCGTTCATATTCATATATCTACTGTACAATTAAATGTAATATTACCCGAATTTAATTTTGAGCGCTGCTTTTTTTTTTCGCTTTGTTAGTAAAGTGATTGTTATTTTGCAACATAGATCCTGCAGCCACCTTGAAAAACCCCCTAACAGTCAAAGTATAACAGTTCGAAGACTGGAGCAGCTTGGGGACGTTTGACAATCAATAGAGTAACTGATAGAATCAGGGCCTTTCATAGATTATAAAGCGAAAGTGATCTTTTCATAGGAATTTGGGGAAAAATGGTGTTATCTGATAAGGAATTATTTGAAATTAATAAGAAGGCCGTGAGCCAAGGTTTCAATATCAAACCAAGAACTACTTACAATACTGTTCGTGGTGTTAATGGTCCATTGGTGATCTTGGAGAATGTTAAGTTCCCTCGTTTCAATGAAATTGTTAACTTGACACTTCCAGACGGCACTGTGAGACAAGGACAAGTCCTTGAAGTCAGAGGTGATAGGGCAATTGTTCAAGTTTTTGAAGGTACTTCTGGTATTGATGTGAAGAAAACTACTGTGGAATTCACTGGACAGAACTTGAAAATCCCTGTCTCTGAAGATACTTTGGGTAGAATTTTTGATGGGTCTGGTAGACCAATCGATAATGGTCCAAAAGTCTTTGCAGAAGATTACTTGGATATCAATGGTTCTCCAATTAACCCATATGCCCGTATTTACCCTGAAGAAATGATTTCCACAGGTATATCAGCAATTGACACCATGAACGCTATTGCTCGTGGTCAAAAAATTCCAATCTTTTCAGCCTCAGGTCTACCACATAACGAAATTGCAGCTCAAATTTGTAGACAAGCAGGTTTGGTTAGACCAACTAAGGATGTGCATGATGGTCATGAAGAAAATTTCTCCATTGTCTTTGCCGCTATGGGTGTTAACTTAGAAACAGCTAGATTTTTTAAACAAGATTTCGAGGAAAATGGCTCTTTGGAAAGAACTTCTTTGTTTTTAAATTTGGCTAATGATCCAACAATTGAGAGAATCATTACACCAAGATTGGCATTAACAACAGCTGAATATTTGGCCTACCAAACGGAACGTCATGTTTTAACAATTTTAACAGATATGTCTTCTTACGCTGACGCGTTGAGAGAAGTCTCTGCTGCTAGAGAAGAAGTCCCAGGTAGAAGAGGTTATCCAGGTTATATGTATACCGATTTGTCAACCATCTATGAAAGAGCTGGTAGAGTTGAAGGTCGTAATGGTTCTATTACACAAATTCCAATTTTGACAATGCCAAACGACGATATTACACATCCAATTCCTGATTTGACTGGTTATATTACAGAAGGTCAAATATTTGTGGATCGTCAATTAAATAACAAGGGTGTTTACCCACCCATCAACGTCCTGCCATCTCTAAGTAGATTAATGAAGTCTGCTATTGGTGAAGGTATGACAAGAAAGGACCATGGTGACGTTTCTAACCAACTGTATGCTAAGTATGCTATTGGTAGAGATGCTGCTGCAATGAAAGCCGTTGTTGGTGAAGAAGCATTGTCCATTGAAGATAAATTGTCTTTGGAATTCTTGGAAAAATTCGAGAAAACATTCATCTCTCAAGGTGCATACGAAGACAGAACAATCTTTGAAAGTTTGGATCAAGCATGGAGTTTGTTAAGAATCTATCCAAAGGAAATGCTAAATAGAATCTCACCAAAGATCTTAGATGAATTCTATGACAGATCAAGAGATGACGATGATGACGAGGAAGACCCAGACAAAAGACCAAACTCTTCCAAACAAGATACACCAGCCGAATCGTTAATCTAAGTTTCTAAATCATCATATCATGTCTTTGAAAAAAAGAATATGTATATATAGATACATAAAGATGAATTTTAATTTTTTGTTTTCATAAAATGCAATTTCCCTATTACTATAGACCCTTAAAATATTCTAGTGCTTATTTATCCCATAAGGATTACTCAACACACTGCTACCTCTGCTATTTATTGGCGACTTTCCGTAAGATATTGGTAACACGAATGTATCCATTTTTCTTTTATGTTGCTCCATCGCAGCCAACTTTGACTTGAATAATGGGTTGGAGTAAACATTAAAGTCATTTGAAATATCACTGCCTAAAGAAATCGACGATTGAGATAATGAAGGTAAGATGTTGGTCTTAGGAAGAGTTCTGACATTTTCAATTTCCTTTTCGAGTCTCTTTGCGTTGTTAAATGCAGCCAATAAGTTTGGCAGTTCCTTTGACAAATTTGTACGTTCCATCATGCAAGATATATCTGTTCCTGTAGAGACTGAAGAACTTCGGGAATGTCCATTTAGGGTATCATTTGACATTTCGTCTAGTTCGTTAAAATCATTTCTTTCTTCTGAAGATAATGTGTCTCTAAGAAATTTGTTTTGGACTTGGAGCATATTCACATGTAAAGAATTGAACATTGCCTCTATGTCCATGAATACTACCAAACATTCGTCTAGTAATGACTGATCTTTTAAGTTCTCTGCGTCTTGCAACTGTTCCACCAAAATTTTCATAAAGGATCGATACGATGGTATCACTTTGTCATCTGATAAATGATCTTTGAAGGATTCCAATTCATAATCAATCACTAATAATTTTGATCTCAAAAAAATGCCTGCTATCTTGTTCCTTAAAAACTTTAGTTTTCTATTGCATGTAAACCAAATTTCCAGTAGTAGAGTAACTGAATCTTCAAGTATCCTTTCTTGAGCTGAGCTGATGTAATTGCGCGTCTTGTTCATCTCAAATTGAAATTTTGATAAACGACTAGATATCTTCTCACAATTCTTTATACATTTTAGGGAAACATCCTTATAAAATGAGTCGTCTTCATTCCAGCCACTTGCCTTGTTGAAACTCTCATTTACTTTGTCATTATATGATTCAAACTTTACCACAACGCTCGTTTCTAAAGTCTTAATATCCCAGGTCTTCTCTATGAAGAACTCAATTTTCAACAGCTCTGTGTAAAGATCCAGCACTAACTTAGCGTTTCTTAAGTCTTGTTCATTTGCTTCATCCTTGAGCTCCTGTTGTTCGATTAGAGATTTTATGGCCGCATTGTCTACAGAATTGCTTTCTTCTTTGAATACTGAAATGATCGGATCCCTATATTGATTGTCCTCATTCATTTCCCAAATACTGCTGAGACTTCCATAGACCAGCACCTACAGATTACTTATTGTTGGTATCTAATTTAAAAAATCTGCTAGCTCTTCTGGTCCTAACTTTCACCCCAACCAGACCTCAATTCAGCAATATCTGTGTTCAATATTTGTTTCGATAACTATGATGTGACTTTTCTCAGAATTTGATTGTTGTGGTTACCCGATCTTCGGATTCAGATTGACACATTTCAATATAAGAACCACATTGGATATTCCAGCGATAGCCGCTCAACTCTATCTGCAATAAAAAACAAATTAAGAAGGTTAGCTTTCTCCAAGGTATGGCGTTTTGCATGGATTTTTTTAGTCTAGTCAAGTCTTCAAGTGTGAACTACTCAAGCTATAATGTTTGAGGAGCGCTACAGTTTCGACGAGAAGTTCCAATCCTCCTGCAGGGCAAGAAGCAATATATTTAATGCTACTACCTATATCAATCCAACCTTCACGATTTAGTTCAGAAGGCGTATGTGATAAGGTGCTAGTAAAATGTGCACAAACTCCAGAGTTGTTGCCCCTTATCATCACAAGGAACCCAGAATAAGCTTGGTCAAACACTTTTTGCTCAGTCAATTCAACTGGCACTATACCGGCATACCATGTCTTCGAGAACCACTCTAGAACTGGTAGAAAGTTACTTTCGCAATTTTTATTCGACTATAGCAATTTTAGCCGCCTTTGCGGTAAATATTAGTTACCCGGTTGTTCAACTACTGGCGTGATGGCTCTTTACAGTTTGCGAGGGGCAAGGAAGGGGCGGTATATGGAATAACAGTTTAAGTTCATTAGGGCACAATTGGTATAAGATCTGTGATATACCTCATAGGTCCATTTAATTGTACTTGTGGAGTTACAATTTTACGTGATAAGATTGAGTTTATCGATCTGTGGTAGAATTGAGTGAGAAGCAACTTACAGGGAGTGAAGATCAATACAATTAGGAAAAATGAGTTCTCAAGAAGTTACACAAACAGAGAAGGAGAGACAAGCTCCAGGTAATATTGTTGTGGTTTCAAACAGATTGCCAGTGACAATTAACAAAAATGTGGAAACAGGAGAATACGAATACAAGATGTCGTCTGGAGGATTGGTAACTGCATTGCAGGGGTTGAAGAAAACTTCGACATTCCAATGGTATGGTTGGCCAGGTTTGGAAATCCCAGATCATGAAAAGGAGGTTGTGAAGAAGGACTTGCTGGAGAAGTTCAATGCAGTTCCAATTTTTTTGAGTGACGAGATTGCGGATTTGCATTATAATGGATTCAGTAATTCTATATTGTGGCCTTTGTTCCATTATCACCCGGGTGAGATCAATTTTGATGAGAATGCATGGTTAGCTTACAACGAAGCTAACATGACATTTGCAAAAGAAATTTGTAAAAATATTAACGATAATGATGTCGTATGGGTTCATGACTATCATTTAATGTTGCTGCCAGAAATGATCAGAGGATTTCTCAGTGAAAAGAAACTTCAAAATGTTAAATTGGGTTGGTTCTTGCACACGCCGTTCCCATCAAGTGAGATTTACAGAATTCTGCCTGTTAGACAAGAGATTCTAAAGGGCGTGTTGAGTTGTAATTTAATCGGGTTTCATACGTATGATTATGCTAGGCATTTCCTGTCTGCTGTTCAAAGGGTGCTCAATGTTAACACACTACCTAATGGTGTGGAATATCAAGGTAGATTTGTTAATGTGGGGGCATTCCCCATTGGTATCGATGTTGACACGTTCACCGAAGGCCTAAAGCAGGAGAAGGTAAAAAAGAGAATTCAAGAATTGAAGGAAACTTTCAAAGGATGTAAAATTATCGTTGGTGTTGACAGGCTAGATTATATTAAGGGTGTCCCACAAAAACTGCATGCAATGGAGGTTTTCCTAAATGAGCACCCTGAGTGGATCGGTAAGGTCGTTCTGGTTCAGCTTGCGGTTCCGAGTCGTGGTGATGTTGAAGAATATCAGTATCTGAGATTGGTTGTCAATGAATTGGTTGGTAGAATCAACGGTCAATTCGGAACTGTTGAATTTGTACCAATTCACTTCATGCATAAAAGTATTCCATTTGAAGAATTGATTTCTCTTTATGCTGCCAGTGATGTTTGTTTAGTCTCTTCTACCCGTGATGGTATGAACTTGGTGTCTTATGAATATATCGCATGTCAGGCGGAAAAGAATGGTACATTGATTCTCAGTGAATTTACAGGTGCAGCACAATCATTGAATGGCGCATTAATTGTTAATCCATGGAATACCGATGAATTGTCTGATGTTATCAACGAAGCCTTGACTTTACCTGAAGAGAAGAGGGCCGCAAACTGGGAAAAACTCTATAAATACATTTCCAAATATACATCAGCATTCTGGGGTGAAAGTTTCGTTCATGAACTATTTAGCACTTCAAATGAATCCAAATAGAGCATAAATATGTATATATACACAAATAAAGTGGGCCTTTAAAATTACCTTATTGCACAGTTACTGTTGATCTCATGTTTCAATCACCTCTTACGTTTTTTGTTGAAACAGTTGATAAAGCTGGATAAAGTCATCAAACGAAATTTCAAATTCCAAAAAAAGGTAGCAGTTTGTCCAGGCTATATAAAATTAAAACAAGCTCGATTACTCAAATTTTGGTATACTTCTGGTAATTCGAATAATTGATACACACTTGATTTAATATAATTGATTCATATCGTGAAGTAAGGTGGCGGCTATGGGTCAGTTACTTTCACACCCACTCACAGAGAAATTTCTAGAGTATAATGAGTATAAACATACTACACAAAATCAATCATCTAGTACAGGTGCCATGAATGGCAATGGTACGCCGCACTTCTACAACTGTGTCGGATCAATGCAAGGCTATCGACTTACTCAAGAAGATGCGCATCTTGTACTAAACGAGGATAAAGCAGTTTATGTTAGATTCTATGACCCGTTCAAGAACAGAACAGAGCAATTGAAGCTTTCAATATTCTCCTTGTTTGATGGACATGGCGGCTCTGAATGTTCCAGTTTTCTGAGCGGCCACCATCAACATAGTGCAAAGAACGGGATTGCAAAGTGGATATCATACAGTTTCGAGAGGCACCAATACGGAGCATATGTAGAGGGTGATAGCGATACTATAAGGCCACCTAACTCTGTTAGGGCATTTAGATCATTACAAGGTCTTATATCACAAATTATTAAGGATGCATTTATGTTACAGGACCAAGAATTATATCAGTATTTTGCAAACAGCTCATGCGGTTCTACCGCCGTTGTGAGCGTCATAATAAATAATGAATACTTATATGTGGCGAACTGTGGTGATTCGAGATGTATCCTCTCGTCAAAAAATTTGGGTATTAAAACCATGTCATATGACCACAAACCTCAACATATAGGTGAGTTGTTAAGGATAAATGATAACGGAGGAACAGTGTCTTTGGGTAGGGTTGGTGGTGTATTGGCACTTAGTAGGGCATTTAGTGATTTTCAGTTCAAAAGAGGAGTAAATTATGGTAAAAATAAAAATCACCATCATAATACTGGAATACCCCCACAAGAGTCTCAAGTCACTGCCGAACCCGATGTGTTAATGCATAAGATTGACTTTTCAAAAGATGAATTTTTAATGTTGGGATGCGACGGTATATGGGACATTTACAGCAATAAACAGTTGGTGCAATTTGTAAAGTATCATCTGACTCTAGGGGTAAACTTGCCTGGAATTATCACAAAATTATTGGATCATGGAATAGCGCAAGCGAATAGTAATACGGGTGTCGGTTTTGACAACATGACGGCAATATTGGTAGTCCTCAATAAGCCTGGCGAGAGCCTACAAGACTGGTACAATAAGATGAAGGTCCGTCTAGAGCGGGAAAGAGGCCTTCAGTAAGCATTGTCATGGTTTTAACGAAAAATAGATCACTTTCTTGTATTTAGTTTTGTCATTGTCACTCTCATCATAAGTATATTATATTTATCTTTAAAATGTAGAAATCACCATTATGATTCAAAAAAAGGTTTTCTACGCGAAATAGAATTAAAGAAATGTTTTGTAAGAACACAAACGACCGAAAGTGTGACTCGGACACCACAGACAGCAATGGATTCACAAGAGCCATCTGGTCAAGATGAACTAGTACGCCTATCCCCTGTCCCTGAGGCGTCTGCCGCCTTAGCAAAGGAGTATACATTGGACATACCGCGTATACCAAGTGTGGAACTTCCATTACACATTTCTGAGAGGCATGACAGTGTTATCAAGGCGATAAATATGTGTGGTGGTATTGATACAATTAAGGAAGCTTTGAATGAACGTGAAGAGAACTCGGATTCTCAAAAGGGTTTAGAATTATACCTCAATGAGGGCGAGAATAATTCTGGGGCGGCAACTTATTTCAACGAGCACCCAATTATTGGCAAAAAAGTCCCATTTAGAGACGAATCGATTGTTTTAAAGATACAAATTCCAAAGGGAACACTCAAGAAGTACGGAAATAACATACAGAAAGCTTTGGCATCGCTGAATAGTCGTGATGTTCGCATAAATCCTGTCGCAATAATAAATAACACTATAAAATTTAGAGAAATGTCTGACTTTCAAATATACTTGGAGAATTCGCCGTCGGCAACTGAATTTAATAATAGTTTTGGGACTTTAGACTGGGGTAACTTTAAAAAATTTGTGAATTCCGTGCCTGATAATGACAACAGGCCGTTTGAAAATATCAATAAGATGGCAATAAATCGTAGCTCAGTTATTCCCAACTCTGATTTTCAATTCCCACCGCCACCACGACTCTCTATGGTTAGTTTTCCACTTCTGTATAGATATAAGACTAACCCGTTTGCTACTAAGAAGTCTAATGGAATCCTTGAAGTGAAGGGAACATACATCAAGAATTATCAACAATTCGTACATGAAATGAATGAAGAAATCAAAATACATTGTGAGCCACACGAGCAGCTTGCCAAGAACTATGAAGTTGCGAAAAAAACGGGAATATGGCCAGGAACCAAAAAGGAATCTAAATTCTTTGAATACTTACGAAGATGTCTGGATATATTAGCTAAACTCTTTGCGCTGAGGCCTATTTGGGTTAAAAGGCATTTGGATGGTATTGTTGACAAAGAGGTCCATCATACATTGAAAATTGCACTTGCACTTGTTTCCTACAGGTTTACAATGGGACCTTGGAGAAACACCTATATTAAACTAGGATTAGACCCCCGCAGCTCTCCAGAATATGCGAAATATCAAACGGAGTATTTTAAAATTGAAAGGAAGCTTTTAAGATTGCCTACAGTTAAAAAAAATATTCCAAAGCCCCCAGCTCATGTTTTCATTTCTGATACATTGGGAGATATTGATAGTCATTTCAGATTTAATGGAAGACAAATACCATGGTATCTTATGTTACAAATTGATTTACTAATAGAGGAGCCAAACATCAAAGAAATTTACGAAAAAGTTGAATATTTATCAAAGGCTAATGAACTTACCGGTTGGTTCAAAGAATTGGATTTGACTAAGATACGAAAAATTGTTAAGTATGAATTAGGGTGCATGGTACAAGGGAATTATGAATTTAACGAATACAAGCTCAAGTATTTCAAGACCATGCTTTATGTCAAAGAATCCATGATTAAAGATCAAGAAAAAGACGCTGATGGTGATGTTAAAATGTTGGGAAAGGACGACTCTGAGGCGAGAACAAAGGAGGTTTTCAACTCAGATGACGTTGAGGATGACGATGACGATGACAACGGTGTCGAAACCGGTGAGCCAGATGATGCCATCTTAGAAGCAGAAGAAGCAGACGATGACGAAAACGTAAGGGTAGAAGCAGTTGGAGACGAAGAAGAGGATGACGACAACGATGAATTATTCGACGTTAAGTCTGCGAATTTTCAGGAAATAATCGAGCAAATAGCGAAATGCGACCCTCAAAGAGCTGGGACTCTTCAAAAAGAGCTCAATGGGTTTGTGAATGAGCAGAATTTATGATTTTGCTTGGGAAAGGAATAAGCATCAGGTGTAAGAACATCAAGTTATGTATTGTCTTAGATTTTTAATCATTCGTGTAAAGAGATTTATTATATGGTTTACTACAAATTTTTATCAAACAAAATGAATACCCAAAATTGAGAACTATCAAATTAAATGCTGAATTTTTGTTGAAACCACACTTGGTAACGTAAATCATCACCACAATGCTAAGGGGAGTGATATGGAGTAGAAATGCCTCCACAAGCGCTTATAAGGCGTCCGCCCAAGTTTCAATACCCAGAAGACCACTGAAAAAGATACGCTTGGGTAAGGCAAGACCAGCAATATATCATCAATTTGATGTCCAAATAGAATTAAGTGATGGTAGTGTCATCACTAGGAAATCTCAATTTCCCAAGGACCAAATTAGATTAATTCAGGATCAAAGAAACAATCCATTGTGGAATCCAAGTAGAGATGATCTAGTAGTTGTGGATGCGACAGCAGGTGGTAACCTTGATAAATTCAAACAGAGATACAGTTCTGTATTTTCAATGGAAGAAACCGCAAAGGTTGCTGAAACCAAAACATCAAAAGGTGAAAACACAAAAGACGTGGCTAAGGAGGAAAAGGATTCTGCAATTGAGACCGATGAAACAGCCTTTCAAGTTGATGATTACTTGTCTCTACTTGATGATAGTACTAAACAAATCAACACTGGTAAGTTGGCGACAAAGAAAAAGTCCAAAAAGTAATGCTCTCCTACGGCTTCTCTTAATAACTAGATAACTAGAAAATAGCATTTCCTTGTATATAAACTACAGCAAATCTTACGGATGTACTCAAACAGGCTTTGAGCGTATATCTTTTGAATCTCGTGGCCGTGATTGTGAATGATTATTCAAGTTAACAAATAAAAACTATTTTAGCTGATCCATAACTCAAATTCAAATAAAGTGTACTCAAACAACTGGAAGACATTAATTGACGAGACATGGGGAGTGTGTTTTTACCTCATTTACATACAGGCTGGCACGTTGACCAGGCAATTGTCACTGAAACACAGCGTTTAGTCGTAATAAGGTTCGGACGTGATTGGGATAAGCAATGTATGATAATGGATGAAATGCTTTATTCAATTGCAGAAAAAGTGAAAAATTTTGCAGCTATATATCTCTGTGATACTGATGAAGTACCAGACTTCAACGAAATGTACGAGTTACAAGATCCCCTTACTGTGATGTTTTTTTATCAAAATAAGCATATGATGTGTGATTTTGGAACGGGTAATAATAATAAGATGAACTTTACAGTTGATGATAAGCAAGAGCTAATAGATATATTGGAGACAATATTCAGAGGTGCCAGGAAAAACAAAGGTCTGGTTGTATCGCCGTATGATTACAATCACAAGCGAGTATGAGTTCTGTGGCTCTTGGGTCAACGAATAGTGGTCTAGTTCCACTTTTGAGGATGATATACATAATACTCGCCATTAATAAATATATTAGAAGATAGGTATTGGTGAAATACGGTTAGTTGTATTAGTTCTCATTTGAGGAAGTGTATATGATTAAAGGTTTGGTTCACATGGTTATCATGTGACGTGGCCGTCTCAAATTTTTTGACGAAAACTGTCGAGATGGAAGAATCACAGAATCTCGAAAAGAACAGAATTCAAGAACTGGTGATACAATATTGTTTAAAAACAGATTTCCTACTGTTAAATTTTCTTTCAATTATAAATTTGCCAAGGTGCTGTTCTCAAATTTCGCGAAGAGGTTTTACTCACAAATTGTCAAAAGATCAGTCAAGGTTAGAAGGATGAGCGCTGAAGATATCAAGATTGCAAGATCTACTAGTGAATTCAACAGGGAACAGTTAGAAGCTGTTCTCAGGGGAAGATTTTTTTACTCTCCATCCTTTGATTTGTATGGTGGTGTTTCAGGTTTGTACGATTATGGTCCACCAGGTTGTGCATTCCAAGCAAATGTCGTTGATGTATGGAGAAAGCACTTTATCCTGGAGGAAGACATGCTAGAAGTTGATTGTACTATGTTAACACCATACGAAGTCTTGAAAACCTCTGGTCATGTGGACAAATTTTCCGATTGGATGTGTAGAGATTTGAAGACCGGTGAAATTTTCAGAGCTGATCATCTGGTTGAAGAAGTCTTGGAATCACGTTTGAAGGGTGATAAAGAAGCCAGAGGTCTAGTCGAAGATGCAAATGCCCAGGCACAAGAAGATGCAGACAAGAAGAAGAGAAAGAAGAAGGTTAAACAGATTAAGGTAGTAAAGTTGGAAGATGACGTTGTGAACGAATACGAAGAAGTATTGGCAAAAATTGACGGTTATTCCGGTGAGGAACTTGCTCAACTAATGGTGAAATATAACATCGGTAACCCAGTTACCGGTGAAACATTGGAACCACCAAGGGCTTTCAACTTGATGTTTGAAACTGCTATCGGTCCATCTGGTCAATTAAAGGGTTATTTGAGACCAGAGACCGCACAGGGACAATTCTTGAACTTCAACAAGCTGTTGGAGTTTAATAATGGAAAAACTCCATTTGCGTCCGCTTCCATCGGTAAGTCTTTTAGAAACGAAATCTCCCCAAGAGCAGGTTTGTTAAGAGTTCGTGAGTTTTTAATGGCAGAAATTGAACATTTCTTAGATCCTGAAGATAAATCGCATCCTCGTTTTGTTGAGGTGAAAGACACAAGATTATCCTTCTTACCCCGTGAAGTTCAACAATCTGGTTCTACTGAGCCAATCACCATGACTATTGGTGAAGCCGTTGAAAAAAAGATGGTTGATAACGAAACTTTAGGTTATTTCATCGCAAGAATTGCCAAATTTTTGATTGCAATTGGTGTCGATGAGACCAAAATGAGATTCCGTCAACATATGGCAAACGAAATGGCACATTACGCAGCTGATTGTTGGGACGCTGAATTAAAGACCTCCTATGGTTGGATTGAATGTGTTGGTTGTGCAGACAGATCGGCTTATGATTTAACCGTTCACGCCAACAAGACAAAGCAAAAGTTGGTTGTTAGACAAAAATTAGATACACCTGTTGAGGTTACCAAATGGGAGATTGATTTGACCAAAAAACTTTTCGGTCCTAAATTCAGAAAGGATGCACCAAAGGTTGAGTCCTACTTATTGGGCTTATCTCAAGAAGAGTTGGAATCTAAAGCAGAAGAACTGAAAACAAGTGGTAAAATTGTCACCAAGGTCGAAGGTGTCGAGGGAGATATTGAGTTGGATGCAAACTTCATCACTATTGAGAAAAGAACTAAGATCGAACATGTTAGAGAATTTGTTCCAAATGTCATTGAACCTTCCTTTGGTATTGGGCGTATCATCTATTCTGCTTTCGAACATTCTTATTGGAGTAGACCAGAGGATACCGCCAGAGCGGTCCTATCTTTCCCACCATTGGTCGCTCCAAGCAAGGTTTTGCTTGTCCCATTATCAAATCACAAGGATTTGGCACCAATTACTGCCGAAATTTCTAAGGTTCTAAGGGCAGAGAAGATTCCATTCAAAGTAGATGACTCTGGTGTTTCCATTGGTAAAAGATATGCTCGTAATGATGAATTGGGTACTCCATTTGGTGTTACTATTGATTTCGATTCTATCAAGGATGGCTCCGTAACTTTGAGAGAAAGAGATTCTACCAAACAAGTCAGAGGTTCAGCAAAGGATATCATAAAGGCCATCCGTGACATTACTTATAATGGCATTTCATGGGAAGAAGGAACAAAAAATTTGGCTCCATTCGTTTCTCAAACCGAGACTGAATAAGTTTTAGTACTCTGTAAATCTATTTAGTATTTAGATTGGATAAATCTAAGCATGTTAATCTGAACAGTTCTATTTAATCTTTATCCGTGTTATATTAATCCTCATTTATTTTTATCACTTGTTGCATATCATGAAGTGACTTATGATATGAATGTCTGTCGATGAACTGAAGTCCAACAAGAGGAGACTATCAAGATTTGATGGTTATAAAGAACTAGACCATACTGGCTGTCATTGAGATGTATAAACTTTGATATATTTTTTGACTTATAAATTTTGGTTTCCACAATTATCTTGATAACGTGGTTTCCTTGACGACATCTTACGGTCAGGACAAAAATGCATATGTTTTCAATATATTAGCTTTTTAACATTCATAGGTTATATATTATTGGATAAAATATTAAACTAATTAAAATTGTCATCTATGTTTGCTGCACGCCTGCGGACAACAGCAGATAACTGGCTTTGAACAGCGTGAAGTTCCTCTGGATGATCGCTTTGCCATTCCCTTAGCTTGTGTGACTGTCCTGTCAGGTCCCAGTAGATCCCACGAACAGTTGTGTATATCCCATGTCTACCCTCAATAAGAGGATAAATAACCACTGTGAAGGCTGTAAAGAACATCCATATAATTCCAACCACAATCCATCCGGCAAAAAACTTTTTAGAGAACACATATTTTGATCCATACATTGGCATTGGCCAAATGACCATCATTGAAATTGCCAAAAATAAAGAAAGCCAGCCTGCAACTTTCGCAGCTTTCTTCAGATGTTCTTCCTCTTGTTTTAATTGTAGCATACAGCGATCATCAACAAGGTCGTTAACTATCTCCGAGACTTGGGATTTAATTGGTTTCATTTTTTCTCCATCTGAGGAGTGCTCATCTGCACTATTGGTAAGTACCACACTTCCCACTGGTTCAATGACGTCCTCCAATTCTTCAGATTCGTTAACAGATTTAATTTTTTTCAATATTTCCCAATCAAAATTTTGAGGCTTGAAAAGGTATGTCAGAATTGGTGTGAAGATGGCGGGAGATAAAATTGAAACAATATTTCCAACAAGCATAGCATCATCTTCAAAGGTATTAGCTACTGTTATTGATCCAAATTTTTTCTTAGTGCAAACTAACCATGACATGATGGCGATTCCAGAACCTAGAATTGGTGAAACACTTGCCGCAACAACATTTTGTTTTTTCCATAATAAGGTCATCGCAGTAGGTATGACAGCCGAGGATAATATAACACCCATTAGTTCGTAGAGATATCCCATCGATATGCCAGCATAATATAACCCTGTAGCAAATCCTGACATTGCTAAAGAAAACACGATAACTGCGGCATGTGAGGTGAAAATTAATGTCTTACCTTTAGCTTTTGGATTGATATAGCCTTTATAGATATCATATGTGAAAATGGAGGAAACAGAGATCAGTTCGGCAGACATAGCTGATGTAACTGCCATGAAAATGAGGAAAAGTGTTGCTATTGATCCACTTTTACCCATCATAGCAACCGCAGCACTCGGCAAGACCAAACCTGCTGAAACCGCATCTGAAGATAATCTCTCGGGGTATGTTGGAAAAGAAGGTGAAGATTCTAATGCCAGGCATGCCAATCCCATAGTTGTCGCCGTTAACCATGGAATAGCAAACCAGGCCAGACCACCTGCCACATATCCTGGCAAGGCTGCTGCGGGGGAGGAAGCAATGGCCTTGTTCCAGTAACCGTTATCTAACCATACAGTACCAAAGTTTCCCACGATGTTTATGACATAGAAATATCCTCCAGATCTGGAGTGCATTGTTAGGTATGAACCGTGGGCGTTGCCCTCTACCGGGTGATCGATACCTGCTTGGGTGACAAGCTCCCAAACTTTACCAGGTGAACCAAGAATATCACTAGTAGCAAAAGTTTTAAAGGCGAAAGTGAGGATGATGACGACAATTGCAATTGTATGCACATAGTCCGTGAGGAAGGTTGCCTTGATACCACCAAACAAAGTATATATCATAACACCCACAGGCAACAAAAAAATACAAGCGACGGTGTTCATGCCAGTAAGGTCTGTGATCGTTGCTGCACCACCAGTTAACAGCATGGCTGTTACCAGGACATTTGTAGCGAATGCAAAGAAGACGAATACACAATGAGCAACCGTCCCGTATCTTGCTTTGACAATTTCCAAATACGTGTGTGCTTCTGGAGCTTTCTGTTTGGCCTTGATAGCGATGAATGCAAAGAAAATAATCTGACATGTTGCACCAGCTGCATAAAACAGAGGACCCGATATACCGTTCTTGTAAGCTTGTGTTGAAGATTGAAGAAGCGTAGCAGCCCAGGTCCATGAGGACACAACAGCGGCTGATATCAACCCTGTTTTAACAGAACGACCTGCGGTCGAAAATTCTTCGGACGTAATAATCTCCTTTTGATAGCGGCGTAGGACGAAGGTTGTCAAGATCATACCAACTGAAAAGACCATACCTAGGCCAACAACAATTGCATAGCCCGCACCCTGAGGAAGAGGTATCTGTAAGCCACTCATTTAACCTGCTTCAATTAAACTGGAGTTTTCATAATTTGGAAATAGTAATGAGTTCAAATCGAGATACAATATGCCCAACTTTTATATGTTATTCTGCATTGCAATGCCAATAAATTTTCAAAAATCTGTTGTGCTATCTAAACACTTTATTGGAATATCAATTTTCGAGCAGTCATATTGTTGCTCATTACTCATAGCGATGCAAATTCTGCAAGGAACCTTAGCAATGCGATAAAGATAGCTGTCATAATCATGCCGTATGTTGTTGATCTGATAACGATATCAAATTCCATCGCGATATTCACTTTGCGTCTTGAAGCGCACTTTTGACTCCATTTTCCTATCGGGTAATCAGTGTTGAAAAAAAAAAGATAATCCAATCGAAACCACAATATAACAACTAGCGAATTGGAAGCACAAGAGGCATAGACCTAACGAAGTCTGGGTTTAGGATCAAGAATGGCATCACAAGGGGTTAGAGAAGCAGCGAAAAGCCTTATTAAAACACTAGAGAGGTTCCCAGACGAGCGCATAAAGCACTTGGTTTCATTCAAAGAATCACAGATAGAGCGCTTCAACAGGGTAGCAGGATTACCAGTTGGCCCAAACAAGGATGCAGCAAGCAAGGTATCGTTAGAGGATATCAAGGATATTATAAATAGGACATCGGCACCGTTAGGTCTACAGAAAGACCTACTTAGGAAAATGCAATCAACCGTTCCACAAGACGTGCTCACTGAGCAAAACATAAAGGAACAAATATCGGCCTTGAAAACTTTAACGAACAACAAGTACAAAAATTACTATAATGTTGGTGATAAATTGTACAAACCACAAGGTAATCCGAATTATTACCAGAGAATCATGGACGAAATTGAAGGTAAAAAGAAGGAGACATTTATGACTGCTTTAAGGACAGTTGTGTTCGGAAAATGATATCCGAGATCAAAATAATCTGTAAATATGTATCAAGCATAGGTTGCTTGTCTCTTTATCTATATATATCCCAGTGAACTTTATTATTTATTTGGCAAACCCAATTGAAACCACCTTGTCTCGAATGGTGTAAATGCTGTCCATGCGATCTTTTATCCTCTTTGCGTCTTCGATAGAGCGATATTCCACAAATGCAACATTGCGGATGTTGACTAGTCTAATTTCAGCCAAGTTTTCATCATTGAAGGCCTCAGTAAGTTCTTCCTTGTCAATATCCTCTGGAAGATTCTGTAACAATAAGACTTTGTTTGGTGGGTTCTCGATTGTTGTTCTAACTACATTCTTATATTCCTGCATTAGTTTTGTCTTTTTTGTTGTTTTCTCATGCTTTAAGTTTTCGCTTGAGAGATCTTTAGTACTTATCATCTCTTCAGATACCTTCTTTATAGTTTCTTCATCAACGCCCTTGGCTCGCAGTTTACATCTGAGTCTTCTGATTCTTCTTTTCAATGTAGCTTGCTCTTTCAAAGTTGAGTCTTGATTAAGTACCTTTTTATTCTTTCTTGTTTTCAAAGCTTTCTCTAGTGCGGCCGTATCTTCTAAGGCCAACCCTAATAGTGAATCATTATTCGCAAGTTGAATATCAATCTTACGCCCCTTCATTATTAGACAAGTCTGAAAGTTCTGAAGGAAGTTCTCAGCAAATTCCTTACTCATAAATGTCAAAAATGCTTGGTTTCTTAAACGAACTGATGTTGATATGGATATAGACACAATTTTATGATCCTCATCCAATAGTTTAAGATCTAAATTCCCAAGCGTTTCGTTTAGCGGTAATGATAAGGTTGGATCTGTAGCATATGCATTCGATGGATTAATATGTTTTAACAACAACCTTATAAAACTCGTCTTGCTCTTTGGACGATCAGGTAAATTCCTTAAATATACGCTATAGGAACATAAATTCTAGTTAGTTACATTATTTTTTGACTGATGAAGATGAAATAAACATACGTTTTCAATTCGTGCATCGTAACGGGATTACTATCAATTTGTGTTGATACAGACAACTATCGATTGAAGAACGAAAGGATCAACTTCTCGTTATGTTGTTCCAACTTTTACTTACTCTTGATATCAAACTATCGCATGAAATAAAAGTGACAAAAAAAAAAAAAGTAAAAATTAAAATAGTAATATCTTGAAATAACCACACTAAATATAAGGACACAAAAAGACTAAAATATTAACTAATATATATAACAAAGAAATAAGATAACAAAATTTTTTGAGTTAAAAATAATATATTATATCGCTTATTTCTTAGCAGCCTTTTGAGCAGCCTTGGTGACCTTACCAGCCTTGTCAGTCTTGACGACAGACTTGATGACACCGACAGCAACGGTTTGTCTCATATCTCTGACAGCGAATCTACCTAATGGTGGGTATTCGGAGAAAGCTTCAACACACATTGGCTTAGATGGAACGAATTTGACCAAAGCAGCATCACCAGACTTTAGGAACTTTGGAGCATCTTCTAGCTTCTTACCAGATCTTCTGTCGTTCTTTTCCAACAATTCATCGAATCTACAAGCAATGTGAGCAGTGTGACAATCCAAAACTGGAGAGTAACCAGCAGAGATTTGACCTGGATGGTTCAAAACAATGACGGTGGCGTTGAAAGATTCAGAAGCCATTGGTGGATCGTTCTTGGAGTCACCACAAACGTTACCTCTTCTGATTTCCTTAACGGAGACGTTCTTAACGTTGAAACCAACGTTGTCACCTGGAAGACCTTCTTCCAATTGTTCGTGATGCATTTCAACGGACTTGACTTCAGTGGTAACACCAGCTGGGGCAAAGGTAACAACCATACCTGGCTTGATAACACCGGTTTCAACTCTACCGACTGGCACAGTTCCGATACCACCGATCTTGTAAACATCTTGCAATGGCAATCTCAATGGCTTGTCAGTTGGTCTGGATGGTGGTTCAATGGCATCAATAGCTTCCAATAGAGTCTTACCCTTGACGACACCAGAAGCCTTGGTTTCCTTTTCCCAACCCTTGTACCAAGAAGCGTTAGTGGTAGCTTCAATCATGTTGTCACCATTCCAACCAGAGATTGGAACGAATGGAACAGTCTTTGGGTTGTAACCAACCTTCTTGATAAAGTTGGAGGTTTCCTTGACAATTTCTTGGAATCTGGATTCGTCCCATTTGACGGAGTCCATCTTGTTGACAGCAACAATCAATTGTCTAACACCTAGGGTGAAAGCCAACAAAGCGTGTTCTCTGGTTTGACCATCCTTGGAAATACCAGCTTCGAATTCACCGACACCACCAGCAATAATCAAGATAGCACAATCAGCTTGGGAAGTACCAGTAATCATGTTCTTGATGAAATCTCTGTGACCTGGAGCATCGATAACGGTAACTTGGTACTTTGGAGTTTCGAACTTCCACAAAGCGATATCGATGGTGATACCTCTTTCTCTTTCAGCCTTTAATTTATCCAAAACCCAAGCGTACTTGAAAGAACCCTTACCTAATTCAGCAGCTTCCTTCTCAAACTTTTCGATGGTTCTCTTATCGATACCACCACACTTGTAAATCAAGTGACCGGTGGTAGTAGATTTACCGGAATCGACGTGACCGATGACGACAACGTTAACGTGAGACTTATCCTTACCCATTGTTGCTTACTACTTGTTGTGTTTGAATTGTTATAATAGAAAACAACAGATAGTAAAGAATAAATGATATAGAAGAAAGGGAAAATATAAAATAAGATTTTTCTCTCTCTCTTATATCCTACCATCATTTTTTTAAGGATTGGTGAAAAATTTTGAAACCCTCTTTGTACGGCACACGTTTCTTTTTATTTCCTCCCATTAAATTTCCCAACGTAACGAAAAGAAAATTGGAAAAAAATTTTCACTACGAGTGCTATGTGTACAAAATATGAATAATTATGTGGTTCATGGGTTTCCTTAGTACCATACGTATCAAATTTATCCTTTGCCAATTTATTTTTTTTCCTATTTGGAAACTTTTCGAATCGAACCTTATTTTGCGTCCTCAGATGGCGAGATTCGCAATATTTTGCAGTTTTTCCCACGAATATTTGTTGCCACCGCGGAAAACAACGCCGTGCACAGAAAAGTTGTTGAGTATTCTTTGAAGTTGAATGGTATCTTGTGTGCACGGGTTTACTGTTTTAGTTGGTGATTGGGTGTTATGGCATGAACAGTCGTATTTTTAATATGCTTTTTTGTTCTCATCACACAATATATGAAATATGCAGTGGGGAGCAATGAGTCAGAATGTGATTAGTTCACATTTCATATAGGAATTGTGATGAGCTGGGAACCAATTAAGGAAGAATTATTCATTTCTCCTTGTTGCCGTATCTCTGGTGCTGTTGGTGTCACTGTTGGTGACTTCGAGAGAATCGAGAATATTGTTCTGTTGCTCTATGTCGTTCAGAAAGGACTCCTGGCTTAGGTCGCCCTGAGAATTGAGACGAATTGAACCAGTTGCAGCGGAAGTAGGCCTCGTGAACCTTGTAGGTCTCAAAACTAATCTTGTGGCCAAGTTTCCGATCGATTTCATAAACGACTTCCATTTAGGCTCTCGTTCAATGTACTCCCAACGCGGACGAAAATATCTTTCGTTAGTTGAAAATGCACTATTGTAGTTGGTAGGTTCTGAGGACATGGAAGAATGAAAATGAGTCTTCATCTTGTTATAGAGCCATCTTCTTCCACCATATTCGACAATGAAAAAGACCGCAAAAATTCCAACGAAGATCCCTAAAACGTTTACTTCTTTACTCTTGTTAGATGTCGGACAGGCATATATGCTTCTAACTTCAAAGAAATAAGAACATTGATGAAGACTGCCGATGTATGTGATTTGGGCCTTCGTTGTGATGTCTTTGTCACACACGAAGTATATCAAGGTTGCCTTTTTATCGATTTTGTTGGGGCACATTGAACCGTCTTCGTATTTCAAACTTAATTTCTTGTTGGTGAGTATTGTGGGTTTGGTGTTAAAATTTCCAATTGAAATCAGCTTGTGATCCTCGTCAGGGTCGTTGTAGAAGGCACCAGTTAGGTCGCTGAGTTGATCTTCTTCTTTTGCGGTCACTGGGCTTGAACAGATACTGAGAGTGAAATTCATCTTCGATTCAGTGTCCTTTACTAGCCATCTCCATTTAGAGGCGTCCTTATCGCTGTCGCCATGTCTTCCATTATCGTCTTGAGGTTTATTGGGGGTTGCAGATAACTGTGACAAATCGATATATGCACCGCTCAATGGATTCAATACTGCGCAAAACAAATTTTTGTCTTCATCGTTGTGATTGTCATCGTCTTGACTAGTCTTCTGTTGTGTCGTTGCTATTGTTTTGGACTGTCCTAAAGAAGCCTCAGTACTGCTAATGATTACAGATGATCTCAAGCATGCTATCACCGTGAAAATCACGACCACAGAACTTAGTATAATAACCGAGACCCTAGATAAAGCCATGCTAGTGGCTTGTCTTGTCTTGTGAATAAACTTGTTTGTTTTAAGGTATATCTTTACCGCTTACTTTGTCGATGTCTGATTTAAAAACAAATAAAAGCCTCTTGAATATGTACGTCACGTGCCCTTGTTGGTAAAAAAGCTCTTGGCAACATGACATTCCTTGTACTCCGGTACTAAAGCAAGACATTGCTCTCTAGGTGTTGATGGTTCAAAAATATTCCTAGTTGCCCTCATCTCAGGATCTTAGTTCCTCGGGCACGATTTGTAGGATAAAATTCATAATTGAGGCAAGGACATTAATATAGTTGCGAATATCACATGCAACAAGATACCTTGTCCTTGAACATGCAACTTCCGTCTACTTTCTTGAAGTTAATGCCATAGCAAGGTTATTTTAATTTCACAAATTATATGTTTTATGCCAGAATATGTTCAGAAGTAGTTCTCGTAATGGTCTCAATTTCTTGCACGAAGGTAAAGATGTTGATACTGGTATACATTTTGCATTTCATGACTTAAAGGTAAGCAAAATCCGAGAAGGAAGCTATATAATTCATCACTTTGTCCTATATACATATTTTCATTAATTTTATTCATTGTTTAGTTGAGTCGCTCAGATTTTGTCCACAAATTCATTACTCAAAAGAAAAAATCAAGCATAGATAACAGAATTGAGCTTTTCCTATTTTATTTCCGTACCATGATAAATGCTTATATTCCTTGTGGAACCAGAAACAATTTTGGCTTTAGTGTTTTCATGTTGCGTATGGATCAATAAAGTGTCGTCTGAAGATTTTCTATACATCATTTACGGAACGTCATCTACGAAGTTGTATAGACCTGTGATTAACTTTGATAATTCAAATAAAAATGTCGTCTAGACATGTTGGCCAATGCACATCAAACGTATTGTATATCGTAGCAGTAATAGTCTCCTTTGGGTGGGTCTGTTGTTGAAAGTTCCGGAAAAATCATATGTTTATTTTTCCAATAAACTACACCATTTTATAGAAATATCATACCCCCCTCTTCTCCCGCTGGCTCTGAGAAAAGTCGGGAGTAATTGATTAATCCTTTTGAATTAAGAACCTACAGAATACAATTATCGATTTACAAAGCTTTTCAAGAATAGATGTTATGAATTTTCCCATATATCCAACTTAAAATTTTGCCCAACATGGTATTTCTAACATGTTCGACTGAATACAGAAACCTCGAGGACAAGTGGTAATTTCGATTTGTCGCCATGAAAAGATATTTTACCTACCTAATGTGCAACTCTTTGAAGAAAATGTTGAAATTTATTCTTTTTTCAATTTTTCTCGAGCAGGCTTGGCTGTATATTCGGACTTCTCAACACTGCAGCATTCTTGAAATAGAGATCCGTAAGGTATTCGACCTTCAGGGTTTAGAACTTGATGAGCAAATTGAACAAATCTGTCGAGGAAAACAGGTCTATTAGGAACATCTCCTCTATGACTTACGGCATAGTATTGAGAATTTGATACGTAGATGTAGATGTTATTCCAGAATTGGCAATACTGAGTTCCCGAAAGAACCCTTCAAGTCGTTTTTATATTCCTCGAATGACGATCTAATATGCCATCTCATGATGTCAAGCTCTCTATTCAATTGGAAGGGTATAGAGAAATTCAGGACATATAAATAGGCAAGAATGAATTATAGTTAACTATACTTGAACAGAGATCAAAACAACAAACCACTTCAGATCTTCTATCTAACATGTTCTGTGCCGTTCTTTTCCTAGCTGCTTTAACTGCCTTCGTTTCTGCTATTAGATTTGATGTTCAAAATGCCACCTGTACAGGTTTGCACGGACCACATTGTGGTACATATATTTTGAGAGTTGTTGGTACCAATGATACCTTCCTTGGTGTTTCCACTTTTGTTGGGTCTGACGTTCTATCTAGCGGCTCTGAGTACGCATGGGGTCAATTGTTAAGTCAAAGAGGACAATTCTTGGCTAAATTGACTACTGTTGGGACCAATGAAACCGCAAATTTCGCCCCATTGATCATGACAACTAATCACCAAACTTGTAATGTTCAAGCAATTGACCAAGGTATGATTCCATTCGGTAATACTGTCACTAGCGAAATTTCTTTCAGCGACTGGTCATACACTGCACCAAACTCAAGTGTTCCTACCGCTTTGGCAAATCAATTGATGAACTCCACTGCTATGGGTGTTCAATGTGCTCAATGTTTGCCAGGTTTCATGACTACCGTCCTTGACACTCCAACTGTTAACATTTTCAATGCAGACGACGATATTCCATCATGGTGTTCAACAATTGAATTTGAACCAGTTTGCCCTTCAGCTGCTGGAATTGTTTAAATTATTTCAATGATTCTTTGATCAACTTCTATATTACGAAACTCAAAGGTTGTATAATTTATTCCTTTCATAATTCTTAAGTTAATAGATGTTTCATAAACAAAAAATCAAACATTATAATAAATATTAGCGTGTATTTGAAGATTGCATTCTCTTTTATTCTGAAACAATTAGTTACAAGGTTAAAGAAAAGGTGAAGGTGTACTATGAATGGACACTTGAAAAGGCTGTGATTCTGTTATTTGAGTAAAGTTGATCATTTCGAGGCTCTTCAACAAAAATAATGTGGTGATGGGTTACTTTTTCTTGTTTTATCTGGTGGTTACTTGCAGAAATATTATAGAGAAAAAGGGAAGTGGAGTACAAAAATAAAATTAAAAAAAATAAAGTCGACACCTACAAAAACAAATAAAAAGAAGTATATATTCTTGAACCAGAAATCAAACCAATTAATATTCATAATTATTATAAAAAATTGCATTGGTATTTTAGAGCCCTTACATTGCAGTACATGAATTTGTTTTCATTAAATAATTATTCCTCTTCTTCAATTGAAACTAACGAAAAATTTCAGGATGACGATGAATTCCTCTTTATGTTTGAACAAGATTGCAATAATTACTCCTATGCAAAACATTTACAATGCTGCCATTGCGAAAATGAACGACTACAGCTTTTGATCAACCAGACAGAAGCGAATGACAACTATGCGACGCGAAAAACTAGTCAGCCAAACACGTTGCCAAACACGTTTCCAAACGTCAATCAAGCCTATAAAAAGTCCCCAAAGAGGCTGGAATTTCGTTACTGTGAAAAGAAAAATGATGCTAACTCCAACTCGTTTAACAACGCTGTAAGAGAAAAACAGGAAGAATATCGCAGATGGCGGTCTTGGTTCTTGGGCTGGAAAGAAAATCAAAGAGCATGCAAAAAAGACACTATAAATGGAAGAGACAATATTCATTAGCTAAAATAATGCATTGCGAGATAGGAATCACTAAATAAATAGTATGTCCTCAACAGGCAAATTGAACGACTTATGATTTGAAAATATGCATCAAACTCGGCAAATTCATTCTGCCAGGGTGAACCAAAAAATTAATGAGAAAAATGAATATATACATAATTAAATATAAACTTCTCAATGAAGGATAAACAAACATTGCTGGACTTTTTTTTTTTTCTAAATGTGTCAGTGACACTCTGGTATTTCAAAGAATGCCCCTTCGTGACAGCGAAAAACCACAAAAAGTTGAAACACGCTCACAGATAGAAACAATCAGACGCGATAAAGCTATGCGCACTAAGATGGTATTTTTACAGTAGAAAGTATTTATAGAGTGTAGGAATTATTGATCAGATCGCTGAGCTTCTTAAGCAGTTCATGCACATGTCTTATGTTTTCATTATTTTGGGGGCTTAATTTGTCACTGATCATCCATATATATGGGATGAATTATAATAAATGTTACCTAAAAAATTTCCACGGATTTAGTTCGTTTTCAAATTTTCATAAGGTAAATGTATTTTGTTATTGACAGAGTGTTTTTTGTCTGCAATAGTTTTGACTCTTCTTGTTGCATCCGACCCACCTCCCCCTCTACCAATACAATTTTGAGAAACAAAGAAATGAAAACACAAGCATCAAAGTAGTTGTCAGTACGTCTACCGTCATGTGAATACTTTGATTAACACATCGAATCTTTCAGGAATCGTTTACGGTTTAGTCTTAGTTCCAGTATTTTAGTGAGAATTTTAGAATCATAGTGATAAGCTACCTCAACCAATTGTTTGGGGAGCCAAATACTACAAGAAGAATTAAATTAAATGTAGTGTAATTTTTAGATCTGTTGGCTTGGTAAAGATCGATTTAATTTACGTTGTCAGCCTAATTGGTCTTGTGATCAGTATTCAAACGAATAAAAGCTATATATGCTAATTTTAGGTCATAAAAATTGGAAACATTAAAATGAAAAATAAGTAGAGAATAAATCATATATAAGATATATACTTACATATATAATACAGTTATCACTGGGAATGTGATTTTCCTTTCAAGTGTATTATATATTTTAGATGTATACAGCAGACTTTATATAATATTCCCGGGTCTATAATATGTGTATGAAGGAGAGAGGCAGTTAGTGCAAATACTTTGAGTCGAGAATTCAGCTTTTAGAATTACTTACCACATTTTGAATATCTTAATCCTCTTATTTAATGTCACTCGATCATTAAATTCTTCCCATAAAAAGTAGCCAATTGGAAATTAATTATTCAAGCACTGAGACAACTCCAAACAATTCTCTAAAGATTATTCGATTTAAGGAAGAAAATGTTCTCTGATGAGCTACCAGAATTGTTGATATTAGACATTGATAGTAATGAAAGTGGATACTAAATGATATTGAATTAGATTTTCTGTAAAAAATCCTCATCATTTTAGGAATAGATCGAAGGAGACTGTAGATCAAGGTGGATTAATATTAGATAAAACGCCCATATTTATAGGTCGCATCTCTACACCTATTGAGTCACGCTGTTCCTCCACAAAGGAGTATACTACACATCCAGAGTATCATGGTCTCAGTTTGAACACATCATTCTTTCAGTG
>JAJLXM010000024.1:0-130699 GCA_030571275.1 Zygotorulaspora sp. UFMG-CM-Y6047 | reverse complement strand
CATGCTGTCCATCAATTATGCAAACACTGAAAACTTACTAAACCCAACCACATGTTTCCGAAAAATGTCTTCTGAATCTTGTTTCGTAAACACACAAAACCGAAACGCAATCAGTATCTCGAATTGCTTTTTGATGTAGCACCCAAACTCTACCAGCGACTCGTCCCAATACTTCGTAGCCATCATCTCTATCATGTGAAGTTTTCGTCGGCTATACATCTCTCTCAATACCGCATAGTCGTGATTCCATCTTTCATGTCAACATTGGGATAATCTCCTGCCTTCTTCTGTGCCTTGATGTAGGCATAATTCAGATTCTACTTACCAAAACACTTGTACACACTTGAGCAAGAAGTATAGTTTTTCAAGATACTATAGTCATCTTCCTTAAAAGTAAACTGCTCGATACCAATATCCTTGGAGAAGACACCGTTGATTTTTTCCAACTTCAGGTCCAGGAATGCCTCGTTCATTGCACCGCTGCTATTCGAGGTTGAACCGTCCTGTGATGAAACCAGACGCATATATTTTACTTTTTGACCGCCAAGGCACACTTTATGGCATCTCGCACTGAAAGTACACCTTATCTCATGTTGATGTCTTAATCTGATTCTGGGGGTCATCAGTTAAATCGATCCATCTTGTAGTTCACAGAATACACAAATAGTGGTAGACAACTGCGTAAACAATACCCTATCTGTTGTAGGTAAAAGAGCACTATTATTTGCCACACTAAAGAAATCGTTCCAATCATTAAGCTATTGGTTGAAAATTGCATCTCGAACGGTAGCTGAAATGCCCGAAGAGATTGACGCGATGGCTTGACAAGCCGTTTTGTCACGTGGTCCACAATCCAGCCATTGACTACGGAGAATCGGCCATGTCTCTCGACATACATTCCTCTGTGTCCTATCAAAAAACAATATGATTTGATTCAGAACTAAAACAACAACCCTATTCCTTCGAATATCCTTACCTACATTGTATCAACCCTTTTTTCTCCCTCGCATTTAAGTATCTTACTTTTCTTTCTATACGATTATACGGAGATAACAGCGGAGATACCATTTTTAAGGGGTATCCGTAAAATACAGCACTAGTATGCACTACCGTCAAAACGCGACGCATCTACCGTCAAAGTGACATTACATAGTAAAGTTACTACCGTCAAAACACGGTTTACTATGTAACTACCGTCAAAATGGCAAGATGGCGTATAGGTGCATTCTTCGATGTGATCTCAAGAAATAAATAATGATAAGAGTATCTGAAAATTCAATATTAAAATATTAAAGATGAACAAATAAAATTATATTAGATAACGAATGTTATGGATATAAAATATATATATGGTACTGTTTCTTTCTTTAGAGATGCTATCTGCGAACAATGTGTTCCAACTCATCTTCTATTCTCTCCTGTTTTATTATACTTATTAATTCGTTTATTTTGTCTGATTGTATAACTTCAAAATGGTTATAACAATTATATATGTTCATTAATTTTATTAATTTGTTTTTTATAATAATATATTCACTGAAATATTCATTTATAAAATCAAAGGAAAATATTTCTTTGTATATATTTTCTTCATTTTCTAATTTTATTATATTTAAATTTTTTTTATCTTTTATTTTTATTTTATCATTAATTTCTATTTCAACTATTAATATTTTTTTTTCATTAAAAAATGTGTTTATATTTTTATAAGTATATATTCTTCCAGAACTATCCATTCTTCTTAATATAATACTGTATATATCCATATATAATTTATTTTTATTGTTATTATTTAATCTTATCCTATAATTTATTGGTAACTCTCTTAAATGTAGATATATTTTATTTTGTATGTAAACTAAAAATTCTGTTGTATAGTTATGACTGGAATAATTTGAATATATATTTTGTTTTATTTCATCTAATTTTTTAAATTTTATAAAACATACAAAGTTTTCAAAAATTTCTAAATCAAATTCATCTCCTTGTACAATATCTTTTATATTTAATTTATCTTCATAATAAAAAATTTTTAATATCCTCATCATCATTAAAATACTCTCTCTCCATGAAGAGTGTCACGTATTCTAACACGAGGTCTTGGTGAGTGTGTGCATGTGCCATGCCTTTTTTGCAGGTGAAGAATGCAGTTTTTGACACTTTTCTTCAACGCGCGCGTGTGCTCAAAGTGCCATTTTTAATGTGTGAAAAGCGAGATTTAAGACATCGTGCTGAAAAGGTAAAAAAAAGCACGCGATAATTCAGTGATATGCCCAACAAATTATCAAATACATTACCTTATACCACTCCAATATTGTTTTATCATCTCTATCATGAAGACCTTGCGTTGGTTATACATCTCCCTCTGTGTCCAGTACATTGAGGTGTCTTGATGGTCGCTGATGGTAGATGATTGTGACCAGGATTCAGTACTTTGCACAATTTCTTTTTACCAGTAATTTGTTCAGCATAAGCATATATTCACATCAGATAACTTAAATATTCTGTTCCCCAGGGGGGAATTTTACCATACCATTATCAAATTTCTCTGTGACTAACATTATAAGGTATGTTAGCAATTTTGAATCGGATTCAAAAAAGAGAGAACTGGTTGAATTATCTGCAAATTTGGCTTTCTTCTTTTTCTCTTATAAAAATGTTTCCAAAAGAAGAGCTAAAACTGGAGAAACCAAATATTAAAATGAAATCTTTGACGTCATCCCAACATAATCTTCTTGTTTTGTTTCTGGTGTGGTAGTAGGTATTTGTTTCATACTTTTGTTTTCATCTGCAAAAAAAACTAGATAATAATTACATTAAATTATAAGCTCAAAAAAAAGCAGGATAAAAAAGGGAAGTGAATTGATTAGATTTTACTTTTTTTCAAATATTTTTTAGATTCTTTAAAGATTTTTGGTCTGATTTCATTTCACTTTATTAAACAAATATATTATATATGGAACTTTGCTTTTTATTTACAATGCCAAGTTTTCAAATGTTTCCTACATCTCCTGCATTTTCCACCTGAGCAAGAATTACCTCCGCAAAAGTGACCGCAATTATTAGCTTTATCTCCACGTTTGGTTAGACTACTACCAATAGTACTATCGTCCGAAATCAAGTCACTTGTACAGGTCACGTTTCCCTCGTTGTATTGGGTTTGGCTGATTCCTTGACTGAACAATTGCTGAGCCAAATCATCCAGCTCTGCACCAAAATCTTGAAGCCAGGGAATAATTGGATTATCACCATAAACAGTGATGTCGTCGATATATGTACCGTCGCTCGCCAATGCAACGGCTGTTAGGCCATTCTCGTTGCCATCTGTGGATTGAATATATTGAATTCCATATTCTTCTTTAGAATTTTCCCAGTTTATCAAACTGCTAAAAGCAGCGGCACCAAGAACAGTTTCAAGTTTCATTTCTTTAATTTGGCTCCTCTGATGAGCTTTTTGCGAAATATTTCAAGAGAATATATGACATTCAAATTCATCATCACGTATTTTATAGTTTTGAACAAATGCCAGCACTGTATCAGTTCTTCTTGTTGAATCGCAACAGGGGCTGAATGAACATATGTTTAAATAAACCAAAAAAGAATAGTTCAACACAAAGTAGGATATATTTTGTTGAGTCTGAATAGGTAAATGGGAGGTCACGACCACGAAAGTCCGAAACCATATTCATTTTCAAGTCATAATGATTCTTACTTTGTTTATGAGCTTGAAGTTTATTTCTTCCTTTTTTGAAAGCCTTTGTTATGTTCTATTGTTTTTCCTCATATATGGAAAAATGAAGGAAACTCAACATTCTTCTTTCTGCCAACAATTTTTCTGGAATTGAAAAAGCCGCGCACAATGTCGCGCGAGCATTTTCTCCTGCATGATTAACCTAGGAAAACAATGCATAACTATTTTGACCCCTTTGACGTACAACAATTTCGGAATCTTTACTTAGCCAATTTCAATGGTTGCAAAGTAAAAAGTTTTTTTTGCATTCTTTAATTTAAAAAATTGTTAAATGCATTTGTGCTTGGACACCATTTCTTCGTTATAGCTCGATTAGCGCAAACTGTGGTCAAATGAAACTCATCAATGTGTTAGGGGAAGAAGTGTACAATAATCTAATGAGATGGGAAGATGAAAATGAGAACTATGGAATTTCTTATGACTATACCCCTGATGGAAATCCCTATGGCCTTCTTGCTAAAGCCGTAGATGAAAACGACGTTGTCATTACGGAAAAAACAGTCTATGGTGAATACCCCATTCGTCCTTGGCTAGAAGCATTCGGAGCTCAACTTGATGATTGGGCAAATCAGTTGGAGAAACAAGGTATTAGAGCAGATCAATACAATGTTGGGTATACCTCGTGTCCAAGGGAATCTCTATTTGAATAGACCACCATAAGTGGGATTTGAAATGTGATTCATATTTATTGTTTAAATTTATTTGTTCCAATAACAATTTTAACTTTTATCCTCTTGAAATTTTCTCTTAAATGGAATTGAAAAAATTGGAGCGAAATAGGACTAAGGATTCGATAAGATTACTTTGAGGTAAAAGTAAACCAACTTGTACAAATCTTGTCCTTCGTACAAGATAAACACGGTTCTGTCCAGTTGTCACACAGTTGCAAAAATTTTCTCCCAATACATCCATCTTCCCCGAAACTTTCAACATATCATCCATGTCATCCAGCAACACATCAACCTTCTATTGTAGCAAGAACTTGAGATCTTTGAAAAGAAACAGTTTCATTGAATAAAGTAGTAGGAAGAAGAGCGGACCAAACCTAAACCCATATTCGTCTGCAGTATCTTGCAAGAGTTTGTTGACCATAGCCGTGATACCATCTTTCATGTCAATGTTGAGATAATCTCCTGACTTGATGTAGGCATGATTCAGGTACTACTTACCAAAGCATTTGTACAGAGTTAAGCAAGAAGTAAATTTTTTCAAGATAGTATACTCATCTTCTGTAAAAGTCCTTGCAGAAACCAATATCCTTGCAGAAAACACTGCTGTTCTTTTCTAGCTTGAAGTGAAATTGAAAATCTATTGGGTAACTCTTTTTCCTTATTAGGATTGATCACACTTTTAGCTTTTAAACTATGAATCCATCATTTAATGACACAATATTTGAAATCTCTTAAGTATTGTCACAATTCTGCAATCCATTTCGGTCGGCATTAGTTCCACAAAAAAAAAAGTTGAAAAGACACAAAATATGGGTGACTATCCCCATTGTGTAGTAAACTCTCGAACTTGATAGGAGTTATTTGAGCACTAACTATCGTTCTTAAATCTTGATGAAACCACTTTGAAGTATCAACCATGACATAATTTGGTGAATAATCAACTTTCAAAATATATTTTGACACGCGCGTTAAGATATATCAATAATGTGGTAATGTATTTTACAGTGTATATAAAATAGTACATGAAAGATTTAACTTGTTTGAGTCTCTAAAAATTAGCTCACGCCGTTTAAAGAGTGTGTCTATTTTGTTTTCCATTTACAGTGAGCTTTTTTTATTTCCTCACATAGCTTAAAATAATACGATTTGAGTACACTGCTTCTAACATCCAAACCTTTTAGCATGATATAGGCAGTACAGAGTTCCAATAAAGTTTAAATATTTCTGTATTGTTTTTAATTACAGTTGTGTTCTTACATGTCTTGTAATTCAAATAAGTGGATCGTTGGTTTGTAATTTCTCTTCGACGTGTTTTCTATTCTATTTTGACTTTATATTTGCACTCATATTTTTTTCCAGATATTCAAGTTTTGATAGTTTTTCTCTATTGCATTGGTTTTCCTTCTTTACTATTTTTACACATTATTGACTCTTTATTTCCTTTCTTTATTCAAATATGTTTCCTCATGACTGTTTTTAGATTTTCTTAGATGCATGATGGAAGATAGAATAAGAAAACTCCCTTGTCACAAACCAGAAAGCTTTCATATCATACTTTCGTAGTCATGCTAGGTTTCTTTTCTCAAAGTTATTTGAGCATCGATTTTGTTGGGTGCCGTGGACATTATCAAAAAAGCGTTTCAAAAATCTCTTGATTGCGAAAAAAATCTATAATTTTGGAGGGCAGAAATCACAATAGATTACTGGTACTTCTAACTACCTAGGTCTTTAACTTCTCAATCAAAAATTATATTAACAATAGGACTCACTCACAGTTGAGCTCATTTACAATCCAACAAATAGAATGAACTGAACTCTTTAATTACATCAATTTCACTGGTTTCAATTTCTTTGCATCATATAATTTAACCACTGCCGAACTCTATACATTTGACAATTTTTTGCTCTTGACAGATTGAGTTAAGACTTTTACCTTGCTGACCCAAATTCTCATCATTATCATATAAAAAAGACTAAGAAACAAAAAAATATTAACCAAAGAAAAATTTCAGCGATTGATGTAGTAGTAAGCTGGTAAGACCACATATATTTAATTAGGAAAATGAATTAACTTTTCGAACATATATCCAACTTTGATGTCAGACTTCTACAGTATCACCTTTTATACAGTGAGCCTTAGAGTTTCTATCGCGGTAAAATTTACCTCTATACGATGATCAAATTCGCCCAAAAGTTGAACAGAGTGAAATTCTTATTTTTGGGGATGCTTTTGCACTGACCAGTCGTTAAGCCGTATTTTAGGCCCTTACACCGATTTTACGGTTTCAAAGCAATATTGAAAAATTCAAAAAAGTTGGTGGTGGAACTCTCGATAATTTCTTCACTTTGACAGTTGGTTTTCGCTATCATACGATGGCTTTCGCGTTCCTAATATCGTGAGAGTTAAGTAATCCATCACATAATGAGGAGAAAAACCCTGATCATTTCCTCAGCATGGGATATAAATTGTGAAAAAATTTGAAATTTCTTTATCTTGTGCGCAATCACGACAGTAGAATTTATAATCTCTATTACATAGTTCTCGAAACACCAATTATTTCCTTATCAGCAAATATTTATGCCAAATTTTTGACTTGACTACTAGCTTGAAATTTTGAATTGTTTTTGGGAATTTGTACATTTTTAGAAAAGTTCCATTTTATATTATTTTGATATAACGGTTAGACAATTAGCATTTCAAACAGTCTAAAGACACATGATGTGATATAATGAATACAGCCAGGCAATTGGGTATCCTATGGAACGCTGGGAAGGCTGTAAATTGCCAGAAACTATCACAATTTAGGGTAAGTACTGCTAAATCGAGCCTTTAGACGCTGAAAAGCATGCACTTCCACTTTACCAAGCTCATCAAATGAGTTGAAAATGACATGATTTGGACTTACCTGCCAATTGGACCATTTCCTAATTTTGAAACATTTCAACACGCCATTTGATCGCTTTTCAAAGCAGAAAATGAAGCCCATTTCACAATCAGAAGCAATAAGATACACCGTGTGGTTGGGTCTTTTCCGTTGGTTAGAATCGACGGTAAGACGGTGTTGCTGAAGTTGGCCAAGTTGTATTCACTCAGGAAATGTAGAGAACCTCAATTTCAACTGAAGCGAATTATCTACTAATGAAATATGTTTTCGAATCATTAAACTATAGGAGACTGGAATAGAAATGTCACACAAAGAACGAGCCCTCAAAAAAGGCTGCACTTCGTCTCACATCCGATATTGATTTTGTTTTCATTCAATTTTTAACAATCCTGTGTGCAACGTTAACGGTGGCTCCTTCAATTGGGATACATGGTCAAATTATGTAGAGAGTCTCTCTCCTAATAAAAATGCCAAAGTATACCTTGGCTTACCTAGTACCGATTCTACTGCTGCTGCTTGTTCGGGATATATAGATGTGTCCACTTTGAAGAGCATAATTGACAGTATTCCATCAAGTAATTCATTTGGTGGAGTGTCACTTTGGAATGCCGAATTAGCATTCGTAAATACGATTGATGGTAAGTCTTATGTCTCATATGAAAAGTGTTTTCTCGAAAGTAAAGAGAACTGTTTCGCAACAACGACTACGACATCAACGACAGCATTGTCAACATCGGCAAGATCGACTACCGAATCTTTTTTGGACGTAACTGAGATAGGAACACAGTTTACTTCCTGGACTGGGTCAATAACTTCGAGATTTTCAACTGGAACTTTTGTGTGGTTCAACAATGGAAATTTGAAGCCAGAGATCATTTATTATGTAGAAACTCCAGTTTTTTTTGGTTTTGACAATAAAACCTCTACAAAAACCTTTACACAAAGTTCCACATCTAGTTTGGTGCGAACAACATCTTTAATTTCAGCTACGACATCCAGTTACTCTATGGTAATTTCAAAAGTGTCAGTCGCCAATGCAGAACCATATTATACAGAGAGCATAACTGTTTATCAAAGCACTGTCAACTCCACCACAACATGTCCAGAAAGCTCAACAACTGGTGTAGAATCGTACTCTACAGAGGGTACAACTATTACTGAAAGCGCTACCGACTACACAACTACATGTCCAGAAGGACCTATTAGAACTACTAACACATTATCAGCCGGTACAATAACTTAGAGTAGTACAAATCTACAAATTACCACGATATACACTGAAACAGCTGAATTGAAAACAACAGATTGTACTCTAAGTATCTTGGAGTCTTCTAAAATATGTTTCACATGTAGTCCAAATATTATTTTGTCACCCCTTTCAATTTCAACTTCCCTTACCTTTGTTCAAACAATTATTCATACAGAACAACTTAATTCGCAGAGCTCAGATGAAAGTACCATTTCCTATTCTACGACTGCACTCGCTTCAACGGAAAGTTTTTACAGTGAAGCACCTTCAGCCAGAGTGACTCTGTTACCAACAGCCAGTACTTCTTCTGAATACACAATTGTTTTTATGACATACCCAGGGCAGCACCAAAGAAAATTGTCAACCATATAATATTTCATTTGGCAGCACTTCTTTCATCATTTTTCTGATCGTGAAGCAATGCTCTTCGTTATTTCAGAGCTGCCTAAAATTTTCTACTCGCGAAACAACTTTCTTCGTTATTTCACATTTTTTAGTTCTCTTTCTTACAATAGTTTAGTCTATAATATAATACCCGTATTTTTGACTTTTCAATAACTTTTCGAATTTTAACAGGGCAATTTGTCTTTGATCTCCCTTAGGCCTTTTCAAAGAAACTTTGTAAGCTGTCTTTCAAGCTCTCTATTTTTAACTGATATAATTTACAATGGAAACCAAGAAAAATCACATTTTGCGTCAGTGTCTTGATGCAAAAACGGAAATTACGGAAAAAATTCCTGAAAATTCACAAAAATATCTGAATTCTTTCTACAAATGACCAAGAAAGTCAGAAAATTGGACAGGCATCTTAGAATCACACTTGAAATTTCATCATTACTCTATATTAGTGTTTTAAAGAGCTGAAGATGGTTATTAGTTGACAAAAGAACATGAAATCTTTAGGACGAAAACACACTTTCAAATGAAGTGGGAGATCAAATCAATCCTCCGATATGTGAAATCAATACACTTTGGAACAAAATAGCTTGTAAGGATCATCAAAAACTTTGCATTGTCATGTATAAAAAAATCGTCTTCTTGGTGCTCATAACGGCACCTCTTAGAAAATATTGTATAAAATTGGTATTTGCGAACAACTGATACTTATGCATGGCAAGACATAATTCAGGCGTTAGATCATGTTCTCTATTCCAATCGCTATAACTCTAAATTGCATAGCTGCCACTGTTTCCTATTTGATTTTATGAGTCATTTTTTTAGAATAACACTGTTGACGAAAACATTGATATATAGCGAACAGCATTATCATAGATATAAATAGAAGCATGTTTTCTGAGAGACCAAGCTTAGTCTGTCCTCTTAATCTTGACAAAATACGTCACGTGAAGTTGCTCAATGTATTAATCCATATCATTATAAATGCTCCATTATAATAAGGAATTGTTTACCAATATACACTTACACTTTATTCAACCAGCTGTTTTCTACCATCGTAATCATTAATTGCATAGAAAAAGATATTGCATCATGACTAATACTATTTCTATGCGGTATTATGCTACAATTGTAACCGATAGCCTGCACAGTCATTAATTACGTTAAAAAATTTTAGTACATCGCTGAAAAAAATATATATGGGCTCGTTCTCCATTTTCAATTTGTATAAAATAATCTGAGCACTGACGCGATAGTCAGAGATTACCTATTAATATAGCAATATAGTCGTTGTTTGAATGTTAGTCGAAACAGAAAACCTAGGTGTGATAATGCCAACTAAGACATTCTAAATTTCATTTTAATTACAATGCACAAAATAATCGAAGCACCTTCTGACCAAGTAGAAAACAATCGCAAGGCATCCACATCTAAAAGTGAATTATCTATATGCCAAAGCATCGCCGGAGTGTATCTCGCACAACCCAACGAAACTTCCAGCGATCAATCAAGTGAAAACAACTTGAGAGATCAACACACGAAAAAGAAAAAGTTGAAAATTCAAGGCGCACTGGTTGTACCGGCTGGTTTTATTATCAGAACAATTGTTTTTCGAGAAAGCACGGGAAAAGAACGCTTAAAGCATGATGGCTTCATTGTGTTTGTATGATGTGAAATCAACAAATGCGCACTTTGAAACTATGTACCAATAGAAGGATTTCTAACAATTGTGACTATGGGACTATTGATCGTCGATTTCATACCTTTGAAATTCTCAAAGTCGTCCCTCTGATGAATAGAATTATCAACGAAGCGGACATTCGGAAACCATAAGAACACCCAAGTTACAAATAAATGACTCCTTGTATCAACGGATCTTATTATCTGACAAAGATGTCTAACGCGAACAATCTTACTCTCAATATATCATTTATATATCCATACCCATCTTCACTAACTCTACCTCTACATATTCCATATCTATTTTCCCTTTCTCATTTCTAGACTATCAAATAACCCACTTCTCAATCACTACTAACCTCACCTTCATCAATTTAATATATAAAATCCCATTCTTTCAACTCATTATCCACCATCACACATCTACATATTCTACATCACCACTTCACTTCCATGTATTTTAAACCTAATACTTTTCATTTACTAATTCCACCTTTTATTATCTATCATTTCACTCAATCACTTTTACCAACACCATACTAATCAATTTTTTATTAACATATCCTTTTATATCATTCCAATATTTGTTATTTCAATACTCACTAATTACTTAATTTCTATCTCAAAACACCATATATACTTAAGACCCATTTTATTATTTACTATACCATTATTTAATAACTAAATATTTCTATATCCTATTCACCACCATCTCGAACTCTCTTATCTACTCATCCCTCATCCACTCCAATCTTTTTCAACAACTTAACCATCAAAAACTATTCCCCATTACATAACAACTCCCGTCTTTTCCTTCTCTCCTCCAAAAATACTTCCCGTAAACCATTCCCCAACCATATTCCATCATATTGGTGTCAATCTACCACCTACTATTTTTTACCCTGACTAGCTAAAGGAATCACTACTCACTACAATTTACCCCGAACTTCTCTTCTTATCCAACATTATCTACTACATACTTCAATTTGCGTGTACTTGCGTGTATGCGAGAAGGGAAAAGGGATCTCAGCGTCGTAAACACCCAAACACACTACCCACCCGTACATGCGCCGAACAGATTGGCCTGCCATATGTCAGTCCTTACACCATATCTCTCTGCATCCTGTACATCAAGGTGTCTTGACGCTCGCTGTTGGTAGATGATTGTGACCCGAATTCAGTACTTTGTATCTTCTTGTTGTGGAGAACAAGCTCGAGTATGTCTAGTTTCATGCGAATCACACTTCACCAGAACCTTTCGAATATATGTAGGGATGTGCATGCCTCTTCTTTGGTGCAGTCTACCCCCTCTACCCTTTCACCTTCAATCTCCTGAGTCACCCATTCGTAATGATCGCACCATGCCTGACGATTATTTACCACAAAGTTAATCACTACAAAGCCTCTACCATCGCAGAGACTCCGATAGAACATTTCACAAAGTCGATCCATGCAGTGTCCTCTCAGCTGACATATAACCAACACCTCTTCAATCACCGCACCCATGGCCTTGCCAAACGTTTTACATTGACACGACTCTTCTGGCATACCCCAGGAAACTTCTCTGAGTCAAACTCAAGCACAGTGCCGGGATGTACCCCATGAAACAAATCCTGTAACCATGGCAGACTCCTCTTACTCTGTCGTCTAAGAAGTGCCCGCAGCTCGCTATGATACAAGCCACTAGTATCCTCCAGACCATTCATCGCCATCTGCAACATTGGGGGCACAGCTAATTCCACTCACAGGATATCAGCTGCTGTGCCACTCTCGACCATTTCAACACTGGCGTGTATACCATCCCTCAGCTTTACCACAGGATCGTCTCAAACCATCGCCTCCTTGTACTCCACTTCATAGAACCTAGCCACCGTGGCATTTATACCTTCCCGCCAATCCATCGGCATCAGATTACGATGCTCTAGCACATTCCATGTGTCTCCATCTCTGCTATTCCCCTCCACATCAAGCACCTCCAGGTACCCGGCTTTCCTAAAACGCCCAACCATCTGTAGAAAATCGATCACATTCACATCACATCACACCGCACGAGAGAACATAGTTGACTACCGGACAATCCAGTCCATTTGACACCAGTTTGGTCCCCATTACCACACGCGTCTTGTTTGTTTGGGATTCGAACTCACAGAACACAGACAGTTCATGCTCTTCGGTCATATCGGCGTCCACTGCTGTTACTGCTTCGTTGTGTTGCCAGCACCTGTAACACTCTCTGAGGACCCGCTTGTTACCAAAGAAGAAGACAGTCTTTCCCTCGAGGGTGTTCTGAAGGTAACTATTAATGCGAAGTTTCCCCGTTTCAATGATTCTACGAGGTTCAGCCTTTGTCAATTCTTTGAGAACGTTAGAGTTCGGGATGTGTTTAACGCAGTTACTCCACCGGGCATCACGCACTGTTTGTGAGGAAAGTTCATTTGGTGGCACACCTTTTCAAACAGCCATCGGGGGAACTTCGCACTCAACATGATTATTTTGAGAAACTCTGTCCACTTGAGCGACAGCATCTTGTCCAGTTGAGGTCGACACTCACGCTCTAGCCAGAGAACGTGCGCCTCATCCACCTCAAAATACCCTTTCTCCTTGGCTGGAGTCTCGCGAAATCAGTTCCTCCACTCCTTCAACAGCAGGTACATCCATTGAGATCCAAACGACTCGAAAGCCTCTACGACCACATCTACGGAGGCCAGGGTAACCGGGTTTTCTGCATAATGCATGAGGCCTGAATGAACTGTCTCCAGTCCGTATGATCGCAACTGTTTAATGGTGGCCACTTTGAGTGACACATACGGCACCGCCACAAAATGCACGTACTTACCCGGCCGTATCGTCTTCAGCACCAACATCGGCAGCATGTATGTCAGATTCTTTCCAAACGCTGTTGGTGTTTGCAACGCCAGAATATTTCGGTCACTCTGTAACACGTTCGAAGTGAACATCAATTGAGCTCTTGATTTGAATTGAAAATCTGGCATGCTATTCCGTTCTTTGGCCGGTGCTAGAGTGCCCATCAACTTTTGCCCTTCATCAATCAAGTCCCATGTATCGCCAATGCTAGGCTGGAACAAATGATGATGCTCCTTACAAGCGTCCAGCCTGACATCCATTAAATACGCCGCGTCTTTCTCACGTATGACTTGGTATGTGTACTGCTGAAATATGTAACATAGCTTCTTCGCCATATAGTAGCTCACCGAAGCATTGCCAGAACTCTTGCCCTGGTACACACCGTATAATGTTCTGGAAGACACCAGTCCATGACCAACCCCACTGGCAATCTCGCCTTGCAGCACTGCCACGTTCTCCACCGCGTCTTTCATGATGAAATGTTTCCACAGTGCGAACAGCCCTTGACGCAGCGTCCGGATTTAATGACTCTCACGTAGTGATATGTTGTGAGAGCCGCGTAGCCATTAGTGACATGTTCTTTACATCTACAAACAGCATTGTCCTCATAACAGCCAACCCTCTATCTCTGGGACACAACATCTCGAGCCGCTTCTTTAATTCTATTGAGTGTAAATTCATTCGAAAGTTGAACACACTCTCCTCCACCTCCTCATCCACCGTCACTTCATCTCCCCCATCGATCTACTTGCCGCTTTTTTTCCACCGGCAATCGCTACATCCCAATAATCTCCTTGGTATTCATCATGACTACTCTTGTTCCGAGAATCTCTATTGTAAACGGGCGCAGTATATAGATGAACCAGAATAGCTGCGCAGACACTATCCGGTCCAAAAACAACAACCGTGCGTCGTATTTGGTGTTCTTGTTGTATCGTGACCGAACCATAAACACCCGGTCATCTGCATCAAAATACAGGTTTCTTGACCCTCCCGCTAACGAAAGTATACACATCTCTGGAAACCTCAACATCAGCTCAGGGTTCATTTTTGTCTTAATTACTTAATTGGAATATTATATCGATATCAAAGCCCTTTCAATCCTAACATCTTCCTTGGTTTTTTGTATATCAAATATTTGATACTATATCTTTTGGAGACATTGAAGTTTATTTCTTTTTCTTTTAGTTCATCATTAGCTTGCTTGATTTATAACTTATCAATCTTTTTAGTACTGGTGAGTTTTGATTGGATGTTTTAGTTATTGAAACTTGGAATAGAAGATACTCTTTATGCTCTATAGTTATTCTTGTTTAATTTTGCATTAATTTTTGTAGAAAATGGGCTATTAGTTGTTGGATTAGGGTAATTTTTATTGATAAATTTTTCCATTCTCGTACAGTTGTTTGGTCGTTTGAAAACTTAACAATGGTTGCAGTTCTATACCATTTAAGGGAAAATTTGTTACTTTATTATTTTATATGATATCCTATCCTATTGGTATTAGTTGGCAATTGATTAAAAACTTGACTTTGTCGACTTAAAACAAGGCGTCTGTATATTTTGGCTTTTAGAAATAGTGCCTGTTTTGTTTTTTGCTACCTTCATTGCGACCTTCATTGCGGAAATTTGGAATACCAGTATTATTCATTATTCCTGATTTTTGCATTTTGCTTTATTAAAAGCTTTTAGGTTGACTTGTTTGTTTTAATTTGTTTTTTTTTTTTTCAGTTCTTTCACAGCTATTAATTATTCGTTATGGGTTCCTAAAATAATAATTTAGTATTTCCATGCTATTCAGAAACAGGGAAACATGATAAAATTGTAGTTTAATTTCTGTATGCATAGCAAGTCTCAAAATCACATTCAATGAAATATGAACAAGGATGTAAAACCCAAAAAATATTACATTTCTTCAAGTTTCACGTACTGAAGTATACGAAAACCTTCTCTCTCTGTCGCTACCTGTGACTTTTTTTTTATAGTCGCTCTAGACTTGAAATGGAAATGAGAGTTTCACTTTTATATATCAGTTAATATTAAAGCTCAAATCTGCTACTACATCATTGATTTAGGACATTTGTTGACTATTATATCCCTATATGGATGAACATAAAGTTTTTTGAACGCCTGTCACCTAAGGCATTTTTTACGTTTTTGATGATGATCCGAAAAGAGCTACCATCAGAACGGCTTTTTTTTTCAAAGGACATATATTAACCATGAGAAATCCACTATTTAGAGCCACGGGCATACATTTCCGGAATACACATTCCAGAGAACAAAGGGCATCAAGCAGTAGAATAATCATCGGGTTCGTTCCTTTTTTAAGTAAAATAGAATGATTCCATTTGCGGACTTTGGTTCCCACGGCATAAAAAAGGGCATATCTCTCTGATAACTTTTTTTTTTTCAACAGTATTAGTATTCAAATAACTATAGCTAGAAAATTATATCTAATTCTCTGATTATCATTTGACTTATGCTAATAATCCACAAACTATATCTGAGCTTGACCAGATTTTATTAAATATACAAAATTACATGCTATTCAACCCTATTCAAATCCCATTTATATGAAAATCGAAATACTACTAAACATTCAATTTATGTATTTCTCTGTCAAAACTTAGCTTAAATATGCTTAAGTACTGGAATTAAACCTGATTGTTTAATTTTGAAATTGCAGTATCAACGTCATATTTGAGGTGTTCAATAGCATCCAAGTCAATAGAGAACCATAGAATCAGTGATTTCTTTGGTTTTTTATACTGCCAGTTTTTGAAATCGAACAACGTTACAGTATCTCTCTTCTTCCCCATGGAAGACCGTTCTAAAAATATTAATGTTATTTAGGGTTTTTCGAATACATTTTCGAACTTATAAAGTTTTAAAACAATGAGAAACACTCTTGATGAAATGATATTATAAAGTCTTCAAATATTTTCCCCAAATCAATTTTAAAATTTTGGTAAAGGAATTCTAGCACCGCAATTTATTTCTGTATGCCTTTGGCAACCTTACATTTTTTAATGATGTTTTTTATTTTTAATGTATAAATATATAATGAGAGCCGCTTGATCAAGTGCAAGTTATTTTTATACCTGGACGAATAAAAATGGTGAAAATCATTACTAGCCGCCACAATTGTGGTGTTTCATATCTTAGCACGTTTCTTTTTTGGAAAAATTCCACACTGGAAACGTTTCTTTTTTATGATGACTCTTTTACATCTTTGACCTTTTTCTCCTGTTTGAAATTTCAACTAAAATCCAAGTACACTCAAAAATACACTGTCGCTATCATTGGGATTCCATTTCAACCAGATAACAAATTTTAAATTATTTTCACAGAGTTTTATATTTAAACAAGCGATTTTTGAGACTTATTCGTAGTTTCTTTAAAAAGTGTATCAAAATCCAAAGACTGAAAACGATAATCATGTGGTATAATGAGTATGACCAAGAAATAGGGTACCCCATGAAAGATTGGCAAGGCCGCGAGTTTCCCAAGTCAGTGACAATTAAAGGAAGATACTGCCAAATTGAACCTTTGAATATTTCACTTCATGCAGAAGCCCTTTATAGAGCACATCAAAAAAACGGTGATGATAAAGTTTGGACTTATCTTCCAATAGGACCTTTTTCAGATTTTAAATCGTTTACAGAATCTATCGACCATTTTTCTAAATCAAAATATGAGGTTCACTTTGCTATCAGAAGTAATAAGACAGGAAATATTGTCGGTTCTTTTGCCTTGATCAGGATAGATAGTAACAATGGGGTTGCTGAAGTAGGTTATGTTGTTTTTACTCAGGAGCTTCAGAAAACATCGATGTCCACCGAAGCCAATTTTCTCTTGATGAAGTACGTTTTTGATACACTGAATTATAGAAGACTGGAATGGAAGTGTGATACGAAAAATGAACCCTCAAAAAGAGCAGCACTTCGCCTTGGATATAGATTTGAGGGGACATTTCATCAAATTGTAGTCTACAAAGGAAGAAATCGTGACACACATTGGTTTGCAATAATTGATAAGGATTGGCCAATAAACAAAAAAGCTTTTGAAAAGTGGTTAAGCGAAGATAACTTTGTAGGTGGTAAACAGAAGTCAAGTTTAAGTCATATAAGAACTGCCCTTGAAAGATAATGACACTATCAAAATATATACTCTGAAATCCCTATAAAATTCACTATTTAAGTCTCATTCGATTTTTAAAAAAGAATTTCTTGTGCAATAAAATCTTACGTAGTTTAAAAATCAATTATCTTTGCCTTTAGCAATTTTTTTTATTATAGTTTTGTGACTGTTATAATTGAAAATATAATTACTCAATTTCATGTGTTATTGTGATTCATATACTACACTGTATTCATCACATTTCAACAAATGCTTTTGGGCGAGCTAAAATAATGAAAGCCAATAGTGTTGTTTCAAACTAATTTAGTGTGGCGTAAAACTCTATATTAATTTGAGAAAAAGATGCCAAGCATACGGAAAAAATTTTAAAGGGGTTGCATAATGGTTAAAAACACAATTTTCGTTATTTCTTTTCTCAGGGAGACTATATAAATGGTTACTGTAAAGCTTTTAACAACTTTCTGCTGATAAGGGACAAAAATTATCAAACAAACAAAACACTGAAAAAAAATTAGATTGAAATGAATTTATCCGTTCCATTTAAACAAGTTGATGTATTTACTAATATTCCTTTCAAAGGAAATCCGGTCGCTGTGATAAATTTGATGGACCTAGCTGAAACAGATTTAACGGATGCAAAATTACAGTCAATCGCAAACTGGACGAACTTATCAGAAACCACTTTTCTTTTCAAACCTACCAGCCCAAGATACGATTATAGACTTAGAATATTTACACCTTTCAATGAGCTTCCATTTGCCGGTCACCCAACAATCGGCTCTTGCAAAGCATATCTTGATTTTATAGGGAAATCAAGTGTTAGGAATGTCAATTTACTACAAGAATGTGCAGTTGGTATTATAGAATTGAGAGTTGACTATTTAGGCAAAATATCATTTAAAGCTGAGAAAACCGACATAGAAGAACTTTCAGGTATCGTCATCAATAAATATAAGCAGTGTTTGGGTGTTGAATTTGAACAATCCCCTAGATTGCTTGATGTTGGACCAAGATGGGTAGTTTATCCAGTTCAGGATGCTAAGCAATGTCTTCAGGCTGTTCCCAACTATAATTTAATGCGCGAAATTGGTATTGATAACAACCACTCCGGAGTTATTCTTTTTGGTCCAATTAAGAAAGGTTGTAACACAGCTTTCGAGATGAGAGCATTTGGTCCTGCTACCGGAGTTAATGAAGATCCTGTTTGTGGTAGTGGTTCAATTGCACTGGTAAAATATTGTCAAGAGCTTTACTGTTTCACTAAAACAACGCCAGTGAATATTACACAGGGACAAGTTCTGGGAAGAGATGGACACATATCGTGTACAATTACAATTAATTCAGATGGCAAAATCTCTTTCAACTCTGGTGGTAATGCGGTCACCATCATTGATGGAACCATTAGATTATAAACATTTTCCTGGTATTCCATGTATAGTAATTAAACGTTCTTCTCTTTAATTATATGCATCACAATATACAGCCCTACTCTGTTTTGCAAAAAAAAGTAATAGTTTTAGTCTTGAATATAATATATTAGAGTTTTTTTTTCTAAACTAAAACATCTTACATGTTTGAACCCATAAAAATTTTTAATGCTCCAATACTATTGATACGGATTTTCATTCATAGCAGAATTCATATATTATTCAATAACTTTGTGAAGGCAATGAAAAAATTCAAACAAGAAATCGGATGAAACGTTATTCATAAAAACTTATTTTTGTATTTTTTTGATTTCATGTTACTTAATCATGAGGTATGAAGTAGAAGATGTGCTTCATCCAGCTCTTGAAAGCTATACAGGGCACAAAATTGGGAAAAGAGATTCGAATGGGTTATCCTCTGTTTTTTTGTTGTTCGCAAAAAGAACATTATACAGCGTGATCTTATTAGAATGTTAGATCATACAGTTTCTTTGGTATTTGGCTTTTCCTGGGTGGATACGAGAGCTTAATATGGCTGATAAATTCAAGTTTAATGATGAAACTCACATAATAATGTACAGTAACTTTGCTATTGCATACTTAAATTGCACTAGGTGATGTTGAAAACCGTGAAGCTGACTTGCTTTCGGCTGTGTTGCTTAAAAACTAAAAAAAAAATGAGTTCTAAGGAAAAGGAAAATTTTTAAGTTAATCAGCTTAGTTATTTACCTACTTTTAATAATATCTTTAAAAATTTCTTTGATTAACCAGATGTGATATTTGAATTTAGGTAGAAAAATATTCTATCTTTTAATCAATTGAGTTTTTTTGATACTCAATGATAAAATCAATAACATGCTGTTCCTCTCTTGTAAAATTTCAGGCTTAGGTTTTGTTCTCGAAAAATCATTTGATTGAATATTTGTTGAGTGTCAACTCATAGATAGATATTTTCGCTTTTGATGGTCAGCGAACTTTTGACCACTTCAATTTCATCATTTGCATTCAACTACTTGAAAGATGTTGTCTTACCAAAGAATAAAACATGGGACTCATACACAACATCATCTGTTAAATCAGACATTCTATCTTGTTTTGTTTTGCTTTTTGTTTGAAAAACATATTAGCTCTGTACTCAAGAAAGCAAATATATATTATCGAAACATATACTCGTTAATGATTTTACGTTTAATTAAGACAAATACAGTAAATAAAATTATTTATTGTTTAAATGGAAACGAAACATCATTTTTTTGGGCCAACATATTTCTAGTGAAGTGTACACTGGGTTAAGATGAATACTAAATCAAAATTAGTTTTACACATGAAGAACTATAACGTATTTTAAAGGCCACAAATCAATCCACAAGTACAATAGCTAAATATGCGATACACTGAAAATAAATATCACCATCCTAGCATCATATTCTCCTAAATTTATCATTAGTCAAGAGTCACCCTGAAAATGCAACCAAGGAGATTAAACAATATTATGAAAACATAATCCCAAAAGAGGGTACTGCGATAACTCTTTAAAAAATTGAATAGCCATGTTTTTTTTCTTATATGTCGTTTGAAAATTTTGGAAATATTACCTTCCTCTCTACTCTACAGTTGATTTTTTTTCATGAAATTATAATGGTAATAATATACCTGAAAGTAATGTTAACTTAGTAGGTTGAGTTTTTCAATCACATCAAAATGTTTAAAACAAAGACATGTTATTAAGATAGATTAAAAACTTTCTACCAACATTTTAAATATTCATAGCTCTTATAAATTTTTTTTGGTATATGTTATTTGATTTATCGAACGAATGCTTGAATAGAGAAGTATGGATGCCATGGTAATAATTATTGTATGCCTTTTGTTTTTAATTAAACCAAATTGTTTCATTGAGTGTTCTTTCAAGTATTCTTAGTACTGTTATAACTTGTTTGTCGGCTACTTCACCACTTATCTGTATCATTTTTGAAATTAATCATTACATAAACTTTGGTTGTGCCTGAAATCTAATTAATTTGAAGTGTGAAAATGTGTAATTTGCTTAGAAGAAGTCTTACAACTTTCAATAGAAGTAATTCCCTATTTATCCGCAATCTTTTTTTATAAGTCCTTCAACTTATTGGAGTTTTTTATTGCATGATCCTAAAATAAATGTATCTTAATTATCTGGTGATTAGGTATAGCATCACTAAAATGATAAAATATTATCACTTTGTTTGTAATAAAGAGAAATAAGATTAACCTGAAAAAAATCTGGCTTTCAGAAAATTTACTTTAAAAAAGGCAACATGAAAGACCTTTGGTAAATAATTAGGAATTTAGGGATAGCAAAGTATAATAGGAACTTGGTTGAAGTTTTAAAGCAGTGCTCAACTAAGATTTCTCATACTGAAAACCTTTATTAGACGATAAAAATGAATGTTATATGTATGCGGTTTTTTTACATCTAAAAAAATAAATAAATCTAAAAATTGGGACATATAATTATGTAAATCATAAGAAGTGAAATCCAGCTGACTATTAAATAATAAATGATATACAACTATACCATCAATAACTCGGGCCAAAAGTTAGCATAAAATAACTTCAATTTCAAAAAAATATTTATTCAACAACACTTTGATATTGAAAAATTCAAAATAAGGAAATAAAATTTATAAGCCTCTTACACAGAATTAATCTTTTATTTCAGTTTTTTTTGGGTATCACTTCCATGACGTTTAGAGTTAATAATTCGAAGTGAGTTCATGAATTACCTTGATCTCCTTTATAATTGTATGTAAACCTGAGAGTAATATACCTTGTATATATACATATATATTCAAAAAAATTAACTAGAACTGATGATAAAAATGAAAAAATAACGGACAAAATTCTTTCAAGTTACAGTACAGTAACTCAGAAGGAAGTTGTGTTTTGGAACTTAAAAATCAAATTTTAAATTTCCTTTGTCTCTTTAAAAATCGGCTTGGAGTTTTATCGAGCAAAAGTGTAGGGGAATATAGGAGACAAATTTGAAGCCCTAAAACACACTTATAAGGTAAAGCCTTCTTAAGTTTGAGACCTCTTTTCTTTATTCATATCTGTGATAACAAAAGTGGAAATTAGATCTTTCAACCTCTAACTATATTAATATCTTCTCATTGGTTCATACTCAATTTTTTGGTTCTGCTTGAAGGCATTCAGGAAAATAAATATTATTCCTTGCAATTTTTGATTCCATTCTTTCTAGTGTATTAAGAACAATCATGTTTAAGTTTTTCTGTATTATATATGTGACTGATTGTAGGAAAACAAGTCATTCGCTTGTTGAATCAACAGCTTCAAATATTCGAAAGTAGAGTAACAATCGTCTGTGATTTCATTAAAGAAACAAATCTAACTCTTATTCACCTGAAGTATACGACAAATATGTAACTCTCTCAAAAGCTATTTTTCTATATACTGAATCAACCTGTTGGTTAAGCGTATTTGAGATGTATTTCCGTGTTTAATGATTATAACTCGACAGAAACGGCATTTTTCACAAAAACACGGGCATATGATACCGAGGTATCTTTCATGGATAATTACGAGTATATAACACCGAGATTTTTCTGGGGAACCACGGGCATATAATACCGAGGAGTGATTCCTGATAATACGCATTGAAATAGAGCGTAGTCATCCCTTTTTTATTTTTTCAAATGACAAATTACAGATATTGCATATTCTGTGAGGTGCAAAAACACTTATTCTAATGGTGGCAACTTTGTACCAGGGAAATCTTTGCAAAAATATTTGGTTTAAAAACGAAATTATCTCTTTAAGATAGTTTGCAATTGTACGAGCAGACTCCTAATAATCTCTTTCAATGTGGAAATATTTCCTTGAAAATACAAAAATTTGTTTAGTAAGACCTTTCAAGATTCATATTTATTTATTAAATTACAGTAATAATATTTTTTAAAGCTTTGCCTTTGTCGACTGAAATTGTTCTAATGTTGTTGATCCTCGAAATGACGTTCCTTTGTTTAACCTTGAGAAGGCAAGCTCGAGATCATCCCTCAGGTCTTCAAATCCTTCCAAACCAACTTGAAAACGTAAAATCAGTGCATTTTTTGACCATTCTGTTACTGTTCTCAATGTTTGGGGATTTACAGGTCTAATCAGACTCTCATATCCTCCCCATGACAGCCCCATTCTAAAGATATTCATGTTATTTAACATGTTTTCGATGTTCTTTTGGGAGAATTCAGATTTCAATATGATAGAGAATACTCCTGAAGAACCGCTGAAATCCCGTTTCCAAATTTCATGTCCCGGGTCATTCTCTAAAGCTGGATGGAGGACTTTTAACACCTCTGGTCTTTTTTGAAGCCACTTGGCCAATTTCAGGGCTTTATCTCCAGTTTCTTTCAATCTAAGTGGCATTGAGCGCATACCACGTAAGGCTAAAATGCAATCCTCGGCACCAGGTAAGATTACAGTAGAATCATAGGCTGCTCTTAATTGTGGCCAGTGTTTTTCGTTTGCAGTAGTTAAACCTAGCAAGAGATCAGAATGTCCACCAAGATACTTGGTTCCAGCCTCGATTGTTACATCAACACCAAAAGAATGTGCCTGAAAATAAAGTGGAGTTGCCCAGGTATTATCTATCATTGTAATGATATTATATTTTTGGGCTATTTTTGTTATTGCAGGAATATCTTGAATCTCCATTGTGTGTGAACCTGGACTTTCCATAAAAATTACCGTGGTGTTTGGCCTAATGAGATCTTCAATTTTTTGTCCCACCACTGGATTATAATATTCTGTCTCTACATTGTACTTACTTAAAATCCCATCACAGAATGTACGAGTGAATCCATAGACACTGTCGGTAATCAAAATATGATCACCAGCTTTAGTGAAACTCAGAAATGCCAACGTAATGGATGCCAACCATGATGGTGACAGAACTGTACCTGCGGCGCCAGTAAGGTCTGTCCAAGCGTTTTCGAGGTTGGAGATAGTCGGTGTCCCAGCAGTTCCGTACCTGAACCTCTTTTGTGTTTTTCTGAACTCATCAGCAGAATTATAGATTACGGTTGAACCCTTATACAGGGGAGGATTTACAAATCCGAATTGCTCATCTGGATTGCTTCCTAATTTTGTCAATTTTGTAGCATCAGATAACTCTTTCATTGCTAATTTGATGAGTAAATCTTTAAAAAAGCTAAAATCTAAAATCTGTTAAATCTGAAGTCTTCTCTTATATATTCTTATCAACACTATATTTTGAGAAGAATAAATATGATTTTTTTACGCAGATTAGATTTCTGGTGGTACTCGTATCAAACTGAGGTCAAAAAGTAACGATTATTGATATATAAGATATGGAACGCAAATTTTAAATCTCAAGGCACAGTTCTCTGAATGAAAACATAATGACCGTAAATATATCCACTAGGAGATGGTCATTGTTTCTTCGCAACACACTGAAGTTAGAGTAGGAACATTCAAGTGTTATGTAAAGCTTGTTCTGTATTTAATTACTCATTCTATAAAAAATGCGTTCTTATTATCTTGAATTTGATGGCCTACTGATAATTATATCTTTTCTTTTCATTACCCATGAGATTCATGTAGTGTGCGGCGTAGTAGCTGCAGTGAAATTCAATAAAATTGTTTATTATCACATAACAACAGGAAGAAACTCAGGATCACAAGTCACTATTTTGTGAGAGGTGAATTATATAAAGGGATGACCAAAAGCATGAAACCAGATTATCGAGTATCTATAATATATAGCAGGAGAAATAACTTCAGAGAAAAAGAAAAATATGTTTGTTCAACCTCATTTTCATGCCAAGGATCTTCCCGCACAAATTAAACTAATTGAAGAAAATCCATTGGGAACTATCGTCAATTGTGCGCAGACTGAGTCTTGGTCCAGATGGATTTGGAACACTTTGAGGTTACCAGGCAGCGACTCTAACAATTTGACAGACTTATGTGCTACTCATGCTCCTTTTATTTACGTTGAAGGGGACGGGAATGAGAAGCCAAAATTAATGGCGCATCTTGTTGCAAATAATACCCATATCCCACTTCTAGAAAAACAACCTTCTTGTATAGTTGTCTTTCAAGGACCTCAATCATATATTTCACCTTCGTGGTATCCGTTGAAGAAGAAAACCCACAAATTTGCCCCTACATGGGATTATTCTGCAGTGCATGTACATGGAAAAGCTAGGATCATTAAAGATGACAAAAAGGTATTGCTCAAGTTCCTGAGGAAACTAACAGATCAAGAAGAAGGAAAGAGGCCAGTTGGTGAAGAATATGAAGATATATGGAAAGTTTCTGATGCCCCATCTGCCTTCATTGAGGCAAGGATGAAGTTGATAGTATTATTAGAAGTTGAAATTGACTTTATGGAATCCAAATTCAAATATAGTCAAGATTATGCGCCTGTTAATGTCAATGGAGTAGTCGAAAATCTAAAATTTGAAGTCGGTGGAGAAACTGGTAACAAAGTAGCGTCAATGATTGAAAAGAATTACTCAAAGAAACTTTAGTGTATTTTGTTTTATTATTTATTTAAATTAATATTTATCCCCGTTTTTTAATTGAATTTTCCGAGGATACTCTGACATCATTCAATTAATATTATATGATGTTATACAAATTTGTCCAAGATGGAAATTTTTGACGGGTTGGCTTTATAATGGACATATTCATTTTTTTATCTCATAGGAAATTAATACACAATAATATCATAGTATAGCAAAAAACTGTGGGAACATGAGATTTATGGTTAAATACAACAGTTATTTTGAAAACTTAACATCTGAAAATGAATACAAAAAAATATAACATTTCCTCTGTTACAATTAATTTGGAAAGAATCCAACTTTGTATTAAATTCTGAAATATACTCAAGCTTTGAGAGATGATGAAAATACTTGAAAGCATAAAAAAATTTGAAAGTCATCTTCAAACTTTACAATACCATTTTATCTATGCATCGGATGGTGAATTACCATTTTTAATCATGAATAGATTCTATTCAAGACTTCTATGGTTATTAATTGTAAAAAGAACCTTTGTAAGTTTACCACGAGCTTTGGAACTTATTTCTATAAGTAGATTGAATTTCACTAATAAAATGTTTTTTTTTCTTCAATTTCAGACAGTCCTCATTATTATTACTCCACATATTGGTTTAAATCTTGTATGATTTGAAAATTATTTTGCAGTGCAGGAATTCCTTTCAGTCTGTTTTAGTATCGACTGCAATAATTCTTCAGTTCTTAAATCCTTTTCTTTTTCATTTCCTAAGGCAAATTGTGGCAATAACCAACGCACGATTAAATGTATATTTGCTTTGTTCCTTAGTGAAACAACAATCCCCCTGTAGGTTTGAGAGCTGTTGAATAACTTCATAACTTTCTTTCTGTTCTTAATGTATACCAACATCCCCAAGATATCGAATTGGTTTCATGAATGTAACATATGCTTTTGACAACCAATGATTCATTCCGATCTATGAAAAATCTTTCGTTACCTTTTTTATCGTTTAATTATTAAAATTATACCTGAGGCGTATGTTTATATTTTTAAGATTAACCTAAAGTTAGTAAAGTAATATATCTTATTCTTCTAATTAAAATCATCTGAAGTTTGTCTTTGGATGTACTTTCTACAATGGCCGCCTTCTAACATTTCATGAAGATGATGATATTTAACATAATATGAATAGCCAAGAACCATGTAAGATTTCAGTATACTACAATCTATATGCATCACTAGAGCCATTTCTAATTAATAATATATCAGTAGTCAGCTCTCGTACCAATGGAGATAAATTGATACAGATGTCATAATAAATTGAGGTCCACTTATATTCAGGGTGGAGAATCTTTTTTCTTGCCTATTAAATGTTGGTATTGCTAAAGATGCTCGATGACATCATAAATGGGTGAGCTTCGAAATGTTTTAAGATGTAATTTTCGGGAGCATAATCTTATTAAGGAAAGATTTGATGCTAGGGTTTTATTGAATTGCCGAAAAAATACAATTATCAAAGATCTAAGGATCAAATTTGAAAATATTCTGGTAATCTGAATCCCACATTAAAAAGCCCGAATTTGGTTCAAATATAAAATCGAAAACATCACCGTGCAGAAAAGAGTCAAAGGATGTTGCTGAATTTGTAAATACAAACTCGTCCCTATTTTGTACTGATAAGACTTGACATTGTGGTCGATTATTCGAAGACGTCTCAGAAAAAGACGATTCGAATATGCTTAATGCATCCTTAGCAACTTTGTAAGACTGAGCACATAATCTCAAAAAATTTAGGAATATTTCTGATGAAATCCGAATTTCATTCTTTCCCTCTTCACTACAAACAGTTGAATATTTCCAGGCGCATACACTAACAGCCAGAACAATTGCATATGCTAATGGTAACGTCGAAGTAAAATGCTCAATTCCAATAACTTCCTTAATTGATAGAAGAATATTCCTTAATTCTGTGATTGTTTCTTCGCAAACATCAACAGCATTAGCTAGTTTTTTATCATAGCTTTTACCCAGCAACGCAAAGGGTCTGTTGAGTGAAAGCCTAAGAACGAAGTAATATGCTCTTGGTGCAATAGCAATGTAATTATATCCAGTTTTAAGTAAAGAATTCTCAGTCCAGGAAATTTCCTCTGATAATGATGTTTTCCAGTTAGAAAGTTCGTTATTGTAATAATCCAATTTCTCCAAACGAATATGGAAGTCTTTCTTCTTGCTTGGGTTCTTACTAGACATACGAGGTCCAAAAACATCGTACAACATCGGCTCACCAATCTCTATCAATTTAACTAATTCTATTGTGCTAATTGCAGCGCTTATATTATAACTACATTTCACCTTGGGGTCATAGAATAAAAAGTCTTTTATATTTGCCAAATCCTTTAAATCAATTGAGGGAGGCACGTTAGATTCTCTTTTCCTCAGCATCGGTTGCCTACCGAGGATCAAACTGATGAAATGATCTGTGATATAACACCCCCAAAATATCCTTTGTTGCACTTCTGTGATTTGAAATGGATATCCTTTTAATGTATAAAGCCCTTTATCGTCGTTAAAAATTCCAGATCCCCATTCAAAACCAAGGTCAGAAGTCATTCTTAAGGCAAGTCCCGAAAGAAGCCAACAGCTTGAAATATTACCATTTATCAAATCATAAAGTGCTAAGCAAAGTAGAGTTTGGAGTCTGGTTAAACTTGATGACGACAAATCAATACATCCGTTATTTTTTGAGCTTGAAAAAACTAATCTTGATGATTGATGATAAAAATCAGCGGCATGTTCTCTTATCTTGTCTTTTGGTGATTGGCTTGCACCTACAGCAGCAATCGCAAACACAAGCTCTTTTGAGACAAAAATATTCTCAAAGTCCAGCTGTAAGAAGTGAAATAAGAATGATTCTCGATGAATGAAAAGGTGTATAGAAGGATATTGCCACATGAAGAATGACGAGATAGAAGAATATAATATAGGATCGAATTTTTCAATCGGAACCTGATTTGGGATCACAAACCTTTCCTTTCCAGGAGGTGTATTTTCTCTTGATCCTTTTTCTATACTAATTTTTGAGCCATGTGCTTTGTAGTTGTGTAATTCAACCTGGGTGTAAATACTTGAGGGGCCAAAAGCCCTGACTGAGGCCCTATTTCCATCAGAAATTAGGATTGGACCTAAATCGAGTGGATATTTTTCGTTGTTTCCAGACACATCTGTTTCTTCAACTGGGGTAAATTCAGAATCCAAATTATTTAAAAAATCTGCCAGTCTATCAGGGTCGTTACGAAAGTTTTTGATAATGTTCAAAATATCCTCTAGTCGTTTTGCTACTGTCTTATAGTAATTTAGTTCGCTTACAGAACTCCTTAGTGTTCTCTCATCTACGTTTGGGTATGTGCACTGGAGATTTTTTTTCCCACATGCAAGACAAGGGTGTCTCAGATCGCATTTTGTCTAGGTTTGTTAGCAAAGTATTGAATAGTAGAAAAAACTGGACACTTACTTTTCGTTTCCTGCAGTTGTAACAAGACAACCGTTTTCGTCCTAGCATGATTATCTACTCTCTTCGTCCCAACAAGAGTGATAACTTTTTTGGATAAACTCGTTTACTAACCGAGATGTACCCCTCTGAGACCGTTACCGGACTTTCATATAAAGCAATTAGTATTGAATTTTATCCTGAATCAATCTGTACCTGAAAAGATTGGGCACTTCATAAATTTTTATCTCAATAAATGTAGATATTAACTGAATACAGAAACAATATAGCTAGAGTTCTTTAACCATTAAAGTTTTGAATATTTAAATCGTCAAATACGTGTGCATGAAGGTCTTTTCCGATTGTAACATCTGAACATATTCTCAGCTAACCTCAAAGCTTATATTGAGAAGTGAGGAAATCAAGTTCGAACGGCATACGTTGGGAGAGGTTGTTTTGATCAGAAGAAAGCAGATTAATCAATAATCAATTCCACAGTACTGAGAAATATTACACAACGAGAGAATGTGGTCTTTTGAAAATAGATATGCATTGAAAGGTAATTTTTTGCTCATTGACCGTTACATCATAAGGATTAAGATTACTTAACCGTTTTATGAATATTAACTTGAAGAGTTTGTGGAATGCAAATATTTGTTGTTTCTCAGTTGTCTTGTTTCCACCTAGAGAATCATCCTGCTCGCTGAATTCACATGTTGTTATTAGCCTTACATTGTGTATTTGAAGGGTCAATAACCTTAGTATTATTTATTTTCAATTTGGACTCCAACACAAAATGGTACTTAGCCACTTATCATTGGATTTGGAACTTTGAAACTTCCCAACAAGTCCATCAAAGAAGATGTTCAATGCATTTGTTGAGAAAACAGTTTTCAAATCTAATTTCTGATGTAATTTATTATCCGTGAAATGCTTCAGCTAACGATACATTCTTGATTTAACACTAACAATGCTTTTCCATGGTTATGATGCTCTTTCATAGCATTTCACGTAGGCATCTTAGAGTCTTTAACCGAATGGTATATTCTAAACTAATAGAATCTTGATATTGTATGCTTTTCTAGGAGTCTCCTTGATCAACTATTTTTGTTCCTTAATCTAGAGGACTTGATTATTGCTAAAACTGCTTACATACAGGTACAGCAGTCCTTCTCACCCATAATTGATTCTGGTGATATTCTTCAAAACCCTCTCTCATACTAATTAAACAAACTCATGGCACCGTTTTCGAGTGGTCCGTATGAGCGAAACTTGTAAACTAAATTATTGTAATAGGTTGAGCTATTGCACGCACAAACTCTTGACGACATCGATGGTTCTTCGGCATCACACGCCAACCAAAATAATACATGGATTATTGTTAAATGTTTTCTAGAAACCTCAAAAATACTTTAAAACCGAACACTATATGGGTTTGATCTCTGACTCTGAACTTTCAAAGAAGCTGATCTGTAGCTTCACCATTATTTTTCAGATGACAGCAATGGAAATTTTGCTGGTTCATTCTTTCTCTATTAAGATTGAGGAGCTATTATAAAATTTTTATTTTTAGTTCTTTTCTTGCATTCTCGAACGTCAAAAAAACTCTTGTCGAAATTTGTAATAATTCGATGTCTAACAATCTAAGTTTACTTCATCCGACATATGTTGCACGAACTCAACAGTTTCCAATCATAACGTCACCAAGTGACCAAAGCATTCAACCAATATTTCTCAGTATTGTTCTATTGGCACTTTTACCCTAACAGCGTCACAACAATTATAACAGTATCGCCAATTAGGGCGAATAGAACTTATTTCCGGATTACCTAATTAAATGGCCCCCTCCACTGCGTTTTTCTTTCTCTTAAGGGTTTCTCACTAAGTAAGCTTTCTATTCTGAATAACCTTGGTCATATAAAAGAAGAAACAACAATAGTTTATTTTATCATTTTCAAAGGTTTTGTCAAAGAATGCATATCATGACTCCTCTTTCATAGCAATCCTCCTCGAAACCTTCCGAATCCAGAATTTTCATAAACCATTCCAGTATTTTACACAAAACACCTCCCAAATCTTGTAATTTTTAGCTTTTAACTGTAAAGTGCAGTTTTCAACATTCATCTCTGTTGATATTTTGCCCCATTAGACCCCGCAATCCTACTTTTTCCTTTTCTGCAGCAGTTGCCAAGAGAGCATTGTAGGATCCAATCAGTTTCGAGAATTAAAACAGGTATCCACATCTTCGTTACTATGCTAGTTTGATTGACTATGCTCGTGTGCGTGGGGTGGGGTCATCATATCGTGCGGAAAGAAAGAAGCGCCATTTCTTTTTATCAAGAAAAATGGGGAGTCATTTTTCTTTTTAATGCGGGGATAGGGGTGGGGATCAAGAGGTGTCTTCAAGAAACTGATGTAGAAATCGATGTAGAAATACGTTTAGTGTATATGGGTCCACCAAAAGAACAATGCATAAAGAAACGCCTCTGTTCTCTACTATTAGAATAATTGAAACTGGTGACCGGAAGCATATGCTGGAGATACAGTCGTGTTCAGGCGTTAATATTAGGAAATAATCTGGAACTTGCGGTGTGTTAGATTATACAGGCTCCAATTATTGTGTTAACACTCTCAAAGCGGTTGCTGCTTCATGGAGAGTTACAATTGAGGATTATTTTCTCTGATACGACATTTGTTAAGACTCTTATCACACATACTCTTGTACATATCTCGTGACACATTTCTAAAGACACATTGCCCACGGAATCTGTTTCTGGTGTGGGTAGTCTGTTGAAAATAAAAGAGGTTGTAAAGAAGGGAATTTAAGGATATAAAAGAGCCATGTTTTACCAACCTTAAAATCTATTTGTCTATTTAATTTTCATTTCTTAAAACGATATCCAATAAAGTACGAAATTTTTCATTTTCAATCAATCAAGATGTCAACTCTAGAACATCACCCAGAAACAAAGCCAAACTGGTGGAAAGAAGCTACCATCTACCAAATCTACCCAGCTAGTTTTAAGGACTCCAATAATGATGGTTGGGGTGACTTAGAAGGGATTTCTTCAAAACTACCATACTTGAAGGACTTGGGGGTTGATGCCATCTGGGTTTGCCCCTTCTATGACTCTCCTCAACAAGATATGGGTTATGACATCTCTAATTATGAAAAGGTTTGGCCTACTTATGGTACTAATGAGGAATGTTTCAAGCTGATTGAGAAAACACACGAACTGGGTATGAAATTTATCACTGATTTGGTTATCAACCATTGTTCCAGCGAACACGAGTGGTTCAAGGAGAGTAGGTCCTCTAAAACCAATCCCAAGAGAGATTGGTTTTTCTGGAGACCTCCAAAGGGATATGACTCTGATGGTAAACCAATCCCACCTAATAACTGGGCATCATTTTTCGGTGGCTCAGCATGGTCTTTTGACTCACAAACAAATGAGTTTTACCTTCGTTTGTTCGCATCTGGACAGCCAGACTTGAATTGGGATAACGAGGAATGTAGAAAAGCTCTGTTTGAAAGCTCAATCGGATTTTGGTTAGATCATGGAGTTGACGGCTTTAGAATTGATACAGCAGGTCTATACTCCAAGGTTCCTGGCTTACCAGATTCTCCTATTCAAAACAAAAACTCACCATATCAAAACCCTAATTACGGCTCTCACAATGGTCCCAAAATTCATGACTTTCATCAAGAAATTAATCGTTACATAGCGAAGAGGGTAAAGGATGGTAGACAAATATTAACCGTCGGTGAAGTTGGTCAAGGTGATGATCAAATTAAAATTTCCTACACAGGAAGTTCAAGAAATGAAATGAGTGAGCTATTCGACTTTTCTCACACTGAAGTTGGATCATCGGAAACCTTTCGTTATTTCTATGAGCCTTTCACATTGAAGCAATGGAAATTAGGTATTGCAGATGGTTTCAAGTTCATTAATAAAACTGATGCATGGTCCACTATATATTTAGAGAATCATGACCAACCACGTTCTGTGACCAGGTTTGGTAACGATTCACCTGAATTTCGTGAAATCTCCGCCAAATTGCTGGCAATGCTTGAGGTGACCTTGACAGGAACATTGTATATCTATCAGGGGCAAGAACTTGGCCAAATTAACTTTAAAGACTGGCCAATTGAAAAATATGAGGATGTGGATATCAGAACCAACTACAGTATATTGAAGGAAAAATATGGGGAGGAGTCTGTCGAAATGAAGAAGTATCTGCATGGTATTAGTTTGTTCTCTAGAGATCACGCTAGAACACCAATGCCATGGTCTAATGAAGAACCTAATGCAGGATTTACAGGTAAAAATGTTAAACCTTGGTTTAGTTTGAATGAATCGTACAAACTTGGAATTGACGTTCAATCAGAACTGGAAGATCCAAATTCTGTCTTAGCGTTCTGGAGGGAGGCTTTGAAGTTTAGAAAACTTCACAAATCCATAGCAGTTTATGGCTATGACTTTGAATTTGTTGATTTGGATAATGACAAGTTGTTCTCATACACTAAAAGACACGATAATAAAACGCTTTTCGCTGCTTTGAACTTCAGTTCCGATCAAGTTGGGTTCAAACTCCCTCATGGATTCGTGCCAAACTCCTTATCATTTACGAATGTACCTAGAGAGAAGATTGATGCTTCTTCTGAAGTGCTAGGCCCTTGGGAGGGAAGAGTTTACATTCATGAAGAGTAGGCGGTTAATATCACTTCGATATATGTTGTAGAAACGTAAATATATACAAATATCTGATTGCAAATGAATAAATCAATCCTAATACTAAATTTATACGTCTTAAACCCTTGAATTGGTACTTGGGTATTTAATGACGTTGGATACAACTTTCACCCACCGTTCTTCAAGTATTTTGATGCTCAATAAATGGAGATATATTATATTAGAAGTTGTCTCACTTTGAAACTATTAAAAAGAAATACACCTTATAGTACCAAAAATTATATATCAATAGTTGATGTTAAAAATTTGTTTTGTTGTATCAATATACAGCATTGTATCTTTTAGAGAACCTATGGATTTGTGTTTATTTAATTATGTTCGGTTATTAGTTTCTCAGCCGTATATTATATTAGATGGCTCTGTATTGGCAATTTCATGCCATATAATACCCAGGTTTTAGTTAGACTATAATTTGAATTTAATAAATTAACATTCTAGAAAGTATATTTCTTGAAATATTATCATTTAAGTAATTTGACTGTGTTTATATGATGATTGTACAGTTGAATGCTTCACATGGAACTAGGAAGAATAAACCACTTAATGAAATTTGGAGACATATTTATCTAATACTCTGTTTAGACAGTCGTACCATGTAGACTCATTTATCGAAATCAAAAGAACGATCGCACAAGATAAAATCAAGTACAAAGATCTTTTCCAAACCCTCCAGAAGTCATTCACAATAACATAATTTTAAAATTCTTCATGACAGTTCATGCTACAAATAATGATTAGAAAAAATTCAACTGTTTGATATTTTCGAGGTCATTGTAGTGCAAATCTATCTGCAACAATAGATTTTTAACTTTGATAACTTTGAAATTGGATCAGAGTTGCGAAAAGTTGCATAATAGTTGTAATTATATATTATAATTGTTGTATTTGGTAAATATTACTGCATTTCTCATCATCTTATGGTTGAAAATTCATAACCCATTATTCTTTGTGTCTTAGTTTGGAAAAACGGGTAGTGAACCAGTCACTGATTGGATCGCCTTGGGACTTTTCAACGAATTCCCCCTCATCTAACTTTTGAGCAACATCTTCTGTTAATGAAGGATCTCTAATCAAAAAGGATAAGATGAACATTGGAGCAGTAAACACCAACGCAACCAAAACCTCATATCTTTGCACTTGTCTGTATGCTTCAACCATAGCATCTCTTATTGGAGTTCCCCATGCATATTCTTCAATAAAATCATATGGGGAATTGTATGCAGCTTCTGCCAAGTCAGCGTTTCCAATAAAACTCAATAATTTAGGGTATAATGTTTGCGTCCAAATAGCACCTGAGATAGCAGCCGCCACAGCTCCGCCAATACTGAAAATTGTATAGCCTAGGGCGGTAACACTAGCCATGTTTTCATGAGAGGTGACAGTTTGAATAGAGACATTTATAGGATAGTCAAACAAACTACTTGTAATACCCCAAACTATCATACCACCAATCATACCACTAGCTGAATCCTTACCTGATCTATAGCGGTAGAATAAGCCTGTGGTAACAAAGTAAAGTGCACCACCAAGAATGATGTATGGCTTCAATCTGGAAGACCTGGAGACAACATATCCTAAGAATGGTGAAATACAGGCAGTAACGAAACCATACAAGTTGGAGATTCTTGTTGCAGAAAGATCAGTTTGGTCTACAGCAATAATCAAAATTGGGTATAGATAACCACAGACCATTTCATAAACGAAACAAACCAAGAACATGATCCATAAAGGAGCCCAGATACCACGATCCTTCAATAGTTTGAATGGTGCAAATGGGACAACCGCGATTCTACTTTCCCAATAAATAAATACAGGAAGTAAAACAAACCCAAGAACAAATGGTGCGATAAGTTTTGCATTTCTCCATTCAGTTGAGACACCACCCGCAAGGGTCAATGGGACAAGAATGCAGCCCACAGCAGCAGTAAAAACTAAGACACCCACAATATCTAGCTTCCAAAATAGTTCCACAATCATTTTCAAAAGCCCATGAGATTGGTAGAATGTCTTTTCTCTTTGTAGCTCTTTCCATTCTGAGTCGTTTCTGACCTTCCATCTCATGTGAAGCATACAGGCAATCAATGGTAAACAACTCAATGGGAAAATAAATGCCCACATACCAATATTCCAAGACCAGTTAACTTGTGGGTTTGCGGCCTCAACAACGTTACCTGCCACCCATGTGGTGATGATAGAAGGCCAAGCAGGAACAAAAGTGTAAAACAATCTCCATTTCAAAGAAGAATTGTCAGATAAAATCAAAACCACTTGCAACATATTTCCAACAAGACCAACATTGTAAAAAATTGATCCGGCTGCATATCTCTTTACATCGTAAGCTTGACATTGGATAATGGTACCAACGACATAGAATATAATGGAAACAATAAATAGCGACAACCTACCGAAAACGTCCGACATACCTGCAAAGAAGATCTGCGCAACTGCAGAGATGACTTGACTGATAACGTCCACGGTAGAGGTGAGAGGTTGTGATTCGTAAGAATTCATCGCATAGGTCATGTAAACGGATCTAATGTTACCATCGAGTCCATATGCAAAGGAACAAAGGAATGCTGAGAACAGAAACCAAGCCTTCAAATACCAAGTGTCATATTGTTTTGCCATCAGCTCGGCCTTGCGAATTACAAGCGACTTCGTCATTTTCAGCTTATCCAATGATGATGCGTCATTCTCTGTCATCTCGTTAGATGGAGCCTCATCCAATTTCTCGTTGACCACAGTGCTCTTATCCATTTTTTTGATCTGCTCCCTATTGCCCTCGTTGCTAGAGCCGCTTCCCAGGTTTTCACTCATAATGTTGTAGATTTGCGAGTTATTTACTCCAAACTAGAGAATTTGGGAATCGAGACAGATTTTTATACCGCCAAGACGATTCTATAACATAAACTAGGGTGTTGACTGTTCTCATCAAGCTATCAAAAATTGCCTTCACGCATGATAAGAATTCTTATAACGTCGCATAAGCATCCCAGCTTAGCTACAGGTATTATTTCTCAACCCGGTTGTCAATGCAATACTATTAATCATGCCCAAAAAATGCTGCAAGTGGGCACCAACAATATGAGATCCTTGCAAGATAGTGCAAAGAAACAGGCCTCCAATTAAAAAAGGTTCTTTGAAAACGGGGTGCAAACTCCATTGCCGCATTGAATGTACAGGTTGATCGACATCTTGTAGCTGTTCAATTTCATCCCTAGAATAACTCTTTCCTGCGAAGGTATGCAACGTTCTTCAAAATATGACATTTTTAAAATTCACATGCATATTGAAGAGTGCACCCATCTTTGCTCAAAACTGGGTAAATATTTCTAAGAAACCTCCAGACTACCTGGAGGAAGAAAGCGTATACTATTGAATGGAATGCGTATTCGCATCAAATTTCTATAATGCTTGCATTAATTGGGTTTAAGAAGAATTTGCTTCAAAAGTTATTTCGCTTTCTATTTATTTGGCTTCAAGTATTTGATTTTCTTCAATTAGGAATGAATCGAGAGATGCTTGTTGTACTAAATACATTTTTCTCTTCTTGAAAATCAAGACAATTCATTATGATCAGCTGCAAAACCAAAATTCCCGAAGCGGCACGAACATATACAGGTCCAGTAGCCCGTTTCTTAGAGAGTTCTTGAGTGGGGAAATGTAGAATCGACCCAGATGTACAAATAGATCTAATAATTGGTGCTGTGCACTTCAGTAGTTCCCTTCCGTTAACGTTTTTTCTATTTTGGATACAAATGTAAAACTACTTAGTAACTTTCATTTTGCGTTTTCAAATGGAGGATAAAGTAACAGTTTATATCTCACCAAATATGTCTTGTGTTTGAAGTGCACCATAATTGGTCATGCAGTGCACATAGCATTTGACTCCACTTTTACGTGAGATGCATCAAATTTGCTCACTCATATAACGGTTATTTGCTGATGCAATACTATGAGAATGCATAATACTGGTAAATGCGGAGGTACTGAGATGTAGTTTCCTATAAAGATTTATGATAAGCTCATTAAACAGATTACATATTCGTTAAGGCATTTACAGACTAAATATTTAGTCACGTAGTAGAACTTGGTTAGCCAATTGTTCTGTAATTACGGAAGGTGAATTGATGTAGATTCTTCCTTCCCATGGTCTTAGAGTCCTGCTTAGTAAATTGATCTGGTCCTCCGGATAGTTACCGAAAGCTAAAGAAAATGATTCCTCGCTTGGTAACTCAAATTTGACTTGATCAGAACTGAAGTTCAAAGCGGCTACCAAAGTTTTGTTACCGTATTTTTTGGTAAAGCTGAAGAGCTTTTCGTTTTCCAGATCGATAAAGTTAAAATCGTAGCCATAAACTGTGATATCTTTATGTTCTTTTCTAAACTTCAACGCTTTTCTCCAGAAATTCAAGATAGATTCAGGATCCTTAATTTCGTCTTCAACATTGATGCCATCTCTGAATGATTCATTCAAGTCGAACCATGGTTTTGCATTTGGACCGGAGAATCCAGCATTTGGTTCTTCTCTGCTCCATTGCATTGGAGTCCTAGCATGATCCCTGGATCCAACAGCAATTCCCTCGATGAAATTTTTCATCTCTTCCGAGTTGTTACCGTATTGATCCTTGATGATCTTGTAGTTGTTTCTAATGTCAACATCCTCATACTTCTCAACAGGCCAGTTTTTGAAATTGATCTGACCAATTTCTTGTCCTTGGTATATGTACAGAGTCCCAGTTAAAGCAGTTTGCAAAATACTCAGAAGTTTTCCTGAGATTACGCGATTTTTTGGAGAATCGTCACCGAATCTGGTTATTGAACGTGGCTGATCGTGATTTTCCAAGTAAATTGTTGACCAACAATCAGTACCATTTATGTATTTGAATAATTCAACAAGAGCCAGTTTCCACTCTTTGAGAGTCCATGGAACCATGTCATAACGGAAAATTGGTGAAAATCCAACATCCGTATGCGAAAAGTTGAATAATTCGTTCAATTCATGTCTAGAGGCACTGGTGTACATTTTTTTCACTTCATCTGAAGCGTGAACCATTTCACCCACGGTCATGATTTCCCTTCCATCCTTTACTCTCTCCTTCATAAACTTGTTCATTTCCTGATGAAATTCATGAATGCGAGGACCATTTAAAGTTAAGGAGCCACTAGGCTGCCAAGGGGATTTTTTGTCAACCACAAGGGCATCGGGTAGTCCAGGAACCTTGGAATATAAAGCACCAACATCTATCCTGAAACCGTCAACACCGTGATCTAACCAGAAACCAATTGAGCTCTCATAGATAGCTTTTCTGCATTCTTCATTTTCCCAGTTGAAATCAGGTTGAGTCTCGACAAACAAATGTAAATAAAACTCTTTCGTTGTTTCATCAAAAGCCCAAGCAGATCCGCCAAAGCATGATTTCCAGTTATTAGGTGGGATTGGTTTACCATCAGAGTCATATCCCTTTGGAGGTCTCCAGAAAAACCAATCTCTCTTGGGATTGGTTTTAGAGGACCTACTCTCCTTGAACCACTCGTGTTCGCTGGAACAATGGTTGATAACCAAATCAGTGATAAATTTCATACCCAGTTCGTGTGTTTTCTCAATTAGCTTGAAACACTCCTCATTAGTACCATAAGTAGGCCAAACCTTTTCATAATTAGAGATATCATAACCCATATCATCTTGTGGGGAGTCGTAAAATGGCGAGATCCAAATAGCGTCAGCTCCAAGCTCTTTTAAATATTGCAATTTGGAAGCGATACCCTTCATGTCTCCCCAACCATCGTCGTTAGAGTCTTTGAAACTAGCAGGGTAGATCTGGTACACAGTTGCTTCCTTCCACCATTTGTGCTCTGTTTCGGGATGATTTGTAATTGTTGCCATTTTTCAGCAAAGAACGATGTTTATTATTGTTTTTGGGTCTGTTTAGGATTGTCTAGGCCTACAAATAATCAAGACAACAAGTAATATAATTGAGTGCTAACTGAATTGACGAAGTCATTGCCTTTTTTATACGTCCCATTTCGCGTGCAAAACACAAGCTGATGCATTAGAGTATCGTATTACTCATAAAGACTGAAAAAGAAACAACTTCACCACTTCATAGACTTATCTACTGCTAAAAACCACAAGCATGCCATCTGCATGCATCTATTATATTACTATCATATGTACTAAAACACGAAATAAACGATGGTTCTCAGGGACCCCCACTGTCTCCTCCGCATGTTGAGCTGTATTCATTTTTCTCGAGCCCCATACACAAAACCATTCCAATTGCCCCACGCTGCTGCATCTTATTTTTTCTCGGCGATAGGTGCCATGAATAATCCGTAGTTCCAACTTTATACTTTGATCCGGGTAACGCAGTTTCGATAACGATAAAGCTCCAGTCACTCCCTACAGTGATTGGTGATGAACTATTTCAGTCTCTCTCCAACATATCTCCAAGGTTTGACTGGCATCTGAATATCAGAGCTAAAGGTTGGAATATATGATTTCACAAATCATGATTAAATAAGATATTGGGAACTATTACAATAATTTCTTAAATTATAAGTGATCGACGATTATCTTGATAAAATTCACTCACGAAAGTTATCTGAATTTTGCTAAAATATCAATTCTCTGGCTCTACTACCTAAATGTCATGTAATAGAGATTGCTTATCGAAACAAGTTTATGACTTACAAGAAAATCCAGTATATTTCATCAGAACCATAGGGCCTCGAGGGAGACTACATCTATGTCTACTATAAGTCAGTTTAACATATCTTACACTACTTGACGCGAACTTTACATCATAGCGTGTGCTGTATAGCATATATTTATGGAAGTTGGTGAAAACAACTCAACGAACAGAATGAACTGTTTTCATTCCACCAGGTTTTATTTTTTCTGTTTATAGCATCCGGATAAAGGACTTAACAAAGGTATGCAAAAATACTTTTTAAGCCTGAATATGTGTTGCTTGTAGTTATTTTAGTGTTTTCTTTCTTAAATGGGCCTCCTTCAACGTCTTGGCACTAATAGCAGTAAGAAATGGTTAATTTACACAAAATTACTAATATTAAGCTTCTTCATACATGATAGATGCCATTTCACTACATCACAAAATGACATGAGCCGGAAATCACAATTTTCGTAAGCCTCATGCCACCATAAGTAAAAGTTTTTATATAGAGAAAATACAGGAATTAAAAAAGTGGCAAGAATATCAATTGCCTAGAAAAAGCTGCTAAGTAGTTATAGTTCTGAAATCTTTGAAGTTAAAGATGGTATTGATCACCATAGATTTTGTTAAAGGACATAATTCATATATTGAAAAAAAATGAAGGATGCGAGGTTCGAACTCGCGCGGACAACCGTCCAACAGATCTTAAGTCTGCCGCCTTAGACCACTCGGCCAACCCTCCATAGTAAATCTATTCTTAATTTTCTTGGTAATTTAGTATATGTTAGCTCTAAAGAGCACATGACAATCTATATTTTTTTCCTTTATTTTAATTGTATTGAATCATTGATTTACTGACACTTATTGAAAGAATTTATCGATTTGACTGACGTTATTAGATAAGAGGATTGAGATAATGAAAACATGGTTAACAATTCTATATGCCGAGTTCGTGACTTAGATATACACACGAACTGCCTCTCCCTCCTATACACATAATATAGACTCGGGAACATTATAGAAAGTCTGCTTTATATATATAAAAAATGCACTACATCGAATCATCGCGAACAATATGTCGGACAACAATTTTTCATCATACGATGAATTGGAAAAATAGTGAAAGCAGCATATCCGACATTGGGAAGCCAAACCTCTATTCTGAACGCTGTTCCAACAACACTAGACACTATGATTGAGTTGAAAGAATTTATTCTCCGATGAGTAAATAGAATTGTTAGTATTAGACATTGATATTAATGAAAATGATACTAAAAGGTATAGAATTAGATATACTGTAAAAAAACCTCATCTTTCTAGAAATAAATCCAAGAAAACAGTAGATCAAGATGAATTAGTATTCAATAGTAGGCCCCTATTTATAGATCGCATTTCAACACCTATTGAGTTATACCACGCCAGTACCAGTGAAGATTTTTCACTCTTGTGGTGTCGCTGTCTCAATTGTGATCACACCATCAGTTTGATCTCAGTAATTTACTTGTACAAGCATTATTTGCTTCCTTATGACAGAATACATCGTAGTAAGATTCCATTATGTGATCGTCTCGCAACGGACATCAGTCGATATTCTTTCACACCATTGAGTATTCTTGTTAGGGCTCAATCTTACTTCAATTACTTGTTCATGACAGCATATGCTTTAATTATCAGTCTCTTTTATCCATATTTCATTTGTATCAACCGTTTCAACAATATTTGCGTCACCCCTTAGGCTCTGAAGTCCATAGATGAGATATTGATCACGTGACTGTAGCATCAAGATAACCCCAAGATTCATCTTTGAATACTAATACATGATAATTAATGTCAGAATGCCTGAATACTTTATGCATATTAAGGAATATGACCCCGGGAAAGGCAACCAGGTCTATTCCAATTTTTTCGAGATGATCCTGTGAGCTAATGAAGCCATAGGAGAAATATTACCTATACATGTGGTCTCCATAAATAGCTTGTTCTTTACACCCCAGCCCCGAAAATGTTCATATTATTACATTGTAGTGAATATTGTACTACTCGTACCGCTCCCATCAATGCGGAAATTAGGATCTTGGGTGTGTTCATCACCGACGAAGAAGTATAGTATACATAAAATAATTCAATATTCGACAAAGATCTTTTGAAGGAATCTCAAAGTATTATCAGTCTCTTTCTTATCCCCATTTAGGTAACTCAATCTACTCTAGCTTGCCAGTCTGCTTTCATACAATGAAATAGGGGCGAATGCGATATTTTCTGTGCCTTTACGTCAATCACATTCGATATCGTCACATGTCATTCATACAGGACAGTATGATAGTTGTATGATAATTTCATCACAGCATGGGGAGTTGCCTTTATCAATATATCACGTGCAGTATTAATATGATAAAGAACGGCATCTACAGTAGGTAGATTCACCATGTCTCCGGTATTGAAGGATAACAACACTTCGACATTCTGTTCCACATACTAGAACTGCAACATATTCTGTTGCAAAATCTCTGTCCCTAAATTGGCACCCCAGTGAGTGCGAAGGGGGGCTTTGTTTTTGTGGTCTGCCAAGAGTTTCGTGAAATCGGATAAAATAACCGCTTTTATAGGATAACTGGCCCTACGTGAATTGTTCACAGGCAACCTTTTCTTCTACAGGGGTATATTGGATCTTTTTCGTTAATAAAACGTGCATCTCAATTTGTATCTCATCTTGCATGACACAAGTTTGGGAACTAATTTGATCGTTGCAAACTGTTGGATACTGATAGGATGAAAAAATGAAACCAAAAATTACTATTCAGGAAAGGAGGCCAAAAAACAAAAGAGGTAGGTGATGAACCCTGTGCAAAAAAGGAAGTTTTCTCCTTACTGCTGAAATACACTACGAAAATGCTGTGCAATTATATTAGTAGCCGGTATTTCCTTTGATCTGTTCTGTGCCATTTTGAGAAGCGCACGAAAATTATTGTGGACCCTTTAATGGGGTCTGCACTGAAGATATCGTAGACCTCGCTCATTCCACGAACAGGGGAGATCTGCAAGTGTAATTAGCGCCATGGGTTGGGAGGCGGAGGCACCGCTGGGCTCCGTGAAATGCGATGAGTCAGATCACGTATTAACAGCTGTAGAAGAACATGAGTCTAGAGAAGCCCTTCATGAAATCAAAATAGATTGAAGATGTATCCTTGAAGGAATAGTAATAAATTGGAAAGTACAGTATTTAAGCACTAGCGTTTGAAGTGTAAATTGGAGTCAGATGGAGGATCAGGAGCAACAACAAACAGCAACTATCAAAAATATCGAAATTACAATATAGCGTAATAGGGACATGACAACAACAACGGAAAATTTGGCACCTTTGATAAGCAACACTAAATGGACAAGTAGGGCTGGATTGCTCTTCACCATCAGGGCAATGCAATTTGCGCTGTCAGTAACAGCTATGGGATTAACAGCATATGTAATCAACTTTGGAATTTCTGACGACTTTACGAGACTGGTACTAGCGACATCGGCAATCTCTTTGGTGTATTTGCTGAGTGTGTTTGTGGCTACGGTATTTGCACCCGGGAAATACGTACCGGGCACTTTTTTCATTTTCGAACTGCTTGTCACAGCTCTGTGGTTTGCCGCCTTTGTTGCTTTGGCGCAGTTCTGGGGAATGTTGGTTTGTTCAGATCTGGTAGTGGTATACTACTATTATATTTACGATTTGAGACTACCTTGTAAATGTGCCCAGGCAGCTATCGCCATGGCGGGCGCTAGTTGGCTGTTCTACATGTTTTCCTCGGTATTTTTCATCGCTAATATCGTGAAGCCTTTCAGTCAGTCACAAAAAAGCGTTATTTGGGACCCATTGATCTCACACAACCTTACCGCTCATAGAGGTACTGGTCTAGCAGTTATCCCAGTGTCAAGTATATTGAAGGTTCTTATACTGAACAAAATGGAACTAGCCAGGAGTCTAACGTGGAGCAAGCCTCTGAGAAGGCAGGTGACACAACTTCTGGGCCAACTGGAAATGGTATTATCTCAGATGGTCCAGAACACAGCACTGGAAGTGGATATGTCGATAATGGCGGGGGTTCCAACACCGAAAACACAACCTGATGATTTTGGATACTATTCAGATCCACAGCATGCAATAATCGTTCTGTTTACTGGCATTTTGAGAATTTCCCCAATGGCTTTACCAATGTCAAATCCTTTAATACTTAATATATCGATAATCTAATTTTTACACCCCATCCAATATTTAATGATGTAAAGTGACCCGCAAATAAGTAATTAGTTTTTCTGTGTTTTTCTTTTCTGATAATATATCATTTGACATGGCAAACTACCATGACGATGCATGACTACATCGTGTTAATGTGAGCAACATAGGAATGAAGGGTTTTTTTTTATTCAAGTGTTCTATAGAGATCAAATGGCTCCTCTAGAAACGCTTAATGTATCGCACCAGGACTTCATGATTGGAAATAGCAGCCTTTCTATTATTAGGAAGAAAACCACTTATTTTCATTTATTAAAAGATCATGTCAGCACGATAAGAAGCATCGATTGAAAGAAAATTTGAGAAAATTGAATAGCCGCCTAAGTGAGTTTTCAACAGGAAATAAGTGCCTTTTTGCTCTGATACTGGTAATCGAGCCGTGTGTTTTTATGGGTTTCCTTCGATAAAGACACGTTTCCTTTCACTAGCCACGAGAAGAATACGGTTTTATGCCAATTGAAAGTATGTATATTCTGTATTGGAGCCTCTTTTTCACATTGTAGGAAGCTGTGTGAAGGTTTATGGTTGTTAACACGTTTTTTTCTTTATCTTCTTTTCTTCAGATTTAAACTATTTAAACACCGCTGCCAAGAAAACTCTCGCAACCTTCCTTCACTCCGTTTCCAGAACAACCAAACCATATTGAGATATTTTTTATGAATCCCTCCTGTTCGAATATAGCTTTTGATATCAACTGGGATCATTGTTATAAAATTTCACCTAATATAATGAAACGTGTTCTCATTTTGGGTTTAATTGTCTCTAGTTGTGTGATGATGGTTAGTGTAATAATTATGATGAAGTATACTCGAAATATTTACCAAGGCTTCCAAAGAAAATGCAAAGTCATAGGTAATAAGAACCTTACCAAAGTATGCCTATCAATTGGTACAAAGTGGATGTGCTTATGTGCTGTACTTGCTTTGATTCAAACTTCATCCTCCTTTGTAACCATTTGCATGCTCTTGGCAATGATTATCGCAGCCTTTAATCATTCAATCGCCATATTATCTGTAGCTGACATTCAAAGTACAACACCTACTGAAATCATAAATAATCAGGCCTCTGAATCTTTTTCGCACGATCTGATTGAAAAAGAATAAAAAGTTTTATCTTATGATTATATTTGATTTCTTTCAATAAACAAGTCATATGCTGTAAAGATGTGCATCAGCTCGATGAAGTTTATAGATAATTAATTGGTTTTTCAGACCTATGTGTATATTTAACCTGGAATACGACATGACGAGGAGCAAAAACTTTTTATTTATTGATGAAACAAACAGTTAGTCAAGCTTGATGTTTGTTATGCTGTATTTTGAGAACATTATTGTATAGTATTGTAATTTGTCAGGAAATGGTAGTTTAATAATGATAATAAGAGTGCTGCATCAGGTGTGATATTTGAGGGAGAAGAATGTCTGAAAGAGACCTTGCAAATTATGTTTATTGCCAAGATGTTTCCTTACACTTATAGCCATTACCTAAAAATATCTAGAAAATGTTGGCTTACTCTGATTTAGTTTTTTAAGGAGGGGCCAGACTCACGTTGTCGATATTAGTGAGGTATCGGGTACACTCATTTTTTTTTTTTTTTACCCAAAATACAAAAACAACTAAAAAACATAAATCTTTGACATATCAGCGGTAATTTTAAGAGACGTGTTGTTTTACTCTTCAAAGTTTTGAAGTCAAAATCAAAGATCTGACGTCTGTAATAATAAAGCTCAATGTTGGATTTCAACCTTAAATTATGATCGATCTCTTCAAAACAAAAAAAAGCTGCACTTAAATATATCATATACGCATTACATACCATGAACTTATTATCTGCCTCAACTTCGTAATGTAAAACAATCTATGAAATATAAGTGGAATCTCCTATTAATAGAATTTGCTTCCTTGAAAAGAGTAGAGCTACAGATATTTACAATCCAGAAGTTGTTCAAACGTTGGCAGTAGTAGGATATGTATTTTTCCTTTACTTATCTTTTCAGTTAAACATGAGGTTTTTTCCATTGATGATATCCAATTCCTCTCTAACGGTGGAACGCAAATCTCGAGATTAAACATAACATGCCTCCCAGTTTTCCAGGATTGCTGCAAAGGAATATAGCTATAATTGTATAATTTGAAATACATTAGTAATTAATCCTAAAGAATGAGAAAACGGATATTAAAGACTATTAAATTTTTTGTCTCAAAGATATTTCCTTTCGACCTAAAATCATATTCATCATGAAATTTAAATTGTAATGCCCTCATTAATAAAATATCATAGATTCCTTAGATCCAATACGGTGATTATAAAAACCATGAATATGTGGAAATCCTAAAAAGCTAGTATAACTCATGTTAAAAGAAAGAGCCTTCTGTCAGAAAGTACTTTGCCCTGAGATAATACATAATATCTGCAGTTAACCAAACACCACTATCAGTTCCTGGTGGCCATTTGAGACAAAAATGCTTTATACCATAGAGGAATTGTCCCCCAAAGTCCATATTCCGTCGTTGTGTCATGAAAACAAGATGTCATTATAAGTTTTTCGGGTTAGGGGATCCAGTTTTTATTCTCCAGAATTATGCAAACTTTTAAGAAGAAACAATTTATTTTTTTTAGGCATTCGATCATGTAGATCACTACTGGATCTTTTTTCTCGTGCAGGTGCTTTACTTCGTCTTAAAACGAAACCAGTTGAATTTCGTGCAGAACTTATACTAATCTTTTTCGGCAGTGGAACCTTTTCCTTATGGAATAAGTTATCTGCATCTGAGTCATACATGTTCTTTATCCTTTCCCCTCTTCTTTTCCATCTTTCGTTCAATACTACTGCTTCCTGTTCAGTGGGCTGCCATTTAGACTTCAAAACACGCCTTACAGCCTCAGGGGAAATCTTAAATCTCGCAGCTAAATCACTCGCATTAAGCTGAGGAAATTGTCTTCTTAGAAGTCTTAAACTTTCCATTTCTTCTCTTGACAGTTTTTTCGGAGGGTTCCATTTTCGACCTTCAAACTTACGCTTTAATGCTAACTCCTGTTTTTGCCAAGTTGGCTTACTTTTGTCTTCTATCTTTTGTGAAAAGTTTGGTCTCTCAGTTGAGCTTAAAGATTTGATGACATCTTTCGCAGATTTGGTTTTCATATTATTTTTCTGTCCCAGCCTAGTTGATGTCTGGTGTAACAGTCGGCAGAATTTAAAAACAATCATATTACTCAACTTCATATATACATGGCTCACGATCTGACAGGGTTTATTACACAGCAGAGTTCTTGTGTTTTTGAGTCAAACATTGTAGCGAAACCTCTGTTTTTTCACTCTCGACACTATTAAAAACTCATCACCACTTTCTGGAGATCGTATCGAACGGGACATGACATATTGTTCAGTTTACATAAACACGATGAAGTCAAGGGCATGCAGGATAATTTTAGCTTAATCAGATAAGTGATATCAAAGGATTAAGAATATCGTTCAGACTTGGATCCAAACAAGTTACACAAGAAAATTCTGGACTACTTCTGAAATATAGACCAAGAAGAGGTTCTGTTAATATTATGAATATATTAAAGAAATTTATGGACTCTGGTCAAAAGCAAGAACTGATGATGCTTCCATCAGGTCAGTTTTTGCTATTAAGATCCGAGAAGTCCCCAAAATCATCTGTTGAATGTATCTATAATGATGCTACTTTGGGAATTCGTGAAGCAGGTCAATACACGTATGAGCTTTTAGTGAAGAAGAATGCGGATGAAGCTGATGTATCGAATGGTGATGGATCAGATAATTATTCAGATGATGCTGTCAGTATTCTATCCACGCAATCAAAGAAAAAAGAAGAAGAGTGGGTATTCAGCATTAACGAAGGACTGAATCTTCATAAAAAATGGAGTAAAGACGGGGAGATGACATTAGTATGGGAGAATACCATTGGAGATGAGGAAGAGGAAAAGGTTCAGTTTATTACTACACGGGATATTTCATTCGAAGATACTAATAAATTTATTGAAACTGTCTATAAATGTCAATACGAGGCGAAATATAAGGAGACCGCTTCGAATGCTACAGCTAAAGACTTGGCAGATATAGCATCAAAATCCGAAATACGGAAAGATATTCCAATATTTAACTCTTCTGAGGTTGTCGATACACTTCAAAAGCTTACAATTTCAAGCTCGGATGAAAGCGGTGATGAAGACTTCGAAGACGCTAAAGAGAATCCAGAAAGTTTTGATATTTCAAAAACCGAACCCAGAAAGAGGGAAGATGGAAAATTAAATTCTGCACCAAAGGGAAAACAGCTATTTTTCATAGAATGTACTCTGTCACTCTTCGATCCGGTTCAAGATCGCTTTTGCGTTCAGGAAAAAACAAAAGCAGCAGTCATCGAGACCGGTGAATACGAATTCTGGCTTGCAATTGAAGGCAGAGAAATCAAATTAGGTACCGATATTGTTCCTAATATCAATCCTACCTTTGACTTTAAAGAATTCGCTTTCATTTTTAATTACGAGGTTAATAATGTCACATTATCATATATGTTACAATTTAAAAACAGTATAGATTGTCGGAGCTGTCAAATTATCATATCAAAGTGTCTCTGGTTAACTCTGAATAGAAAGCCGTGGAGTAAGTGCTCTCCAAGTGAAAAAGATTATATCTTGCATTTCTCAACGGCTGTGGAGAGAGACTTAGACACAATCTTAACAGATTCGGATACTGGTGAAGAACAGCTTTCCGATGATAGCTCGTCTGAGGATGAAAATGATGAAGAGTACTCTAAAAGTATCCTTTCCTCAGAAAGCTTTAAAGAAACTTCACAGCAAAGAACCACATCGACTGGAAATAAATCCTTAACGGTTGCCTATAAAAATAGCATGTCTTATATTGTTAGGGATAATAAGATAGGTGTTTTCAAGACGGATGGTGATGATATTGAATTTGTAACTAGCATTACAAATATAACTGATTTGAAGGGGAAAAGAATAGATCCACGAAATCCAATGCTATACATGGAAGACAGGAACTTAGTCATACAAGACCCACAAAATAAGAACACCATCTTCAAAATGGATATAGAAAGAGAAAAAATTATAGAAGAATGGGGTACTGGCGACAGAGGAATTGTGTCTTTTGGACCTGCTAAGAAATTTGATCAATTATCGTCAGAACAGACATTTTTGGGTATATCTCAAAATGAGATTCTCAAAATAGACCCCAGACTGAATAACAAAGATAAAGTTGTAAGTGATGATTTGAGATTAACTGTTTCACAATATAGATTTAGCGCCATAGGGACTACTGCAGATGGATACATTGCAGTTGGATCCGAAAAGGGTGATATTCGTCTCTATGATAGGTTAAATATCAGGGCTAAAACAGCAATTCCCTCACTTGGAAAACCGATTAGACATATTACAATTTCTGCCGAAGGCGAATGGTTACTATGCACATGTGACACATCTTTATTATTATTTAATTTAGAAATAAAAAATGGACCACAAAGCGGTAACCTGGGATTTCTTAAATCTTTCCCTAGAAACGAAGGGCCCAAACCATATATTTTAACCATAAGTCCAGAACATGCAAGCTTCATTGTAACTTCCACTAAGAATCCTATCAAGTTCACAAAAGCACATTTCAACACGGGTGTAGGAGAACGCGAGCAAACAATTGTTACTTCAACTGGTTCTTTTGCTGTTTCTTGGTCACTTAAAAAGATCATCAAGAGGGATCCAAAACCATATGTAATGAAAAAATATGGTGGCAAAATAGCAGAGAACAATTTTGAATTTGGTACAGATAGAAATGTTATTGTAGCTTTGAAAGATGATGTTTCTGTTTCAAAAATAAGATCCTTCAAAAAGCCCACCAAGGAAGTAATGAATGCCAATGTTAGCTTATTTTATCATGACGAGAACGAAGAAGAAGATTAGGGTACTCTTAGAATTTTTTCAAATAGCCATCTGTATGTAATAATTTAATGAGATGTTTCAGTTGTCCAGCAGTTTAACATCTATAGTTTTTTTAGTTTAAAATTTTAACTCACTTTTTATTGAGATCGTCAATCTTCCTAGATAGACCAAATGTGATTCTAACTTCATCCCAAAACAATAGTCTATAGGCCTTGAATTTTTGATATCTAGTTGGTTTAAATAAGTACTGTAAGGTAACCTCATTTTTCTTCTGGGTTGTATCTGGAATTCCATTTACCTTACGGTAAATTTTACGCACAAATTGATGAAAGCGTTCGCTTCTCATTAATTTAAGAAACATCCATTCCTCTATACTTCTTGGCCTCCCTGACATTTTTTTTATTAAGGAGCAGTTTCGCTTTTCATCTTCAACTGAAGAGAGAGATGTTATTTGTTTTGATTTCAATATTTTGTCATTTTAACCCGCTAAACACTTTTCGCACTTTGAAAACATGGCCTTAATATTGAGTTGAAAACACGAATATCCTTCCTCCGTTTCCAATTGAGCACGCAACTACAAAAAAGCATCCTCAAGGAGAAAAACTTGGCTGGTCAGAATTAGCCGCATATCTCACAGCTAACATGATTGATGATGAACAATTGAATAAGCTAGCCATTGGATTTGCCTTGATTATGATGGTTTTAGTTATAGTATACCATGCCATAAGCTCTACAATTGTCAACAAAAAAGAGGATTAAAAATAAAAAAATGTATTTCGAATGACATATTGGTATATACTGAAACACATATTTTCACTCCCTCGTTCTCGATAATAAGGTTATAAGGAGGATAGATATTACATTAGTTTGTTGTATAAAATATATTAAAATTGAAGCTTTAACACGAAAATTATCAGCTTTCAAACTGAAATTTTTTCAAGACTAAGAATTTGTTCTCTAATACTTTTCTTCACCTAAAATTTGTTTCGCACTAGTCACTACAAGATGCATAGCCTCAGTTATATCTGTGAATGCTCTTGCAAAAGCTATTCCATGAATTTCGGTCCATTGGATTTTGTCATAGCTGTCAATATCAGCACTACGTGTGAGAGTATTAGTCCCAGAAGTACCTTCGAAAGTAAAATTATTGTTCAGACCACTTGAAGGTTTCAATTCTTGTTGATCCATTGGTTTTTGTTGCTCAAATGCGCTAATGAAATCGTACAATTTCTTTCGTGAAAGAACTGGATTCGGAAGATATCTTGGAATTTTGTTTTTGGACCTGAAACAATTGGATAGAATGTAAAAAATGAAAATCACTGAAGAGACACTATCTCTTCTCAATGATAAAAGTGCCCTTGTAGTATCATTGTCATAATCTTGATCCCAAACTTCAAAAAACGCACCTGATATTCTCGCTTCTATAATTTTCTCAAGCAGATACTCGCATGCATCCAACAAACGATCATATTTTGTTGGTGAAAAGTTGGAAACAAAAACTGGTTCTTGTCTTGCCTTTTTCAACAAATCTCTCACTGCTAGGACACTCTGGGTCAGTCTTACTTCTCGAATATGAGACAATGCCAATGTTAATTCAGTTGGGGCATCATTAGCATCCCTGTACAAATACCTGTCAGTCACAGCTTGGTAAGACTGACTAATATGCGCGAGCAGAGAAGAGACAGAATAGCGTAATTCCGAACGAGCTTTGAATGACCAGACTAGCCAATTAATAGGAACTGATAGAAGTATTGCCACTATAAATGAAAGTCCCGTAACCCAAGTATTTTTCCATATTTCCGCTGTATCGAGAGAAGTGTTTTCTTTCGAATATGGTTCAAGTGCGATCACTGTGAAAGTAGCCATGCAAATGAAACTTGTTTTTGTATTCAAATGGACAAGAAAATTGAACGCAGAAGCCGTTACTAATAAACCTCCGAATGTACATATAACATAAGGACTGCCAAAATGTCTTGCTTGATTTGCTGCCCAACCCCAAAATATACCAATTAGCGCTGATATAATTCTTTTGTATAGAGCTACCCATTTCCCTGAAAACTTTCTGTGTGCAAGAAGGTAAAACGTTAACGGCGCCCACCAACACTGATATGTATCATACCACCCATAAGATTGTGGAAGCCAACCTGGAAGACAGAGAAAAATGATGACGAATACTATTTTAATAGTCCATTTCATTTCAGGTCCAACAAGTGCAGAACTGAACTCCCAAAGTTTATAACGCCAAGGATTTTGAGTTGTGTGAAAGTTAAAATCATTGTGATCAATCGCACGCAAGGGGAGCTTAGAATTATCGGGTGCCGTCCGATTATACTTGTGCCGGGAAGTATATGCATTATAGGACCGTTCGAATATATCATCAACATCTCTTTTGGTTTCAAAATAATGCAAAACATTTCCGGCCCCTTCATCGAGTGCGCATTGCTTCGGCAGTCTGATAGATGCCCGGGATAGAGGATAATGTGGTGGCACTAGACGCCAATGTAAATCTGTGCCCAAGTCGTAACAACACTCAGATGCTGCAATCATATGTTTGGCTGCATTTCTCAGATATCTTAGAAAGAGAAAAACGTCGACAACTTCCGCATTCGCCAACATATCTCCACCAAAAAAATTCGTTTTTGTGAATTCCTTATAGCAGATATCAACTTTGTAAATTTTTCTTTTAAGGCGGACATTCGAATGACGAAGCATCTTATCTAAAGCTTCAAAATCTATATTACCAGATTTACTATCATTGTATGTTTGTAAAGCCTTCAACATGTTCTCCATAACAATAATCATTTCGAGAATTAGACCAAAAATGGGAGCTGAGAAAGTAGATCTCAGAACACTTAAGTATATCTCATCATCCAACTTTGATCCATGAGGAATCAATGTCGGATATTTTGTGAACGGCGTCGCCATCCCTGACGTACTCAATGGCGTCAAATTACCTGTTGCCAGGTGACTGTTTGCTTCAGTTTCAATTTCACGCTCCTTCTTCTTTTGAACTAAATCATATAATTTTTCAAGCTCAGAATCGTTTAATAGTCTTTGTTTGATTGGTAAAATTCTTAAAGGACTCAACATAGTAGTTAAGGAATTTCTTAAGTTCTTCAACCTTGTTTTGTCAAATTTGGATAGCGCAAACTGATTTGCAAACTCTCTATAACCTTCTGAAAGTCCAACATTTAATGATTTTATCATAGTCCTTTGTAATAAATGGAGTTTTTCTTCATCAGAGCTATTACTTTTATCGACCAATGCCGCTAAGAATGTACGCATGTCTGTAATTGCTTTCGAGTAATGATCAATTAGCTCGGTGTTGCCACTATGTGGTGAGATAGACACGCATAAAATAAATGAAAGTAATATTCCAAACAAATATGATATTCCGAAATCCCAAAATATCTGCCAATTTAATTCATTCCTAGAAAAAACCAGCTTGACATTATGCAAAAAAATAATCGCAATATTGAAAGACATTGAAAAATAAAGCGTTCTCTGATAAAGTTCCTTCATCCAAATTGAACTAACCAGTGCTATGACTAAACTAGCAAAGAGAATACCTCCTTGGTGAGATGCAGTCACCTTGGTGGCAACCGATATATACCAAGCAAGTGCAGACCACCCCATTGCCAAAGATGCGCCAAAAATTGATGCAATGCTAATCTCTAGCTGTACACCTATATTTCTAACAGGATGATGAATTAACACGGCAAGCGGAAGGAAATATCTGTATTCGTGACCTATCCATTTTCCTGATGGGTGAATAACACAAATAACCAAGGAAATAAAATACGCAAGAAAGTATTTGACCAAAGGGAGAATGTTCCCATCCATATCCTTCCTGAGACTCTTAACCTTGAATAAAAATTGATTTAATATAGTTCTTGATTTTGCAGATTTCATTTGCGTTGTTAATTTTTCATCTTCTTCGTCATCAAGAGCAAACCTTTCTGCTTTACTGAAGATGGCATCAAAAAAACCATCTCTTAACTCTTCTAGGCCAAAGTCCTCTAATTCCTCCCATCTTTTCTCTTTTGCAGAATTATCCAGTCTCAACCGTGATAATGATACCCTTGAAAATGGTGATCTCCTCAATTGCGGTGTATTTACACCGCTATGTAAATTCAGATTTTTATGGCTGCTGCCAGCATTCAACCCACGAAGACTGGCATACGATGCCTGAGAATATGAGCCCTTGGATATACCTGAATTTGTGATGGGCACCTTGGGATCCAACAAACTCTCTGCACTCATTACTTCGCTAATTTCTTTGGTATTTCATAAATTCACTATAAAATCAGCCAAACGTATCTCTTGACCATTATATTTCTTGAGTTTTTCAATAAATGGAGAAAATATTATCATGATCATAAATTCGATAAAATGTTTATTGAATTTTTTTACACATCTACACGGCGGGATGTGTGCTCGGAAGACATCGAGAAATAGAGTCAACTGATTTTTTCAAAGCTCATCCCAGCGGGTTTCAAACTATTACCCTGAGTGAAAGTTCGCCGAATGTAAGGTTTGTTTGGGTTCCACTGAGAATAGATATGTTAGGGAACCAAAAGAGGTATATTGAAAATATTCGCTTGATTCATACAAATCGAGCCCTGTGTAAGTTATCCAATAAAGTGTAACACCAATTTAAGTTTCAGGTGATACATCAATCACATAAACCAAAATGGGTAAGGCACGAAAGATACCGTGGTATTTGACTCAATCAGACAAAGAATTAGCGGAGAAATTCGAGTTTATTCAACACCAGGAAGACAAAAGATTGCGAGAGGCAACCATGAAAACAATAGATTCCAGATGGTCGCTAGGCGTGAGCATACTTGAGAAGAATGATAGTAGAAACCGATATGTGAATATTATGCCCTATGAGAGGAGTAGAGTAAAACTGAATGTCATTAAAGGAAACGATTACATTAATGCGTCATATGTGAAATTAGATGTACATGACCAGAGTCTAACACCTGGCTATTACATTGCCACACAAGGACCAACAAAGAAGACATGGGGACAATTTTGGCAGATGTGTTACCAATCATGTACATACGACAATATTGTTATTGTTATGGTGACACCCTTGAAGGAACATGGAAGAGCCAAATGCTTTCCATATTGGCCCACTGGAGAGGTTGTTGGAGATAAAACCGACACAATCAGAATAGCGTCTAAGGAGCAATACCCTGGAGGGATTTCAGACCTGAGCTCTTTTGAGGATGAATTGAGCATTAAATTCGAGAAAAGCGAAAGAATTGAAGATTATTACACTCTAACCACATTGAAAATAAAGCCCCAGAATTCGAACACAGGCCCTATTAAAACCGTTCATCACTTCTATTTTGACCAATGGAGGGATATGAGTAAGCCAGAAGAGATACTACCTATAATGAAACTATGTGGCCATTCCCATAGTCTCAACTCTCAGGGAAATCCGATAATAGTCCACTGTTCTGCCGGTGTTGGGAGAAGTGGGACATTTATTTCTTTGGATCACATCATCCATGACACTGTTGATTTCAAGCTGAATATTAGGAGCAAAGATAGAGAATATATTCGTCTGCCGCTATCAGATTATAACCATGACTTAATTGAACAAATAGTCCTTCAACTTAGGTCACAAAGGTTGAAAATGGTGCAAATGATTGACCAATATATGTTTATATACCATGCTGCCAAGTTCCTATATGACATATCAGATGTACAAAAATTGTCTTAGTTTGCTAAATGCATCATATATTTTGCTTCTTACAGAGCGAGTTGCTACTTTTGTCAATCCGGAAGAATTAGCCGCCGAAATCAAACTGTTAAAAACACGGACACATAGGTAAAACCTGAGATATATAATGTAAATATTTAATAAATGTACTGAAATGGAGTTCTATGGGTCAAGAAAAAGAAGCAAAGTTGATAAGAACGGCTATACACTGGATAAAGAGTCTAAAATATTCACGAGTGCGTTGGGATCTACTGAGACATCGGACAAAAATGATATTCTATATTTCAAATCCAGCCAAACCAATTCATCAATAGTACAGGTTGAAGTCAGTTGGTGGAAAATAAGAGAACTAATTACCAGTGGTGCTAATACTACCGAGTTGATATTTTTAGTTAGAAAGCCCTGTCACACCGTATTGATAGGCTGTGAATTACCATTCCTAAAACAAGTTATAAAAACACCTTCCTGGATCAAAATGAAACTGTCAAGGATGATTAGCCAACCGTTACTATCTATGCTGTCTGAAAATGTGCTTTCCGTCGATAAAATTCACCTTTCCATTTTTGTGAAATCTTTTGATATACTTTCACAAGATATCGAAAGGCAAAAGCAGTATTTCATTCACCAAAATTCTTTTTTAAAGGATTACAAGTATGCCTCATCGGAGACATTGGTCGACAGGCGGTTGAGAGCAGAGGGCTTTGAGGCAGCACAAGTAAAACCCAAACTAGTCACCTACGAGCTTCAGCTGACAAAAAAAGAAGTATCATACCTTATTGGAAAATCAGGATCCCGAATAGAAAGTATTAGAGATACTTCATCCACAGTTATCAAGATTTGCCCGATACCATTTAGAATCTCATCCAATTTACGTTGCCGCCAGAAGAAGATTGAACAAATTGTAATAGTAACTGGGGGTCTCTACAACGTTGCATTTGCATTGACAATCATTGAAAGCGTTCTGAATTTGCAGTCATATCTGACAGGAGACGGGAGACTTTGACTTACAAAAACATATATTCAACTTGCTTTTCATCTTATAACTCATCGAGGTTGAGCTCTAAGCAATATATCATTAAACACGGAAGAAGAAACGTGAAAATTTTTCGTAAGCTGAGAGTCTCAAGCATTGAGTGTTGAAAAATTTTCCAATTCGTAAGTTATAAAGTTCACTTTACTTCGGTTTATATAAGGCTTCTTTCATTCATTTCAGTTTAATTGTTGAATTGTTATTTTTACTAAAAAGGTCAATCTACATACCATCCAATTACAATGGCTGAAGGTGTTTTCCAAGGTGCTATCGGTATCGATTTGGGTACTACTTACTCATGTGTTGCTACTTACGAGTCTTCTGTTGAAATTATCGCCAACGAACAAGGTAACAGAGTTACTCCTTCTTTCGTTGCTTTCACTCCAGAAGAAAGATTGATCGGTGATGCTGCTAAGAACCAAGCTGCTTTGAACCCAGAAAACACTGTCTTCGATGCTAAGCGTTTGATTGGTAGAAGGTTCGATGAAGAATCTGTCCAAAACGACATGAAAACCTGGCCATTCAAGATCATTGACGTCGATGGTGCTCCAGTCATTGAAGTTCAATATTTGGGTGAAACCAAGACCTTCTCCCCACAAGAAATCTCTGCTATGGTCTTGACCAAGATGAGAGAAATTGCTGAAGCTAAAATCGGTCAAAAGGTTGAAAAGGCTGTTATCACTGTCCCTGCTTATTTCAATGACGCTCAAAGACAAGCTACCAAGGATGCTGGTTCCATTGCTGGTTTGAATGTTTTGCGTATCATTAACGAACCAACTGCTGCCGCTATTGCTTACGGTTTGGGTGCTGGTAAGTCCGACAAAGAGAGACACGTCTTGATTTTCGATCTAGGTGGTGGTACTTTCGATGTTTCCTTGCTACACATTGCTGGTGGTGTTTACACTGTTAAATCTACCTCCGGTAACACTCACTTGGGTGGTCAAGATTTCGACACAAACTTGTTGGAACACTTCAAGGCTGAGTTTAAGAAGAAGACTGGTGGTGACATCTCTAACGATGCTAGAGCTTTGAGAAGATTGAGAACTGCTGCTGAAAGAGCTAAGAGAACTTTGTCTTCTGTTACTCAAACCACTGTTGAAGTCGACTCTTTGTTCGATGGTGAAGATTTCGAAACCTCAATCACCAGAGCTAGATTCGAAGACATCAACTCCGCTCTATTCAAATCTACTTTGGAACCAGTTGAACAAGTTCTAAAGGATGCTAAGATCGCCAAGTCTCAAATTGACGAAGTTGTCCTAGTTGGTGGTTCTACCAGAATTCCAAAGGTCCAAAAATTGTTGTCCGACTTCTTCGACGGTAAGCAATTGGAAAAATCTATCAACCCAGATGAAGCTGTTGCTTACGGTGCTGCTGTTCAAGGTGCTATCTTGACTGGTCAATCTACATCTGATGAAACCAAGGATCTATTGTTGTTGGATGTTGCCCCATTGTCTTTGGGTGTTGGTATGCAAGGTGACATCTTCGGTATTGTTGTCCCAAGAAATACCACCGTTCCAACTATTAAGAGAAGAACTTTCACTACCGTTGCAGACCACCAAACCACTGTTCAATTCCCAGTCTACCAAGGTGAACGTGTTAACTGTAAGGAAAACACTTTGCTTGGTGAATTCGACTTGAAAAACATTCCACCAATGTCTGCTGGTGAACCAGTTTTGGAAGCTATTTTCGAAGTTGATGCTAACGGTATCTTGAAGGTTACTGCCGTCGAAAAATCCACTGGTAAGTCTGCTAACATTACCATCTCTAATGCTGTCGGTAGATTGTCTGCTGACGATATCGAAAAGATGGTCAACCAAGCTGAAGAATTCAAGGCTGCTGACGAAGCTTTTGCCAAGAGACATGAGGCTAGACAAAGATTGGAATCTTACGTTGCTTCCATTGAACAAAACGTTACTGACCCAATCTTGTCTTCTAAGTTGAAGAGAGGTGCTAAGTCCAAGATTGAAAGTGCTCTATCTGATGCTCTTGCTGCTTTGGAAATTGAAGACGCTTCCACCGAAGACTTGAGAAAGGCTGAAGTTGGTCTAAAGAGAGTTGTTACCAAGGCTATGTCATCCCGCTAAGCTCTTTGTTAAGATTTCTTCATTAGGTCTTAATCTGTATCTTAGTATAATGTTCTATTGTATATCCAATTTTTAAGCTATTAAATTGAGTTCATCATTATTATAAATCAATATGCATCTGGAGTAGTATTCTCTATATTTACCCTTAGCTTCAAATCTGTAGGATTCTGTTAGATATTTATTTCATCAAACATCTTACAACGAACTATCTAGCTATATCTTTAATTATCATAAATCAATTCAACCCTCAACCATAGAAACAAGTCCTATTGGAGCAATAAAGGTTTCTATAACCTTTTTTGGTCCCCGGACTGCATCATATTTTAAGTATCCAGCACATCTTCCACATTTTAGCCTGCTGATGATATCATCATGACTGGAAAGGCGATGCTTTTCTCCGTGCACTTTTGCGTTACGAATTTCTCTTGCTTCTGGGACATAATTACACTTCAAACATCTATAGCCGCTAAACTTATAACGTCCGTAGCATCTCCCACAAAGTCGACTTTTACCTGTCCAGTCCCGGTAAAAATATCTCACTCCTTTTTTGGGACATGCTACACAGTATTTCAAATATCTTGTAGAAGTTAACTTCGGTTGTTCCTTATTACAGTGATTGCCACATGTCTTAACGACAACTTTGTTATCTAACATGATTGGCTTTCCTGAATCTGTCTGGACACTGAATACATTCTTTTGGCCCCTCTTTTCTTCTGTAAAACCAAAATATACTGGATCTCTTGCTATTTCATTTGGTTTTGGTCTCCATTTATGGCCGCTGCGACAATATACCAGAACATTTTGCAGTGGGGTTCTACCGGCTATATTACAATCGTAAGTAAAATGACAATTAACTTTTCTACCCTCTATAATCTCTGACCGTGCAGATCTTGTGGTTATTGTAACAGCTAACCCAAGAGAACGAGATATATGCGCAATTCCATTCATTAATGAGGGATAAATCGTCTGAATTGCAACTTTGTGCGCACCGAAACCTTCTTTTTTTTTAATAACATAGCCATCTGAATCAATCAAGCCTGCCAAAAAAGCTTCACGAACTTCAAGATCTTCATTCCACATGAAGATCGGAATTTGTTTCTCACCGTCTAATATTCTTTTGAACCCTAAACCGAGTACTGTATTCCAGAAAGGATTATTCTTCCTTAAATTTCTTGTCTTACGATTCTCATCAGCACTACTACCAAAGTATAATTTAACATGTTTAGCTCTCAATGGTATCGGTTCATCCTTATAATCAGGATATATTCCCCACATTTTACACCTTTCAATTAAACCATCCATCAAAGTTATGTCATGACTATCAACTGTTATCTCCGGCTCCTTGGTAGTTCCATCGCCAAGCCATAGCCCAAGCAACCAGGCCATATCAAGAACAAAAGGAGTTGTTAAATGTTTCTGACCTGTTAAAAATTCCGAAAGAATGCCATTGCCCGTAATAACGGGACTAAATCTTAGGAATGAATTTGATCGAATTTGAGACTCTAAAAGATCGAGATCTCTGACTTGAACACTGTATTCTAGATATATACCGAATTCTTCTTCCTTCTCCATCATAAACTTCGATGCCTCAAATTTCCCTTCAATTGTCATTGGAAAGTCCTTGTGGTGTGTTTTGGGAATATTGATTATTCTACCATCAATTGTCAGTATATCTTCCATATTCTTCCATTTCACTCTGTATGTGTTTCTTTTATAAGAATTTTCGAGCAATGGTTTTGATGCTGTCCTCAACAGTATTTCATGTGCGACGGTGCATCTAAATCCTAATCTGTGATACACATGTCTCCGCAAGGGATCTTTACGCCCAGCTTCGCCTTCGTTCGCCCTATGCTTCGTCTTTTGTAAGATTTGGTATGTAACTTGAACATCTTTAGAAGTTGTGATAACCTTACTAATTGAGCCATCTGCACATAATAACAAAGTTCCTGGTTTTATCTCTGCAATGTCTCTTGCTTGACCATTAGCAAGTAGAAGCTTAGAGCCTTCCTCAAACATCGAGCTATATCGTTTTACCGACAGCAAAAGAGCAACAGCCTTAATGAAAGAAAATCATAGCGATTCTCAGTGGATATTTTATATTCTGTTGGAGCAATGCCTTGTATAATCAAGCTATTGATCCTGATGGTCTTTTTTGGGTAAAATAAAGAAATAATAGGATCTAACGCGTCTCTTCATCACTGGTCATATAACTTCTAAATAATCTCAAATTCACGAAATATGTCGTTTGATTTGCTCTGTAGTGGACGAATATTTCAGAGGTTGGAATTTGTCAACTAGCGAAGATCTGGTTTCGATGTGCCAAAATCACAAAAAAAAACCCTTTTCAGTCTCTATGGCTTGCCCCAATTACAAGTGGACTTTTAATTCCCCTTTGAGGAGTTTCTTCATCCATTATGTCTATCTGCCTAATATTTTTTTGTATTTGCACAGTCATTTTGACCACACAAGGTAACCATACTTTGTGTCAATAGGCGGCCTGACAGTTAGGCATCATCGAATTAGCTTTCCTAATATGCACCATTCGCGGGATAATCCCAGATATGACTATAAGCACGAAGTAAAACTCGAAAGCTTGTCCATGTCTCAGAGTCACCAGTATGGGAATTCCAGTTTAAACCTAATTTTTGACATGTTGTCAAGGTAGATCTGTGGCAAGATCAACAACCCCCTTACTAATTATGACTCCCACAACGCCTTATTCTTTAAGCCATATGGTTTAATTTACTGCGTCTTTACGCTAGCTGTTGGTGATGAGGTACAATCAAAATTTACTTGACGTTCCTAGACGAAACAAACTCCGTTGCGTAGATAGAACCTCAAATAATGCGAAAATGAGATAGCGATAAACTATCAAGTTTATGCTCACGTCAAATAGTTGTAATCAAAAAAAGGTAAAGAAATCTTGAAACATTCATCTACCATCAAAAGAGGCGACGAATAAGATTTGATATTGGCGTGTAGCGATTTTTATTTTCTGGATTACGTTTTGAAGCTTAAGAAGAGCATAGTTTTAATCCAGTATTCTGTGTATTGCCATTGAATCCCGTATAAACCAATTCTCGAAATATTATCTGCATTCCTAAAACGAGTGGATCCCGAAGCTCCAGATCAATTATAATCTAATCAATCCATCATATTTTGGTCGGTGATGTTAATTTTAAATAACGGAAGAAAAGAAAAGTACAGAAGCCCAGTAGCCTTTGGGTAGGATATCAACCAATATTTTTAAAATGAGTCAAAGAGAGTTCATCAATCGCAAATTAATTAATGCTTTTAATTAAATCTGTTCATTCACACTAATTTGCATGAATTTTTCAAATATCAAACCTGTTGGCTGTTAATACCCCAAACTATGGAATTTCACCAAATGTAAAGTTTGACAAACGATTTGATGTAGATAATATTCATCTCTCATCCGAAAGATTCTTGCTAGACGATCTTAGCCGCTATTCTATTTATTAGTTTCATCATCGTAATATGCGACTAAAAATTTTTTAAGTATCATAATGTCTAAAACAAAGCGATGAGATGGAATAAAGATAGAGCCTTTCCCAGCTCTAAAAGTAGTGTAAAGGTATTCAGATATTGCAATGAAGCTAGATCTTGGACATATGCGGTATTTAACCGCAGATGATTTCCGTGTTCTAAAAGCTGTTGAGCAAGGTTCAAGGAATCATGAAGTTGTTCCAACAGAGATGATCCACCAAATTGGAGGACTGAGAGGTATATCCGGAACCAACAGGGCAATCAGTGATTTGGCAAAAATAAAGTTAATCTCCAAGGTGAGGAATGCCAAATATGATGGTTACAAACTGACTTACAATGGATTTGATTATTTGGCCATCAAAACAATGTTGAACAAAGATTCTGTGTACTCATTTGGTAATACCATCGGTGTAGGAAAAGAATCTGATATTTACCAAGTTAGTGATAGAGAAGGTAATAAAAAAGTCATGAAAATTCACAGACTGGGTAGGACGTCTTTTCATACCGTTAAGAATAATAGAGACTACTTAAAAAATTCTAGGCAAGGTACGAATTGGATGAGACTTTCCTTGTTGGCAGCAAACAAAGAGTTTGAGTTTATGTCACTTTTGTACACTAATGGATTCACTGTTCCACAGCCCTATGATTACTCCCGCCACATAATTTTAATGGAGTATATTGATGGGTTGTTAATGAAAAACCTCAGAAAACACAAAAACATACCGAAACTATACAGTGACTTGATGAAATTTGCTATCCGTCTCGCCAATAATGGTTTAATTCATTGTGATTTTAATGAATTCAACATTATTATTAAGAATGATGAAGATATTTTAGACGCGGACGATTGTGGTTTTATTGTCATAGATTTTCCACAATGTATTTCAATTCAACATAAAGATGCAGAGTTTTACTTCAGAAGAGATATAGAGAGTATTTGTAGATTCTTCAGGAAGAAGCTAAAATATGAGCCAAAACAGGACCTGTCAATGTTGGATACAGATGGATTCGGTGAAGGTTATAAATATGCCTATCCAGAATTCTATAGGGATGTTAAAAGAACCGGCAATTTGGATGAACTGATTCAGGCATCTGGTTTTAGTAAAAAACATCCTGGTGATAGAGACCTAGAAGAAGCAGTAGATAGCATGAGAAATGCGAACTTTGATAGCGATGACAACGAATCATTTAATGAGGAAGAGGAAGAAGAGGACGGAGACAGTGAATATTACTACTCTGAAACAGATGAGGAAGAATCAGATTCTGACGTGGATTCACAAGAGGAAGAAAATGAGCGTATCATTGAAGCACTTTCAAAGGGTGTAGGTGATCTGAAGATGGATAAATTAGGAAATTACATATTAGAGGACTAATTCAAATAAATATGCATGTAAAAAGACATAGAAGTATCCAATTTAGTATTCTACCCCAGATCCTTCATCATCGTCATCGATGTCATCATCGTCGTCGTTAACCTCAATAGGAATGTCTTCTAATCCGAGAGATAAACTGAATTTGTTTTTTGTAGCTGTTTCGCTCCCAAATACAGTGTATTCATTTAATCCATTGTTCTGAACATCAATATTCATGTTTTCTGCAATGAAACCTACATCATTTGAAGCCATATTGGAATTTTTCTTTAATGAGGACATATTATCTCCCTCTCTATTCCCTTCCTCTTCATTTTCCTGATCCTCACTTTCTTGATCCTCAAATTCCTGTTCGTCAACAGATTCATTCTCACTCCCACTTCCATCTGATAAATCACTCTCTGCTTCAAAGTTTTGATCATTTTCTTCATCATCTTCAGATTTGATATCTAAACCACCTTTATCAGCTTCATTCTGCATTTGCTGGGTCGCTTCCTCAAGCGCTGAAGCTGTAATTTCATTAGACTGTTGTGTGGATTTATTCTTCGATTTCGCTTTTAATTCTTCTGACATGGATTTATCTTTGACTTGCTTTCTTTTTACATAGTCATCAATTTTTGTGTATTCATTCTGGTCAATCATTGAAAATTCAAATTTCTGCTCGTCCTTGGTAACCATCGTAACGTTGAAAGTCAATCTTGTTATTGAAGAATATGTGATAGATTCGATATCAGATGAATCAAATACAAGAATCGGTTTCTTAAAACCAAAAATGATATGATCTGGTAGAAAATATAGTGTTCCTTCTTTAGTTCCTCTATGACATTCAACATGAAATGATGAATCATCGTTTATATCCTGATGAGTTGAAAAGAACGGGTCTGCTATCCTAAAGCCAGCTAGAATTGCTTGTTTTCTCATATATTCAATACACTTGGTAACATCATCAATGTCATTAGAAAATATACCTGATTTTTTAAACTGCGAAAGCAATATATCCTCGCTCAATGTGATTAAAATAGGATCCGAATATTTCCCACCTTTCGATTTACTGTATTTAATGAAAAGATAGAGTTTGTTTTGCTTTTCAGCAACAGGTAAAAATGTTGCCATTGTTATATCTTTACCTAAATTTTCAATGGTGACCTCTATCTTATCATCTTTAATTAATGAAAGTATTGGTTTTCGAGAATTTGGAGATAGATATAATACGACATCCATTTTCTTTCGCAGAGGGAAGACAACTGATACATCTTCCAGTTTAAAGATGGTTTGGGATGCCTCTGGTGCTTCCATTTTTAGTGCCTCGTGATTTAACTCCTGGATTTCACTTTTCCTACTTTTTCGACTGAGCTGAGCCTCATTGGCATATGTGTATAGTTTCTCGAAGACATCCAATGATTCAGGTACAATGTTGACCACGGATATGATCCTGGATTGAAGATCTTGGGGTAGTTGTTTCAGAAATGGGTCCATTCAGAAGTTAATAGTGCTTTTTGGCTCTAGCTTCTATGATAGTAAGTGTATTGCTCCAAATTGAAGTCATCGAGTTTCATTAGTTGGAAACTTTTCAACGCCTGGACGCGTCTTATGTCTGCATCTATCAACAAATACACGCATCGCTTGCAACGGAGTAGAAACAAGAACTTGTCTTTTGTATTAAGTCAGAGGAAACCTTCCAATGGGTATTCTGCTTTAAAGACAAATCTCAAAAATGATATCTATTTCAAAAAATGTAAGTGAAGTATACAGTAGACATATACAAAGTGTGGGAGACTAAGAAATCAAAAAAATTTCTCTTAAAAATCATCCCATTCATTTTCTGCCTTACTCTTGGTGTTATTATTGTTATTCTGCTGGTTCTTTGAAGTAAATTGTTGTGCACTATTGTGTTCTGTGTCCTTGGATGATAAGTGAGCGTATTCACTGCGATCATTAGCAACCCCATCAATATCAGTATTATAATGCTGCTGCAGGTTCTTAGTAAAACTCGAGAACGCCTGCATACCATAGTTACTTGTTTCCTGGAATTTTTGCCCAAATTGTGTGGCAGCTCTTTTAGCCTCTTCAGACAATTCACCGGTCTGCCATTGCTGGTAACCTGGTTTTAGTACAGACTCGTTCACTTCTTCCAGAGACTTTGTCACGGCCGAACTGAAGAGGCCCCAACCTTTTGTAAAAGTTCCCAATGGATCTTTTTGAAGATTTTCCAAAGTTAGCGTGGCTTTTGGATCATTCTGATTTTCATTATTTGCTGGTGTATTCCCAAAACCTTGGTACTTACCTCCTTGGGATGGAGGTAAGTTATCAGGTCTTGACTGGTTTTTTTTACCCAATGCTGCAAAAAAAGCTTCATTACCTTCCTTTTGGTCAGACGACTTCCTTGGCGAACGACGTGACTCAATTGGTGTTTGTTGCCGACTACCATTTTCACTACCCGAGATACCAGTTATAGAATTGTCCTCAGAGTCTCTATCCTTTAAACTGGTAGGATTGAAGTCTGGATGTTCAGGTTCAACAAATTCTTTTCCCTCAACAGCGCAGGTCAGTTTCTCCTTGTAATCTTCCGCGATAGGATTATTATATTTCTGCTTGTGCGCCAATGTCATGTCGATACCATGTGATGTCATATACTCTGAAAATGGGCCATTTCCACCTTTTTCCATTCTAACGAGCTCTTCTTGTTTGAATTGGTCCATTGTAATCGATCTCACAAACGACACATGGACACCAAGACCACGGTGGATACCTGCACATTCTAAACAAATGAAAATACCAAATTTAGGTGAGGCCCACTGAGGGTTTGGAGCATTACAATCAATGCATTTTTTGTTTGGACCAATCTTTTGCAATTGCAATAATCGTCTGCGATTTTCAGGATCAACTTTCCAGTCTGACATAATATATCACTTGTTGAGAAACAAAATACACCCACTTCTCAGAACAGGAAGAGCACTTACCTCAAATTCTTGGAACACTCTAGTGCAGTAATTCACCACACACAAAAGGCTATGACTTTTCGTGTCTAAGGCTTCTAATCTATCTATTTCAGTGCTTCCAAGTTTTTTTATCTCATGGCTGATCTTTGCGGCGTTAGCAGTCCAGAAACCGATCAGCCGGGTAAATGACAGAAGGATCAGCCATAAGAGATGACCCCAATTGAAGAACCATTCCCTTATATAAAGAGAGGTGTAAAGAGTATACAACAAGTTTATATTCCACAAGATGAACCTGTTACGCTAAAAAATTACCATTTATTTGAAAGAGATTTTTTTTTGAAATGGTTAACACACTAGACACATCATTTGTGCGTGAAAGCTCATGGAAGCCGGACTTATTTAAAGGGAAGGTGGTATTTGTAACTGGAGGTGCGGGAACAATATGTCGTGTACAAACGGAAGCAATGGTTCTTTTGGGATGTAAGGCCGCTATTGTGGGACGAACTAAGGATAGTACAATTAAAGTAGCAAATGAAATATCGCAATTAGGCTCAAAGGGCTGTGTTCTACCATTGTATAATGTGGATGTGAGAGATTACAAACAGATGGAGGAGGCAGTGAAAAAAGCCATCACTGAGTTTGGAAGAATTGACTATGTTGTTGCTGGGGCAGCGGGAAATTTTATATGCGATTTTGCACATTTGTCTGCTAATGCATTCAAAACAGTGGTCGATATTGACTTGATTGGGAGTTTTAATACAGCAAAGGCTTGCTCTGCTGAGCTTGCTAGAAATAAAGGAGCAATAATATTTGTGTCTGCGACGTTACATTATTACGGTGTTCCGTACCAGTCTCATGTTGGCGCAGCCAAAGCAGGTATTGATGCATTGTCCAATACTTTAGCAGTTGAATTAGGACCACTAGGAATTCGTTCCAATTGTATTGCGCCTGGTCCAATTGCGGAATCAGAGGGCGTTAAAAGGTTGATTAGTAAAGAATATGCAGAGAAATCAAGAAAGATGGTCCCGTTGCAAAGAATGGGAAAAACAAGGGATATCGCAGAATCAACAGTATTCTTATTCTCACCAGCTGCTTCTTTCGTTAATGGGACGGTGCTCGTAGTTGATGGGGGCGCTTGGCATATTGGAACGCACTTTGCTCAAAACATGTATCCTGATCCACTTGTCAAAAGATTAAGGTCAAAGCTGTAGTTGGCTTCACCAATAACACCAATAGTTAAATAACAAACTATGTACCTAAATATGCATGTAAATGCTGCACATAAAGCAGGACTTTATTCTCTCATAAGTTCGCTTAACATAGCAGATGGAGGCTCGACTGTATTTATATTATCGAAAGCTTTCTTAAAAGCAGCACTAGAATGCTCAAATTGACGAACATCCTCACCGCTAGGATCTGAATTGTCTGATGTGTTCGACAGTGAGCGGCTCCTTTTATAAACACGCGTTTCCTCCACCGTATTCATGCGTTGATGTGTATTTTCTTCCTGCTTATTTCGCGTCTTCCCTCCTCCAGCGGTCAGTTGTTCCTCATAACAATGAAACATATCTGATAAAAACTTGATATCAGTGACGTCCTTGAGGGCATCACCGTATGTTTCGATTAGATGTCTATTCAAAAGAAGAAAATTGGTTGTTCTGAACGGTAATGATGTCGAATCAACCGCATAGTCATCTTTACTTATCAAACAGTTGATTGCTATAATCTTGAAAAAATCCTGGATACATGAGTTTGCAAGGTTATCCTTGTTTGAATTTTCCTGTAATAGTTCAAATATCGGTCCATATAACTCGTTTGAAATCATACACCTATGATAATATTCATCATCTAGACACATGATGTTCTTAAAACATCTAACAGCAGTTAATCTTAGTTGTAAAGAATAATGTGGTTTAATTAGCTCGCTCACCGATCCTAAAAGTCCAGATTCCAAGACAAATTCTCGAGACATACGTCTGTCATGTTCAGTACAGATGAAGGATAAAAGTTTTACAATATGTATCAGTAGGTTATCATCCTTGGATTTTTTTTGATCTGACTTTTCAGCTTTTATCAAGGGTTTGAACAGAATAGGTGCAACTTGTTTATAAAAATTCGAAAAATAATCCATAATATGAAAATATGATCTTTTGCTATGATTGTCGTTTATATCTCTTTCATCAACTGTTTCTTTTTGCATTCCATAAGTAACCATCTCATTTTCGTCATTTAGAGAAGATGGGCTATTTTCATTTTCATTATCACCAGACAAAAACCCATCTGGATGAAGTAAGGTATGAAGAGCTTGCGCGACTTGTTCTTTTAATCCTGGGCTTTTATCGGTCAGTAAAATTGTTGATAGGATGAGAAGCAAAGACATATCCATGGTGGATTCCTGTCCACGGGATGTTTCCGAATTTTCAACACCTTTGAATAGATTATTCCTACATGTTGTATCACCATCCGTCTCTCGGATATCTAAAGTTTCATTCTGTACATTATGGATTAATAAAATATCATGTTCAATTATTGTTACAATAGTATCTGTGGCCATAATCCTCAAGCCGCTATTGGTTTCCACGTGAAACGCATAGTCAAGCAGTTTGAAAAGTTTCTTCCTGACTAACGTTTTATAAAAATTTGATTTATCCACTGGGTCCAGGTCCTTTGACATTTGTACGCATTGGTGAAGCATTTTAATTCCATCTTGTCTTTTTGCCAAGATATTTTCATCGTTATCTTTATTTTTATCGTACAAATCCATCAATCGATCCAGACAAGGATCCATTTGTAAAAACCCAATGATACATGTTTGTAAATCTAATATGATATCAAGAATTAAATGGAAGTTGTGATCATCTAGGAATCGTACAAGTACGACATCTTTTAATAGCAGTAAACGGAAACATTTCTTCACAATTAATTTCAAATCCTCATTGTCAATGGGTATCACTTCTTTGTTACTGGGGTTATAAGATTCGAGGCATTTTCTATGGTTTGCTTTATATCCAGGATATTCAGTATCATATTCAAGAATACCCACAATACCATATATTTTATCATCTTCCACCATCTGTTCCAGAACATCCCGTTGGTTGTACAAAAATAGTGTTTTAATAATACAACCGAGAAGGAAAAGGTCTTTGATTAGTTTCTCCTTTTCAGCCTTATGAAAATGTTCGATAAGTAAGCCGATATAGTCTGTCTGTAGAACAAACTCAATTGTCTCGTTCTTCAAAAACTCAAAAGAAATATTCTCATTCAATATTCTCAAAGATTCTGTCAAAGTACGTTCATTTTGTTCGATATCCCTGGACGGTAATACTACTGGTCCTGTGATTATTTCATGAACAGATCCTATTCCATTGTCATTTGATTTGACAGCTACCAGAGAAATGTTCGATTCTAGGTGTCTTTGAACTTCTACAATGAAGTCACAAAGGGCATCACATCCAACACTCTCTTCAAAGCTTAGGGCAATATCTCTACCACTGAGATCTTTCCACACAATAAGAGTTTCTTCCTGTCTTTGGTACTCAATGTTGCCCTCCAATTTAGATCTTAAGATTACTTCACCTGGTGAATCCTCATCGTTGACAATCAAGTACGCACAAATTACTTGTTCACCATTTAATATCTGACTTTCAATTTTTCCAACACAGAATCCTGTTCCAGTGTCCTTCCATTCATTGTTTTCCAGTACATACGCTTTTACTCGCTTGGGTTCTGTGTCACCTATTTCATTGCCTCCATTAACCCTGAGGACACTATGTTCCTTATTGTATGATTTATTATGCTTGTCACTGCCATTTTCTGAGCCATTAGGATTTGAAGGGAGCATCTTTTCAGTTAACTATATAATAAGTAACTGTCCAAACGCGTATTTCAAGTTGCAATAAAAAAAGTTTAATAAGTACAATATCGTCACAACACTCTCACCCAACTAAAACCCGACCAGCGAAGTATGATATATTTGATCAAAAACAATGACAAGTACTTGAAACGCTTTTTTTGTCGTGTTTACTTTTGATTAATCAATTGGAGGTCTTCGCTTCCCATTTTATTTCATTCTTATTTTTCATCGCTTTGTTCTCTGCTTTCTTTTTCTCATTATGGAAGACTTCAAAGTAAAAAATCTAGAGATTATCTTTCAATCTAGTAGTGGAGCTTAGTGGAGAGAATCATTAACGTAGCTATTTAGATAATTAAAGTGTCATTATATAAATGTTAATGTGTCAATTTCATCGGTTGAAAGAGCTAGCTGAAGTTTATAGCAATATACGCTCAAAGTTTCAAGACTTGGTCAGTTGATGCATATTCGAATGCTTCAAACTTATACTTCCTTGCAAATTCAGGAGGAATAAATCTGCCTCCCACGTAGTGAGATGCATTGCTATTCAAGAATTTACTACAGGGCTTAGGAACTGTAAGCGACATAAGCATAGCAGGTTGCAAAGAGTCTTGAGAAAGGGGACCTTCATCAACATCCCAACCGGATGGTACATCAACTGAAATAACAGGAATTTGTTTTTGGATCTTATGCAATTGGTTCACGATGCTTGCGAAAGGTTCACGTAATGGAGGCTTAAAGCTGAACCCAAAAATTGCATCTACGATACAGAGTGTCGTTTCTGGTTTGAGGTACTCTAACCATTCAGTAGAACTTATATCTGAATGAAGAACAGTTATATTGAAAAAATGCAACTGTTTTACTAACTGTTTGTAAAATTCGTTTTTATCGCTTCTCTTGGGGTAAAACACGATAGGGTTATAACCGAACAATTTCAAATGTCTTGCACATACAAGACCATCTCCACCATTATTTCCGGGTCCTGCTATGATAAATACATTCTTTTTGTTTCTGTCATTAAGAGGGTACTCTTTAAATATTCCTTGAGCAACACTGAAACCAGCAAGCTCCATCAGCTGTTGCAAAGTGAAGCCTATTTGCGGCCCCATCAATTCTTTGTCAATCTCAGCTGCTAGTTTAGATGATACAACTTTCATTAGAGACATTATGACAGATGTTTGAAGTTCTGAAATAAACATTCATAGGTTCATAGCATCTTCAAGGGATTAAGTTATAATGCCTTTTATGCAAGGGCGGTTATGCGGGTAATAAGGGATTACTATAATTACAAGTTTTGTATTATGATAATACAGAAATGCATATGATATAGACATATTAGGGACTTACGTATTATTATCTTCTTAGATCCTTCAATAAGCTTCTAATGCAACCCATGTCCTCAATTAGCATTTTTCTAAGCCATTGTGTTTCTTGTCTTTGCATCTCCAATTCTCTTTCTAAATGATTAATTCTTTGATTTTTCTCGATTATCAAGGCATCATAAGAGCTTTTTACTTGTTTAACAATGTCACCATTGGTAGCAGTATTGTTATTGCTCCGATTCATGTTCATATTCTGATTTGCAGCTGTCAACGTATCATTTATTATCATGTTGTTATTCGTAGCATTTGTATTTGTGAAACCGTTTAAAGTGTTAGTACGATTGAGACCATCGTTATTATTCATTACGGCTTGTGGATTCATTGTTGTGTTTATCGTCTGATTAGAATCGTTATTCATGGTGTTGATATTATGACCATTAACACTATTGAAGTTTATTGGTGTTGCTGTTCTCTGTCTTTTTGCTGTGTTTGTTAATTGTAAAAGTTCCTCGACGGTATCGTCATCCAATGCATCATCGCCAAGCGATCCCAAAGATCGCCTTTTCCAAGATACATTGTTGTTGAAATTGGGGTTATTGCCGTTAGGATTGTATAAAGTGGTATCATTTTCTAAACCGAACCCAAATCCACCCTGGCCGGGACTTGTGGGTTGTGTGTAATATCCATTCAAGGATCGGGAGTTGACATCTTGTGATATAGTTTGTAGCCTTCGCTGTAGTTGTTGTGGTAGGGATGCATCCATTGTCATGCTGTTGATTGTGGGATTAGTCATAGCATTCCCAGCACTATTGGTTATTCTGTTATTTTGTTGTCTTTTATTTGTAGTGTTCATAACGTTATTATTAGAGTTATTGTTATTTGATGAATTCGTATTACCTGTGTTATTTTCTGATGGAGACCCTTTGGTAGAGGCAGCCAAAGAACTAGCCTTCTTACGTCCCTGGTTAATCATCTGACCTGTGCGAGGATCGTAAATAGAAAATATGCATAATGAAACATGCTCCCAGAGCCTGTCATTTTTCAACTCGGCATCATCCTTGATTTGCCACAAGCCCTGATCCAGTCTTTTGAAATACCTGCTGTATGGACTAACTTCATAGCTCAATTCCAATTCTTTGATCATCTGTTGAAATCTCTGGTACAATTCTATTGCAGATTTTGGAGATGTAGACCTATCGTCGATTGACCCTGATGAAATTGTGGCGTTATAAAGTTTTGAAATTTTCCCAAAGAGTTGAGAATATTGCATCTGTATTGAATTGCTTCCTGGGCCATTATTTATTATACCATTATTATTGCCTGTATTTGAATTACCGTTGGGGAGTACGCTAGTTACGTTGTTGTTACTATTTGCTGTACCTGAAGTCGCTGCGCTTGCTGTACCTGCTGTGCTCGTGGACACGTTAGTTGTTCCAGCAGGTGTATTGGTTGTAGTTTGAGGTGAGCTAGTTACACTGTGTAATGTATTGGTATTAATTATTGGTCCGCTAGCGAGTAGCTTGTATGCTCGTATGATGAAAACGTCAAGTTTAGTCTGATGATGCATTATACCGGCTGTGGTTATAATTTGATGTGTTAGTGCACTGAAATTTATATCACTCATAGCACAGTGGACGCCAATTCTTAACGTCTAGCGCTAAATGTATCCGATGTTTTTTAACTATCCAGTTGAGCAAATATACTTATGAATTAGAATATCCGCAATCCTTCAGTTTATTCAAGTATCCACCACCTACACAAACTAATGCCTGTTTAACAATAATAGGATCCTATAACCTCTTTTTTAGATGGTTTGGCTTACTGATATTTATTTTCTCCTCATGGCTGAATTTACCTTTCATCTCTTTTTCTTCATGACATGAGCACCTTCCAACAGAAGAGACCGCTTTGAAAAGTTAAAAATCGTCCGGTCGTATTGACTTTTTCTTTGAAGCTTCGGACAGATAAGAGAAAGAGCGCATCATCGGACAAAAATATATATAACGCGAAATATCGGACAAAATCTACCATGAAATTCTTGTGGTGTTTGATCTCAATCTGAATGGTTCATGTGCTCAAGACAAGATTAAAAATTGCACAAGAGTGATTGCAAGGATCTTAGCGGTTCAATTCAATATTATACCGGCTATTTTGCATAAAAGCTTGTTGGGAGGTCAGTGATTTGTAACGGATCGAACGCAGAAATAGTCAAAATGGAAACACCTTCTTTACCTCCACCAAACCTGTTCCGCCGGAAGAAGGAGAACAAACGTGGTATCACGTATACTATGTTGCTGTGTGGTTCCTCGGGTACAGGTAAAACAACGTTTGCAAACAATCTTTTGGAATCAAACTTGTTTCCCCACAAGTATAACCAGCAAGAGAATTATGAGATTTCTCCAAGAATCAAAATAACATCACCTACCAAGGTTGTGTCATTCAACTCTAAAAATGGGATTCCGTCTTATATGTCGAGTTTTGATGCCAGTCGTGCGGAATTGGAGCCCGGTATCACGATTACGTCGACATCGGTTGAAATTGGACGCGACCCTGCGGATGACTCTAGTGAGGAGGAAGAAAATATTCTGTTCAATTTAATCAATACGCATGGAATAGGCGAGAACATTGACGATTCTCTGTGCTTTGATGAGATCACGATGTATCTGGAGCAACAGTTCGATATTGTGCTTGCTGAGGAGACGCGTATTAGAAGGAATCCCAGGTTTGAAGATACAAGAGTTCATATTGCGTTGTATTTTATTGAGCCAACTGGCCATGGTTTGAGAGAAATAGATGTACAATTGATGAAAAAGCTATCTCGTTACACCAATGTTTTACCGATTATTTCAAAAGCTGACTCTTTCACTAAGGAAGAGTTAAGCTTTTTTAGAAAAGCAATCAATGATGATATTCAAAGATTCCACGTCCCTGTATTCAAATTTGAAGCTGACCCAGATAATGATGACATAGAGACGATTGAGGAGAACCAATTTTTGACAAATATACAGCCATTTGCAATCGTTTGTTCAGATTTGAAGGATGGAAATGGTAAATATATAAGATCATATCCTTGGGGTGACATATTAATTAATGACCAAAATATCTCAGACTTAGGCATTTTAAAAAATGTTCTTTTTGGTTCTCACCTGCAAGAATTTAAAGATACAACGCAAAATCTATTATATGAGAACTATCGTGCTGAGAAATTATCATCCGTTTCTGACTCTAGGAATGCCTCGCAGATTGATCATGATGAAAGCATTAATAGCGAAGATAAGAGGCAGTCTGCTGCACCAAGTTTGAGCAACTTCGCGTCACTAATCAGTACTGGACATTTCAAGTCCTCACAATCACTAGCGCTGTCATCTGATCTTCCTGCCACTCCGGAACTAAATCCAAATAAAGAGAAAAATGAAGATTCTCCAATAAGGCAAATGTCACAATCAATCAAAGACGAAAACGAAGAAATCATTAGAACAATCAAGCAAGAGTCACCACGCGTTGAATCTAGTGGTACACCTGATAGAACTAAATTGAGAAACATTTCTGAGACAGTTCCTTATGTATTGAGACATGAACGGATCATTGCAAGACAGCAAAAGCTAGAGAAATTAGAAGCACAATCTGCTAAAGAACTACAAGCACGTATCGCTGAACTTGAGAAGAAAGCACATGACCTAAAATTGAGAGAGAAACTACTACGTCAGAGACATTCTAATAACTCCTCGTCGACAGTAAATTCATCGGTGAGTACGACTAAGCGTCAAAGTCAAATAAAGAAGGAAGATACATACACTGATCTAGCATCGATTGCATCAAATAAAAATCAGGTATAAAAATAAGTGCTTAATTGCAATAATCATTTATTTTTTAATGTGCGTATACGAAATTAAGTAGAATTCTTCCAAATATATAATTGATTGTATTTCTGCATTTGAGTTGAAAACTGAGTACGGGCAGAATTATTAAAGATATAAAACTAATATAAAAGCTATTATAGTTACATGTTAGCTGATAACAATCAGCAAGCCACAAATAATGGATATAAAAAAAATGCGAAATATGACAATGGTGTGACAGATTAATTAGCGGGGCAGAATGTAAAATCAAAAGGAAACAAATATTAATATAGATGCCCCCGATGTATTATCTTGACGTATCTTGGGACTTATGGGACTATATGATTGAACCCCCCAAGAAGTCATTCTTATTGGATAATAAGGTGGTTTAAAACAATGGGAAATCGCAAAATGGCTTTGGGTGTATAATAGGATGAGATTAATAAATTTCTATGAAAGATGTGGCAGCTATCAAGGTTTACTATAGCCAGCCGAATAGCTGTAATTCACAAAACCTGAATTGCCATTAGAATTGGTGCCAGTTGGACTATTCACAGATGTACTATTGTTACCTCTTCTATTATTTGGTCCTCTGACTCCTAATGGATTTTTTGAGAAACTTAACCTAATTCCACCCTTATTACTTGCATTAGCTCTGGGCAACTGACTTCCATAAAGTTCTGCTAAGGCTCTCGTTGCAAAACTGACATCTTCAAATTCAACAAAACACATTGGGCCATGGCCATTACCATTGCTGTTTTTATTTCTAAATGATAACCTTCTAAAACCTTGTTGTCCAGAAAACAATTGTCTCAACTCTTGTTCGGTAGTATCTGGTGGTAAATTACCAACATATAAGGTATTACAAGGAGGGTTTTGATCTGCTGGATTGGCAGGTGGTGGAACCCTTGCCAATAATGAGAGATCAGCTTGAGAAATTGTGGTGGAACCGGCCACATTTGTAGAAGATGATGAGTTAGAAATGCTACCTTTTTGGCCACCGCTAGTTGCATGAGAGCTCCTTATATTAGATCTAATTTGAGATCCCTTCTGAGGAGTGCTTGTTTGAGATGACGGAGATTGCTGGTCTTGTGATGGTTTTGTCTCTTGTAACTGTTGTGGAGGTTGTTGCTGTTGTGATCCTTGAGCAGCTTGCTTATACACCCCATGTTTCCTCGGCCCAACTCCGATGTTTACACTACTAGTGGCTGGTACCTTTACATCATTTGTAGCGACATTACCATTGCTGCTTCCTAAGACATTTGAGATGTTAGTCTGACTATTAGTGCCAGGTACCTGGCTTAACATGGCAAATGGAGACGATATTGTTGAACCATTGCTTGGATTTCCAGTAATTGAATGCATAGTTGAAGTGACATCAATATTTTGATTTGCTGCAGTTTTAGAACCAACAGTTGCAGAACCTGCTTGAGAAAGGAAAAACGAGGAACTTTGTTTTCTACCTGAAGGTCCCCACTCCAATATTGGTGTAGAAGGTTGCGGACTATTGGTAAAACCATTCATACTTGTTGGCATTGTATTCGATCCCCATATACTATCATTGATATCATCATTCTCCATCAATAACAATGACTTCCCAACATCAGTAGATTGAGATTCTTGGTGGGACCGGCTATGTGTTATGGCGGGGCCAGTCTGAGAAGTTGACTTAGGTCTTTGTTGATTCTGGTTTGGTTGATTAGCATCAGTTGGGTTAGAAAACGGGTCACTGAAAGAGAATCTGGATCGTGTTTGAACCAAGCTTGGTCTTGCCATATTTCCAGATGTTGGAACTGGAGATACTTGCTGTGATGGCTGTGATTGGGCCTGTGTGGTACCTTGACTCTCTACCTGAGACTGACTTTGAGATTGATGTTGTGATTGAGAGTGATTTGGAGGTTGTCCCTGGGATTGAACTGGACCTTGAGCTTGAGAAACTGATTGTTGACTTGGTTGGTTTGATTGATGAATAGATGTAACTGGTGATATTGGTAAACAAGATGAGGACAATTGATAATTGAATTTTGGCTTCTGAAATGGAATTTTTTGATTGGATAATTCATCTATTACTTCGACATAGGATGTGAACGGGAATGTTGGTCCAAAGATGTCAGTTTTGGATGATAAGATCGATGCATAATGAGTAACTAAATTCAAAGAGTTGAACATAGCAATAATTGATAATTCAAATTCGTTCGAAATTGAGTCCTTACGTTCCTCTATTATTTCAATTTTTGAAACGCCAGTTGCTAATGCAAACAATGCATGCGACTCTCTGATCGTAATATCAGAGGGAATGTTTTTCAATTTCAAAATATATGACCCCTGATTCAATGAATGTAAATCTTGATGCGAGCGTTGAGATGACTGTGTTTGCTGTTGAAGGGCCGGGTTTATAGCACCACTGAGAGATAAATTATTCAGCATTGATGTTAAATGTAGAGGCGAATTTACCTCGTTACTGCTCCCAGTGTTGCTATTATTTGCATTACCTTGAATCTGCGCGTGGGTTTGAGCATGATGAATTGAGCCGTTGTTGGAACGTGGTATGCTTGACTCGCTGTTAGAGTGGTTAAGAGTTAACACGTTTCGGTGACTTGGCGAAATGCTATTAGACGATCCAATGGGAATACCCTCCGAGTTGGGACCAAATGTTCCCTGAACGAAAAAACCTGAGTTATCCATGGGTATCGAGTCTTGAGCAACTAGCATATAGAACCGTTGACCTTTTCTTACAGGGAAATAAACAATGGATGGAAAACAACAATGATAAAGGAGATCACCAAAAAATGACACCAAGCGATTTTATAAACGTAATACAGTAACACCGTTCTGTTCCCACTTAAAAAATGAAAGGTTCCTTATGTTGATTGTTTTTTAGGAAGCCAAAAAAGAAGTGGCCAAGGTTGACAAAACTAATCTTCAAAAAACCTAATCGACAGAAGAAAATGAGTTGATCGCGTAATTCGGAAAAATATGTTCCAAAACACGTTACTGAATAGTCTACTTGGATTGTAAACCTCTATCTTGTCTAATTTGTTCTCTAGATTAGACTGTTTCATTTAGAACTGAAAGTATGAACTTTGTTTATTTCGTCTTTTTCTTGTCCGTTCGTTCGTGGTGTCTTTCCCTTCAAAAACTTTACGCCTAGAAAGAAACGTAGCCCGAGAAAAGGCGGGACCTCAAGTTCCCCAGGCTATATAACCATTAATATAAGATAAATGATACATCTATATAGATCAACATGCTTCTTATGATGGGTAACTGATCAGAAGAGATGTTTGTAGTGCTACTCTTTCTTGATTGTTTCCATGCAATGTCTGCAACTGTTTATTCGGCATGAACTCGTTGACTTGAGGACACCTCAAAACTTTACGCTTTTGGCAGATTATCTTAGTGTAATTTTGTCACAAAATGTCCTTTTGGAAATACAGTAAATTGGATAAAGAACGGTTCTTGAAGGTTTACAAATATTTGAGTAGAAGCTAAGCTCAGTCAGTTAGTGAGAGTTATTATTCACCTTCCTCATATATTGGCCAACAATAAACGAGGGTGAATTATCTTGGTTAAAATTATTTGATACTCAATTCAACATTGGTCATTTAGCTTGATACAGTGGTTAGCTTAAACGATTTCCAATGAATAATGTATCCAAATTGTTTTGCGCATTACATTTTTTCCCAGATTTGACATTGATAGGGAATTCATCGAGACATAACTGCTAGGCTTTTGTCGTTTTATTATTCCCATACTTTTCATTTTTCAAGTAAATGTAGGGTAGAAAGAGTGGTGTTGCGTGTATTGGCGGGAAGATTAAAGTCTCATACGTCCATCAATTTATTCATATGTAATTCTGTTTGCTCTACAACTGCAAAAAATTACAGAGCATAGACTTTCCGATAATTCAGTATGTATGTGTTTCTGAGTTAGCGCTCGCTTTTTTTATTCATGTTAATATTACCCTAAGTATATACACAACTTTTTAGTGAGTTTCCGTCGTTCACAGATATAACAAGAGAACTGGGTTTCAATAGGTAAGTATCGTTTCTTGACCTCTTCAGTAAACTCTAGGATATATCATAAAAAATTTTTTACTAACACCTGCCTCTATTAAATGCTTTCGTGGGGCATCTCTTAAAGGTAGGCTAACACTCACCCTAAAACGGAGCTATATTGTCTCAGGGAAGCGTACACCTCAAAAAATCGCAAAATCCTCATCGACCACACAAAGTACATGACAAGAGTGAGTCAAGGTTAAACAATCATGGCTCCAGTCTAGCTTTGTGAATTGCAGTCATATTAACTTCATTTGGAAATCAAATTTTTAACAAGAAATACTTGATGTCAAATTAGCGTAAATTTTGAACTATACCTCAAAACCTAAGGGTAGTATAGTATGTCTTTGAGGCACTATTCGCTTTTTTTAAACAGCATAATCCATCTTTATGGGGGGAGACATCAGATATTGCAAAGGTCCATTATATCTGATAAAGGTCGGCCCTATTACCCTACTACTATGCACATGTAAAAATAATAATTCTCTCATAGTCAGAAGTAACCTGGTGAAGATTGCAGCATTTTCTCATTTTTAACGTCCAAAATGTAATCTCCCAGCCCCTTACAACTTGAGCAAAATGTGTTACATTTTCAACATCATTGGACAATTCTCTTGAACTTCGCAAATTACCAACCTTTGCATTTTTGTTTTTACATCTCATCTCACGATTTTTTTGAAATTAATCAAACTTCTCATGCACATTCGTGATCATTACGTGGCATGTGCGCTTGAGGGGTTGTTGTTCTGAGTAGTTTTCAGAAAATGCATTTTGAGAAGAGATGCCGCCGGTCACACAGGTATTTTGTAAAGCAACAATAACAATTAGCAAAGATGTACTCTGAAGAAAAAAAAGGAAGCCGAGGAATTTCTTTCATACATCAATAATAATGATAATCATCAGGAGTCAGTTTTCCGTGATGCAGCTGTATCATCACAAAATTCATGTAGCTGATCTGCGATTCTTCTCAAAGAGCATTCGTAAGAAGTGTCTAACTCAGATAGCGTCATAAACTTGAACGTAAACGCTAGGTGGTCACTGTTAGTACTTCCTTCATTAGTCTGAAACACAATTGGTTTCATATTGTCGAAATAGCTTGATTCATGTGGGCCATACGTTTGTAATGATATATCTGAACAGGAAGATTCGGACTCTAATGGTGCCACCTCAGTTGATGATCGCGGCGAGGGTTCAAGAGTTTCTCTCTTTTTGTCCATGTCAAAACATTTTGAAAGCTTTTTAGGGTATCTTGCTGCCAAAAGTCTATCAATATGTACAGTAGCTGTAGGGACAGTCTGAACAGCTTTTTCGATCATTGTTGGCTTAGTCGACTCACCAGCTTTTATTTGAACATCTGAATTAATTCTAAACTCTTTGTAACTTCCTCTATAATCGTTGTTTCGTTTATGACATTCTTCTTCTTTTGGCCTTCTATTGTATTCGACAGAGTTTCGGACGCTTTTCTTATGTGTTTTGATAGTCTTATTTTTGGTATCTGGCCTTTTACCAGTGAAGTTTGATTTATCACTGAGTGGCTTCTTATTCTTTGACGGTTTCATTGCGTTAAAACACGTCGATAATAAAAAAATAAAATTTCTAACTTCTTACTCTATATGATGCTAGTTTTTAGTTGTATTAGCGCAAAATACAATGAATTTTGTCTTGCATGTAACAAAGTGCTGTGTTTTAATGAAGAGACTGTATTTTTTCCTCTATTTTATATGCGGCGGACTTCTTTGGCGGCTAAATTGGAATGATTACATTCATCAAACTATATCGCCGACACACTCTGATACGAACTATAAACTTCAAATTTGGCATATTATATCAAATTTCAAACATAAGCCAAACGGATGGTCTTGATTTAATAATTGCATCTCTATCAAGGGATATGATTCTAATTCAGAACCCTAATAAGGAGATCAAGATGAAACAGTGACACAGAGGTCCAAATAGTAACCACAAAGAACATGGTGACGTCGCACGAAATTAGATTCCATCGATTTCTCAAACCATGTTACTGCCAAGTTGGTGGTTGGTTATGATGAGTATATATTGATAGTCTTTTGTCAGTATTTTCGTCAACGGATTTCAGAATTTTCCATATGAGCAGCGCTAGGGTCTGTTTTATTTTGTTGCTGTCATGTAACAGGTTATCAAAATGATGAATGGTATATTTGGAATTATTATATCCAATTAAACAGAATAGAGCGTATACTTGTTTTAATCTAACAGTAACAACTGATTCGAAAAATTCAAATTCAATCAAATTCAAGATTCCTGACAATCTACAATACGATATTGCCCGGAGATAAAAAACTAATATCAGATAAATTATATGATTAAATCTAGCGTCAGTTGAGAAGCTTTGAGAGAGGGTTACGGAAACGTTATTTTGATTGATGAAGTATAATAAAACAAGATACCATCGACCGAGTTTGATTGGACCCATAGAATCAAGATGTACATCTTGCGAAATAGTGCATGAGCCATTAATCATTTCCATCCAAGGAATATGGATGTACACATAGAAAAAGCTGAAATTGTAACACTTATCCATTGTATTAGCAATCGCATGGTTAATAATCATACTTGAATATTAAAGACTTCCTTGCAAATATTTTGATAACAGAACTGAGTATTGTTAGTTGTGACCGAATTGTCCATTTAATGCGATGAATGGTTTATTATCTCAAGTTAGGTGCATAAAGCGGAGTAAGCTATGGCGCACAGAGCGCCGAGGTGTCACTCCAAAAAAAAAGTTTGGCTATGATTTGAGTCACTCTAACATAAGGTATGGTAGGCATATTTAAAGCTTCCAATAAATGATACCGTTTGATTATTGGAACATCAACATAACAATACAAGCAAACAAAATCTCAATTGTTATTTGTTAGTTGAAATGGCAACCGAAAGAGAGGTGGAGGGTTCGTTGTCCTCAGCATTCATCTTATCTCATGTGGATCTTGCTGATACAAACATTGAGCAATTGGAAGACGTTTTAGAAAGTTGTGCTATATATCAAGCTGAAGAAAGTCCGGCGAGCTTAAAGGAAGCATCTTCCGTAGATGAAGTAATGACTCCAAACTCTTCGTATCGCGGATACTGGATGGTATTTGCAGGTTTCGCAGCTAATTTTATTGTATTTGGATTCGCATTTACCTATGGTGTTTTCCAAGATTTTTATTTGAGTGATTCAGGACCACTTTATGGGAAATCACAGGCTTCGGTAGCCATAATTGGTTCACTGGCTACCGGCTTGACGTACTTGCTCACTTTTACATACAAGTTGCTTTCTCGATATTTTTCAACTAAACAAATAATGCTCGCTGGTTCGATGTTGATGGCTACAGGTTTTATTACTGCATCATTTGCGAGTGAAGTTTGGCAATTCGCTCTAAGTCAGGGTGTCACTTTCGGTATTGGGAGTTCAATGACTTACTTACCACCAGTTGTACATGCACCTCCATATTTCACAACACATAGAGGAATAGCTATGGGCTTGCTTTTTTCTGGAACGGGTGTAGGAGGTCTGGCACTTGCTCCTCTCACTCGCTACCTCATAACAAAAGTTGGGTGGCAATGGACTTTAAGGATATTTGGTATAATTACATTCGTTTGCATAGCACCAGTGAGCTTTTTAGTTCATCCACATCCTATATTCCTCAAAACCCCAGATAATAAGTCGCCAGCAATAGAACCATTAAACTTGAAATTGGTTTTTAGCAAGAAATTCGCATTTTTAATGGTTGGTGCGACGTTACAGTCTGCTGGTTATTTGATTCCTGGTTATTATATGTCTTCCTTTGGATACTGCCTAGGGTTCACACGCAATCAAGGCGCTATATTCATAGGTGTGAACAATGCGGTCAATGCCTTATCAAAAGTAGGCATTGGTTTCCTATCAGATAAGTTTGGGCATTTAAATATGATGGTGCTATGCTGTATGATGAGTGCAATATCAGTTTTGACATTGTGGCTGATATCTACTCGTAATACTTTTCTCTGCTTTGTGGTACTCTACGGTGTCTTTTCTGGTCCCATAATCTCTCTTCTACCTACATGCATGTCAGAATTGTTTGGTGTACAGAATTACCAATCATCGACATGGTTTTTATATTTTTGTCGTGGTGCAGGTACCTTCCTCGGTTCTCCAATAGCAAGTCTATTTATTACAAACGGTGGATCATTAGCTCTTGATTATCGAAACGCCATATTATATAGTAGTGGCCTTTTTATTGCGAACTTCCTTTGTTTTACCCTAGTGCGCTTTTTTGTGGCATCAAATTCTAATTGGAAACTTAAGCAATAACTTTAGAATTCTCAAGAGCCATATAAAATAGCAGTTCTCTGCTATATTAACTGTAAGCGATAATAAATATATACCGGCTCATATTTAAACTAATTTTTCGATCAAAAAACCTGTCTGGTAACCATGTTAAAACTCCGAGAAAAGCGTTGCATTAAATCTCAATATTTTTTTGATCATAAACAGTTTATATGACTACCGCTAGCTATATAAACCTTATTTCCTAAAAGAACACGGCTAGTCAAAGATAACATCACTTAAACAAACCCTTAGGAAAGAAAGAAGAATAATTAATTAAGAACTGGGTGTAAAACATTTCCCTTGTGAAAATTGAGGGAAGGCACTAGTTTTCCCCTTTGTTAGAGAGTGTACGTTTGATTCTTTGGAACACTCCCGGTTTGTGTTTTCCATGAGTATCCGCATCAGACTTCTCTTGTTCATCGTGCCCTCTTGGAACGGAACCTTGATGATAATGATAACCCATACCTACTTCCTCTGAAATAGGAGGAGCCATGTGTGCATCAGTCATATCTACATCCTGGTTCTCAGACCCAACAGAGACTTTCCTTCCATGGTTTGTACCTTTGGAATGCATACTATAATGTTCATCTTTCATTGTCGTACCTTCATTTAATTGTTGATGTCCATACGTTGGTGCACTAGGGTCAACCAAACTTGGAGAATTACCAACCATTGTGGCATATGCACCCGCTGAGCCGTCATCATTCCCAATACTTCTTGAGCGTTGACTCTTCTCTCCCCGCATTCCTGACGTACGTGAAGGCATGCTAGTTGCACCCTCTCTACTTGGGTTCGAGGTGGGTTGTTCGACTTGCATGTTCCAATAAGCATCTGTTCTACCCTCATTTCTCCTTTGCTTGGACTTATTCTCCATATCATTTTTTGCAAACGAGATTGGATCTTGGTTTATATCTGAATCATCGACGGTAGTCTTAGGTGGAACAGCAGCAGAGCTGTCTTTGGACATTGCATTTCTACCATTATCTTTTAGTTCCATGGTATTGTCATCTTTCATTTGCATTGGCATCATAACTGGTGCATTTGTCATCGGCATATGGCTCGTTTCATAATCTTGACGTCCGGCTATCATTGGGTCATCATTCATTCCATTTTTATGCATCATCGTATCATGACTGTCACCTTGCATCCTCATATCCTTCTTCATGCCACCTTTGCGCATAATCGTATCATGGTTGTCACCATGCATCATTGTGTTATCTTTCATAAAATTGTCATTCCCCGTATGAGCTCTTCTGCTCTGTATAGTGTCTGGATTTTGTTTCATCGTTTCACCTTCAGATGACTCGTGATCACTCTTGGACGAACTTTTTGTCAAATGATGCTTAGTTATCATATCTTTAACCTTAGCAAACCCCGACTGCTTCTCAGAGTGCGAGGATTCCTTTTTAGGGCTTTCATCCTTGTGGCTTTTGTGTTCCTGACCATGATACTCGCTATGATGTTCACCATGATGTGTTTGCGTATTGTCTCTAGGAACTCCTGTACCTGGGACGTTAGTAAAGTCACTTTCATTGAACCCACTCATATGATTTCCGTGTTCTGATTCTTGACTAACTAATGGGTTGGTAAACCTGGCGGAGTCATGAGTATTTGTTCCCAAGCTTTGATTTACTGGTAAAGTTGTGCTATAATCATCCTGACCCATTCCCAATAATTGGTTATAACTGTTTACACCGTGTTCACCAAACTTTTTGGAATTGTCTGAATCCTTATCCTGCTGTTTGATGTCCGCAAATGCGTCAACTGGATAGTTTTCTCTTTCTTGTCTGCTATTTGTATTCATTTTATTCTCTGATATTCTGTTTTTACAAAGACATTAAAAAATTAGTAATGTTTCATTATTAGTTAGTAAATGGTTATTTATATAATATTAGTTTTTCTTTCTTTTGGGGGGGACCTGGCAATATAGTGGATTTATATTAAGGGAAGGGGGGGGTAAGATAATTAACCTTTAATTCCCACATTGCTGGTGCAAATTAACTCTTGAAATAGATTCAAATATTAATCACAAAATTCTTCTGAGTTTCAGCAATAATTAAAACTTCAGATCAAACAAAAAGTAGGGGAGGGGGGGTATTTTACATTAAAAAATATTTTCTGTTCTTCTCAGAAAAAGATCAGACTGTTGTTGGAACTTGAGTAGGTCTGTTAGCCTCAGTTGCAGGCTGTGTAACATAATCAGTAGTGGTGTATTCAACTTCATCCGGAACAGCATTGTTTGCGCCGTTAGTGTAGGTTTTCTTGGTTCTTAATCTAGTAAAAAACCTTCCGCGATTATGCTTTTTCTCGCTGTTGTAAGTTGATTTATCCAAGTGTCCATCGCTAGAGCTGGAATTGTAAGAACCACCTACACCGTAAACATCAGAGCGATTATAACCTCTATATTTGTCACGTCTTGACAAAACGGCAGATACTGTTGCCCAAATTGTGTTGCACAACAACAAAAACACAGTGGTCCATATAAAACCAAACATTTTTGGACCCATTTTAGCCACTCTGCCATTATTGTGGAAAGCCGATTTGGCCTTTGTATAGCAACCTGTATACAGACAAGCGCTTAGCAATATAAAGAAGAATGCAGCCCATATTGCCAAATTGTGCCAAACGTGCAAGAATGTGGATGATGTGAACATCAACACTAGTGCAGGAATGATCGCCAGAATTGTATAGAACAATCCAATCAACAGCATTGCCCAACCTACTCTTGACAAATAATAGTAAGTGTCACGGTTGTCCAAAAACGTTGTTGGCATCTCATCACTACTACCAAAATTGTCACGTGGTGAGAACGGAGTTGCCGGAGCTCTTGAAGAGCAGTTTACCGGATGCCCATCTTCTACACCACACCAGTCATAATTATACCACCGCGTCATCTGTGGTGCCTCATTGAATCCACTTGTGTCCGCTTCAAACCATTGAAAGTTACTCAGAACACCAGTCGACTTACCACCCGAAAGGATCAGAAAAAACCCCAGCAGCCCTGCTCCCAAAAGAAAGAATATATTCACTGCTTGTACAAACTTTTTAGCTATCATAATATGTATGCTTCTGCTTTTCTAATCATATCTATCCAAATGTCTACCCCATCTCGAATCTTTTCTCTTTTTTATACTAATTTTTTACCTTCCTTGTTTTCCCTTATTTTGTTTTTCCCTTATTGTTTTCCCTTTTTTGTTCTCTTATGTCATTCCTCATGTGGAGAGCAAAGCTTGGACAAGCCGTTCTGGCAAATCACCGAGAAATCCCTAAAAAACATTGCTGAAATGCAAAGAAAAGAGAATTAGACCTTTCTCCTTTCACAACTGCATAAAAAATGGTTAATTACCCGACAAGGCCGAAGTTTTTGCTTCCAGTTTATGCAAATGCATATGTAAGTGCAAGTAGGCATGTAGATAGGTTTAGGCGTAAAAGTTTCTAGAATTGAAGCAGGTGATAAGGTGGTGGAGCAAAGGATGAAATAGATGCAGCAGCAATGTTGGACTTTGACGTAGCCGTTGAGTAAGACAATACTGTCTCTTGTTCGTCTAAGCGGTGTAGGTTTTCGACGAGGCGCGATGAGCTTCTGGAAAACGTAAGATTAGAGAAATATCCGAGAACAGCAAAGTAAGTGCAGGTGGGAAGCATTGGGAAATGAGTAGGTTATTCTTCTTGCTTTATGGTGGAGGCGGAGTAGTGAGATGAATCTTGCTCTTTCTTGAGGGGCTGATTCCGGTTGAGTTGCGATCTAATCTCTTGGAGAGTGAGCTCGAGTGGACACCAGACCATGAGACCAGAAGACTGATGTTTGTTATTGTATATGGTGACAACACCGCGTGTGATCTTGAAAGTTAGTTCCTCGTCTATTATTGTTTTTTTGAGATTGGCAATGACATCGGGATCGATGTGGTTTGTTGTGGTATTGAAAAAATACATGAGATTCTTTGGACCAATTATATCAATTCTTACAACTCTAGTGGGATCTATGAAGTCCTGCTGGAACATAGAATTGGTCACAAGCAGTCGCAAGCGACTGCCATTGAAATCGACAGCAATCACGTGGGCTTCCATTGGGTAGACCACTGATAGTCTGCAACTCTGATTGAGAATGCTCAAGTCGCTTTGGTCATCAAGCTCATATTCTTCGGGATCTTCTATATTTAAACTTGGTATAACGTCAAGAAGCCCGTCTTTAGCTTCATCAGGTGTAGAGGAAGCGATGACAAGGCGGTCGGAGTTTTCATCTGGATCCAGCATGGGAAAACAGGTATTGTAAAAATGTAAGAACTTTCCTAGGGAATGTGCTGGTATGGTTTCCACAGCCTTGTGGTAGAGTTTTGTGAGGTTTTTTTCGGCGATTGGGTCAGAAGAGGCGAGTCTTTTTTTCATGGCGTATGTGATAGGGTGACAATCTCGTATTATGGCGTTTAGTTTTCCTCCATATAGATTCACTTTCAACAAAACACGACAGACTATACCTCTGTGTGACACATTGCTTCCAGCGCCTTGCAGGTACATTTCCTTGATCGAGCGACCGTTGAACTCTTTTTTAATCAGTCTGTTGAATTCTTCAAATTGTTCTAGGTACATAATTGCTCTAAATCCTTCATTTGAATGAAGTTTATTGTCGAAGTCAATCAGGTAAGGGTCAAGCAAATATTTTTGTGGAATATGCGTGGTTGTGAAGTCAGTGAATACCATTTTGACATAAGAACGTGATTCAAAACTGCAAGATACCAATAAACCAAATATATTAACATATTTCACATCATGAGTGCTGAGCTTCAGCTCTGATAACGAAATGGTAGGGTCTCTTTTCATGGTCTTGATTTGTTCCGGAGCCCGGAAATCCTTTGGAATGTCAGCATTGTCAATGCTCGTGAGCGACCAAACAGCTGTGTATAAGCCTTCCTTTATCTCTTTCTCGACCCTTGTTAATATAACGGTAATATCCTGGAGCATCAATATATCATCTAACTCAGACACACCTGACAAAAGTGAAAAAAATAATTCATAATATTCATTATCCTCGGATATAGATACTTCAATACAATTACCATTTGGTATTAAGATTAGTGTACTATCATAGGGCCAGCCCTTAGGTATAAAATAAAAATAAATTTGGGTTGGACGCTGTCCTTCGACGATTTTAGGAGGATATGAGCCGAAAATTTTACCACAAAACTCTTTTTCAGTTCCAATAGATAGATTCAGTACAGAGCCCATACTCATGGATTCTTCATTAACTGCAATTTTGATTTTTTTATTTGGGGACTCCTGGGAAGCTGCAAAATTGCTTGACATGTCTATCGCTTTTGTAATATTAATGCTGTTCATTGAATCATAAGACTCGCTTGACATCAATTGAGAATTAAAATCATTTAGAGATTCTTCATTAGTGGGACCCGAATACAAAGCTCCAAATATTGGATTTCTCGCGATAACAGAATTTTCTTTTTGCACCTTACTTTCTCTTATCGTCCTAACAAATTCTGATAGACACGCTTCATAGTTTTCTAAGTTTTTGAATTCGAAAGGATATCCTATGTCATCGTTCATCTTTATTAGACTTTCAATTGTATCATGTAGCACTTTACCATCAATGGAGTTTTCTTTTGCATTAGCATATTCTACCACCTTAGAAATGGTTAATGGAATAATATCATCTGGTTCGATATGATAATAGGTATCTCTTTTAGTTAAAGAACCATTGATCTTTATAAAACAAAGCCTCCTAAGGTAAATGTCTTGCAAATCGATAAGAGAAGTAGACTGCGACGCAATTTCACCTAATCCGAGCATTTGGCAAAACAAAGACATGAGAATCGTATTTATAGCTTTAGTTCTTGTATCAGTATATTGAAATTCAGCAAGATAGGGCACTGTATCACATTTCCCATTGACGAAATTTTGCAATACCAATGTGAAACATGACCCATCATCTTTGATAGCCGTCACTACGGAAACAAATTCTATTCTTGATGGTAGGAAACTTGAAATGTCTTTCATTCAAACTCTATCCTTGCTTGACTGTGTCCAGTGTGACATATGTGTATAACATTGTTAGCCTTCAGGTTTAAAAATGATGATCTGAACGCGTAAATGTAACTTATTTGAGCCTCAAAGATACATAACTACTACCCTTACAAAACTGTGAGAGTAAAGAAAATTTGGATAATACCCTATCAAGAAACTACTATGAAAGTCAAGAGTGCTAAAAAACCTAAAGATAAACTCGGACAACGTGCACTTGTTGGACAAGATGATTATTACACTGAAGCAACAGCTTATGAAGAGCAAGCAGAGCGTTGGATGCTTTCAGATGTCAAGAAAACGTTAAGAAACTATCTTCAGGCATTGGATCTATATGAGAAAGGTCTGAATGCACCATTAGCAACTCCAAAAGGAACTTACAATATTGCTTATAATAAGACTAGGTTGGTACTCCAAGTATATATAACATACGTTGCAAATAGTGGGTATATGAACTTGCTTCAATATGTGAAACTTGATGATATACAGGGTTTGGAAGCAATAATTATACCTTTGCCTGAAATTGTAAGACAAACTGAAAATGTATTTGAACAGTTTTCTGAAATACGAACATGGGACTTGGAATCTAATTTACTGACCTGTTACCTTACTCTATTAGAATCAGCTGAAGAGTGTCTGTTGCAAGCAGAGGATATTATACAATTGACCAAAAAGTTCACAGAGTTAACAATAAATTCGATGAACTTTCAAATGTCTGAGCTTCAAAGATTTGCCTCTATTCAATTAGAAGATGATGATGACGAGAGTAACAACATCCATGCTGGTAGTATCGCGAATGGTCAGGCAAATTACATGGAACAAGCCGATCAAGTCACAACAGAAACGTTATTGGACGTATTAGTGGGCGGTTTAAAATATGTGCAGACGCTCATGGAACTTGTGATAGAAAGTAGATTGAATACTTCAGAAGGTATTTCCATGAATCCAATACAAGCGAATTATCTTGAAGATATGGCTATGATATTTACCCAGAAATTAGACGAAATGCGAATAAATATTGGCGCAGCAGCCTTAGAAGACAAGGAACTGATAAACGTTCTGAATGGCAATAGAGGTATAGGAATTGTTACCAGTGGTGATATAACTGCTGTTGAAAATTATATACAAGAAGGTACAGAAGATTCTAACCTCGATCTACTTTTAGGGAAAATTGACGTTTTAACATTCGTTCTAACATGCTATCAGAATCGTGTTGAACCAGACGTCTCATGGAAACTCTGTTCCTTACTCAATAAACTACTGACAAAAGTGGTTAGCAATGTCACATCCCTAAGAAGTGACATAATTTCAGGGAAAGTCAAGAACATGAACGACCAACTAAGTCGTGTTGTGTTTCAATTAAGCGATGTCCTTATTAATTCTTCAGACAATGAATTGAGAAGATGGCAGATAAAAGCCAATTCGGCTAACGACAACTCCTCCAAAATATTAGAAATCCTCATGAAAAATGCAAAAACACTCTTAAATAACGCACTAAAGATCTCCGAAAGACCATGTGGAATGGAAGAATATATTGTTGACAAGTTGAGGCGAAATTATATATATCAACAAGCACGAGCAAGGCTTGATGTTCTCACTGACCCTAAGAAATTGGATGAGGCAGTTCTTTCTGACTTGATCGGCGAGCACTCCTTTTATAGAAATATCAGAACCCTTTGACTTATTCGGAGATCAAAAGAATGTGAAGGCGTAGCTTTCGATGTATGTGCTTCTTCCTTTTGTTTGAGCATCTGCAAGTGCCTTTGCACATGCTCTATCGTTGCCCTTGTATTTATGGAAAACACCCTCCTATACTATTGTTCCTGCCATTGGTTTAAGCCTCTATCGTTCTTTGAATATCTGTCACTGATCTGCTACATTTTTCATGTCTCAGCCGTTTCATAATGATTCTTGAACATTTCGCCTGACCAGCCACTTTCTGTTTCCCGATCCAGAAATAGAAATTTGATCATCACCAAAGCTGGTAAAAAGAATATAAAACCTATATGAGAAATAATATATATACTTTGATCTCAATATACATCGCCAATCAACTTTCAAGTAGGCAAAAGCTCATTAGCAGGCCTCTAGTTATAAAGGATGAGCGGCCATAACAATTTTTACTATGGCGGTCCAAGTGCTAATAATAGCAACGAGGAAGAGGGTTATACCATGTCAGATATTGACCCCATCGCAGATTATATGGATGAAGAACCACGAGATTTAAATCGAAGTAATTATCAGGCAAATCACAATCAGCACACTTCGAATAATAGATATGTTTATGGGGATACTGGTTATAATGCACAACAAGGTTATACTGACAGTTCATATAATAATTTTGTTAATGTTCACCCAGCAGATGCAAACTTACAAAGCAATACTGCTTATAACGACGCTTTCATAAGAAACTCACCACAAGCAGTGCCGTCAATTAATGTAATACAACACACACCAGACGTTACACAGAACACAAACTTTATGAATGGTTCAAACAATCTCCGAGCAGATCCTAACGTTTCTGCGCCTTACTTCAATGATGAAGATTATTACTATCGTAATCAAAGTCAAGCAGGGGGCTCCAGTATGGGATCGGCATCGGATTTGGATGATGCTGCGGATCAAGCAGCTCGACCAATCCTAGGACATCAACAAAATGACACTAATAATTACGCATACCAACAGACGCCATTATCCATGGGAAATTATGTACATAATGATCAAAGTTACGACGATCCAGAAGGTGGATACATTGATCAGCGAGGTGACGACTATCAAATTAATACTTTTCTAGGAAGAGATGGTGAAATGGTGGATCCTTATGCAGCAGGAGCTCAAGAAAACGATATGAGGTACATGAATTATCACCATTCCCTCAAAAATGATTTTGTCAGACAGGAAGACGATTTGAGCAATAGCAGTATAGGAGCGTACTCTCATAGAGATCTTGGAGACTATGACGATGTTAACACTCTCGAAAGGCTAAATTATACGGCCAGTGGTGTTCCTGCTTCCTCTTCCTCTTCCTCATTGAACTCAGGAGGTGGAGATCTAAGCAAAGATGAAAACAAGAAGATGCCTGGTAGAACACCTACTATAATGCGTAAATTTAAGCTGTGGAAAGGTAATTTCGTCTTTGATTCCCCAATTAGTCAATCATTACTGAAGGAATACTCAAATGCTACAGCGAATGATATTTCTAATGAGTTCAAATTTATGAGATATCAGGCAGTTACTTGTGAACCGAATGAATTGGCATCAAACAATTTCACGGTGAGACAGTTAAAGTATTTAACTCCTAGATTAACTGAGCTGATGATTGTTATCACAATGTATAATGAAGATCATATTCTTCTAGGAAGGACATTGAAAGGTGTAATGGATAATATTAAATGTATGGTCCGGAAGAAGAATTCGAGTACCTGGGGGCCAGATGCTTGGAAGAAAATTGTTGTATGTGTTGTATCTGACGGTCGTTCTAAGATAAATGAGAAATCTCTTGCATTAATGAGTGCCTTGGGCTGTTACCAAGACGGATTTGCTAAGGATGAGATTAACGGTAAAAAGGTTGCTATGCATGTCTATGAACATACTACAATGATGAATGTCACAAATGTTACAGATTCGGAGCTTGAATTATCCGCAGGTCCAAACACCGTGCCAGTACAATTATTGTTTTGTCTGAAAGAACAAAACCAAAAAAAGATTAACTCGCATAGATGGGCATTCGAAGGTTTTGCAGAATTGTTACAGCCTGATATTATAACATTACTGGATGCAGGTACCATGACAGGAAAAGATTCCATATACGAATTATGGAGAGAATTTCGCAATCCACAAGTGGGAGGGGCATGTGGTGAAATCAAGGCTGAGTTAGGACGAGGTTTCAAGCATTTATTTAATCCATTGGTTGCTTCACAAAATTTCGAATATAAGATGTCGAATATCTTAGACAAAACAACAGAATCTAACTTTGGTTTTATAACAGTTTTACCTGGTGCATTCTCAGCATATAGATTTGCTGCTGTTAAAGGACAGCCGCTACAAAAATACTTTTATGGTGAAAGTATGGAGGATAAAGGATTTCACTTTTTCTCATCCAACATGTATTTGGCTGAAGATCGTATTTTATGTTTCGAACTAGTGACTAAAAGAGACAGTAACTGGATTTTAAAGTACTGTAGAAGCTCGTACGCATCGACAGATGTTCCTGAGCGTGTACCTGAGTTTATTCTCCAAAGAAGACGTTGGCTAAATGGTTCATTCTTTGCCAGTATATATTCTTTTTTCCATTTCCACAGAATATGGACAAGTGGACATAATGTTTGGAGGAAATTATTGTTGAGTTTGGAGTTCGTCTACTTGTTGTTAAATACAATAATATCGTGGTTTTCATTGAGTTCCTTTTTTTTGATTTTCCGAATATTAACACTATCGATTGCATTAACATATCACTCAGCTTTCAGCGTTTTATCTGTCATTTTCTATTGGATGTATGGTATTTGTTTGGTTTCAACTTTCATACTGTCTCTTGGGAATAAGCCAAAAAGTACAGAATGGTTTTATGTGGCTACATGCATTTTTTTTGCCGTCTTAATGATCTACATGATCTTTTGTAGTATTTTCATGATTTTGAAATCCTTCGAAAATATCATAAGTGAAGGTACTGTGACATTTAAAGGCTTATTAATGAAAGAAACATTTAGAGATATGGTCGTCTCGCTTGGCTCAACATACTGTCTGTATATGGCAGGCTCGATTATTTATTTACAACCGTGGCATATGTTCACAAGCTTTGTGCAATATATTCTGCTGAGTCCATCATATGTGAATGTCCTAAACATATATGCATTCTGTAACGTTCATGATATCTCCTGGGGTACAAAAGGTTCCTCAGCAAAACCGCTTGGAAAGATTAATGCAAAGGAGGATGGAACTTTCAAGATGGAAATCCTAGTGTCCACTGAAGAGATCCAATCAAATTATAACAAGCATTTAGATATTTTACATCAAGTTTCAGATGATGAAGATGAAGATGAAGTTCCTTTCGAGGAACAGAAAGCAGGTTACTACGCCAAAGTCCGTTCCTTGGTTATTATTTTTTGGTTACTGACCAATTTCGCTGTAGTTGCGGCCGTTTTGGAAGCTGGAGGTATTGGTGATTACATCGCAATGAAGCCAGCGAACGAGACCACTACTACATCAGAGACAGCTGAAAGACCCATTATAACAGAGAAAGCATCTATATATTTCACAATTATCTTGTGGATTGTTGCATTTATGGCATTGATTCGTTTCATTGGTTGTTCGATATACATGACTAATAGATTAATCAAGAGATTAACTTTTAAATAATCTTCATATGTTAAAGCGTTATCTATTTATTTTATAATAAATAACTGAGAATGTTTTTTAACGCCCTCTCTATCTGAAAGTCATAAAAAACGCATTGGTTTTGGAAGCTATCAAAAACAAGATATTCAAAATAACCAACCCAGATTAAAAAAACTCCCAATTAGCATGAAAATTGTTCTACAGAAAGTCAGTCAAGCATCCGTTGTAGTGGACTCTAAGGTAATTTCAAGGTATGTTGGGACCGTTCGCAATTTCATTTCCAAACTCAAATATTAACATCTACCGATAGCATCAAACATGGATACATGTTACTAGTTGGTATCTCCACAGAGGATACAATTGAGGAGGTTCAGAAACTTTCAAGGAAAGTTCTTACCCTTAGGATCTTTGAGGATGAACAGAACGCAATGTGGAAAAAGAACATCAAAGAAGCCAATGGTGAGATCCTTTCAGTCTCACAATTTACCCTAATGGCAAGAACCAAAAAAGGTACTAAGCCTGATTTCCATATGGCGCAGAAAGGACACCTAGCAAAGGAGTTATACCAACAGTTTCTTCAAACACTAAAAGATACCATCGGTACTGATAAGGTTCAGGACGGTGAATTCGGTGCTATGATGAGCTGTTCATTAGTTAACGAAGGTCCCGTTACTATCATTTTAGACACCGAAAATGTTTAAATTCTGGATATAACTTCCATGATTGATAGTAAAACGTATAAATATGTAGTTGAAATGATAAGCGGCCCCAAAGATTTATCGTAGGAGCTTCGTTGTTATGTTCGATAAGTTCATCGTTATAGTGCCGACTTTGTTTCGCCTTGCAGTGGCGGCCTCGGCGAAAAAAAAAAAAGAAGGCAGCTGTGGCTTTAACATAAGCCCACGCTGAATGTCGAAACGTATAAAAGACAACAGCGGAGTTGGCATATATCAATCCTCCTGTCTCAAAGGATTACAAGATCATCAACGACAAATCACCATCGATCATAATGTGCCGTTTTTTAATTTTTAAAGGAAAAGAGCCTATCAAGTTATCGCATCTGTTGACGAGACCTGCGCACTCTATCATTAACCAATCTTTCGACAGCAGGTTGCGTCTAGATAGAAGACGTCCGATCAATGGTGATGGATTCGGAGTTGCTTACTATCCTATGGACGCGGAATTAGACCAAGATGGACCATGTATTTTCAAGGCAATTACGCCAGCATGGAACAACGAGAATTTGTCGAAACTTGCAGAAAAAACTAAATCAGACTTGGTTTTCGCGCATGTGAGAGCATCGACATACGGTGTGTTGTCAGAGACTAATTGTCATCCTTTTACATATCACAGTTTGTGTTTCATGCACAACGGTGGTATCGCGAATTTCCAGAAAGTCAAACGTGTGCTATTGAATCACATAGGCGATGAGTATTTGAACTTCCTACAAGGTAGTACAGACTCTGAGTGTGCTTTTGCATTGTTCTTGGACACGCTAGAGAAGTTGGGTTGTGATCCAAAGAGCAAACAAGGACAATTCCGTCATGACATTCTGAGAGAGGCACTTGTGCGTACAATTGGCTATATAAGAGAGTGGACTAAGGAAGCCAGTATTATTACAGGAAAAACAGAACCATCATATCTGAACTTTGCCGTAACAGATGGTACCACTGTTGTTGTTTCACGTTACATCACCTCCAAGACCGATGAAGCTGCTTCTTTGCATTTTGGTTGTGGTTCCAGCTTTGTGGAGACCTCGCCTGGTGAATATCGTATGGAAAGATTGAACAGGAATCAAGATGTGATTATGGTGGCATCTGAACCACTTACTTTCGAAAGAGGCGACTGGACCACTGTACCTACAAATAGTATTTTGACCATTAAAAAACAAACGATTTTGATTCATCCTATTATGGACGAGTACTACCAAGAAGACCCTCTGTATCTCAGAAGCGCTAAACTTGCAGAGGATAAGGGACTCATGGGTTCTGTTCCATTGCCTAAATCTGTCGAAAAGAATGTCCCACCTCTTGGCAGAGAGGGTCGTTCCAGACCATTGTCTGCAACTGCACATCTGCTCTGAACCTCATAACTAGTCATATACCACTGCATACACTACAAATGTGTCTACATAATCGTTCATTAATACATACATGTACATATGTATAGAAGCGCTAACAATGCTGCTGTTTGTATTTTCCCCAATTCGAATATAATTACTAAATTAAGATTATCATTCCCAATATGGAAATAACCAATCGAGTATCATAGTTTCGAACACTTTCGGACACTCTCGGACACTCTCGGAAATAAATCAAACTGTCCGCGTGTGTAGTCCGGGTATCCCCTGCCATTTTTTCAGCTGGCTCTTTTCAAGAAAAAAAGAAGAAAAATGACGCGCAACGTACATAACGATTTCCACGTTTATCACTCATTGAGTTATTTTTCCGGCCACAATTACTAGTTTGGGCGTTAAGGAAAACAACGTCAAACGAGGAAAATTGATAGCAGAAGTAGCTGCCGTAAACTGTAAATTTCTTTCGAACGAAGCATTTAAAACCACGACAATTAAAGAAAAAAATGAAAAAAGGTTTTACTCTTGGAAGAGGTTGGACAACCTACAGAACAATAAGTATACCCCCAACTTTTTAAATTTACAAGTCAGGTTAATCGCTACATATCGTCAGAGACTTTGGAACTTTTTTGCTAGTTTGCTTAGGATAGATTATAGGATTATTTGATTGTTTTATTTGAAGATATTATTGTGTTACGATGAAGATTTCTGGTGTTACAGTGTCTTCGTTGGGCTTTTTGGCTGCCTTGTCAGCCGCTCAGGAGACTGGGTCACAAACAATTGTGTCGCCATCTTCGACAACAGCAACTACTACTCATTCGACTCATAGATATGGTAGATTCGACCATACTTCAAGAGAGGTTACTGAAGATGCCACTGGTACTAGTACTCACAGTTATGGTAGATTTAACCATACTTCTAGGGAAGTTACTGATGATGCTACCGGTACTGGTACTCACAGTTATGGTAGATTTAACCATACCTCTAGAGAAGTAACTGATGATGCTACCGGTACTGGTACTCACAGTTATGGTAGATTTAACCATACTTCTAGAGAAGTAACTGATGATGCTACCGGTACTGGTACTCACAGTTATGGTAGATTTAACCATACTTCTAGAGAAGTTACTGAAGACGCTACCGGTACTGGTACTCACAGTTATGGTAGATTCAACCATACTTCAAGAACCTTGAACGTTGAGGAAAAGCAAGCATTGGAGAACAGTGCTGCTCGTTCCGGTTCAAACTTGAGTCCTTTGAAGGTCATGGGTTTAACCATTGGTAGTGCAGTTGTTGCTGGTGGTCTGTTGTTGTTATAAGCTAAGAGAATATTTTGTTCTTTTAGTATATATCTTTACGTGTGTGATACAGTACTAGTGGCTTTTGGTACTTAGTCAAGTTACAGTTTGTTCTTTCTTTTGCCGGAAAATATCTACGTGTGTGTGTGTGTGTGTGTGTATACATGTGTGTTGGGCATGAAGTTTGAACTAAGTTGTGAAATGACCAAGTTCTGTTTGCTATCTTTTTTTCTACTTTGAGTCCTCCTTGAATGGATGTGTGCTCTAGTTAGTGTGAATTTACTTAAAAGCGTGTGGTGTGCGTGTGTTATGTGAGTCTGTTTGTCCCAAATGTCCCTTCCTAATTTTGATTTTTGTGTTAGAGCTTTGTTCAGTTCGAGCACGTTTAATATAATATATATACGAGTGTTTATATATTACTTTAACGAAAGTGTGTGTACTTTGAGTGTCTTAACTATTGACTTGTTGAGCACTTCTTTTAAATTAATTTTAGTGTTACCCGTGTTTTCGTTGATAATGATACTTTCGAAAGAAAAATATGAAATTAAATGTTTAATTCACTCTGAGATTTTGCCCATCGCCATATAGATCGTTAGGAGCTCTTTGAATAAATTAGCTAAATCGACCTTACGATTAATATACCTCATCTTTCCGATAGAGCTGTTTTTAGGGACCTCTTTATCACACTTTTAATTTGTTTTGAGTCCTTTAAATTAACAACTAAAACTGAAAATGGACGGAACTGATACATCGAGTACATCAACTAACAAGTTCGTTCCTGAATATAGAAGAACAAACTTCAAAAATAAAGAAAGATTTTCTGCTGATGAGCTGCGTCGTCGTAGGGATACCCAGCAAGTTGAGTTAAGAAAGGCTAAGAGAGATGAAGCATTGGCTAAAAGGAGAAACTTCGTTCCTCCAACTGATGGAGCAGACTCAGAAGATGAAGATGATACCTCAGCATCTGCAGACCAACAATTTTACTCACAGTTACAAGTGGAATTACCCCAAATGATCCAACAGATTCAATCTCCTGATATGCAAGAACAACTAGCAGCAACCGTTAAGTTTAGACAAATTTTATCTAGGGAGCACCGTCCACCAATAGACATGGTTATTCAATCAGGTGTCGTTCCAGCATTAGTAAATTTTATGAATGAAAACCAACCTGAAATGTTACAATTGGAAGCTGCCTGGGCCCTAACTAACATTGCATCCGGTACATCAGCGCAAACAAAGGTAGTCGTTGATGCCGGTGCCGTTCCATTATTCATCCAGCTACTTTACACAGGCTCTGTTGAAGTTCAGGAGCAAGCCATATGGGCATTGGGTAATGTTGCAGGTGACTCTACTGATTATAGAGATCATGTCCTACAATGTGGTGCCATGGAACCTATCCTTGGTCTTTTCAATACAAACAAAACCTCATTGATAAGAACTGCGATTTGGACTTTATCGAACTTGTGTAGGGGTAAGAAGCCACAACCTGATTGGCCAACTGTTTCTAAATCTTTACCTACTTTGGCAAAACTAATCTACTCGTTAGATACAGAAACTTTAATTGACGCGTGCTGGGCCATTTCATATCTATCTGACGGTCCTCCAGAGGCCATTCAAGCTGTCATTGATGTTAGAATTCCAAAGAGACTTGTTGAACTATTAAACCACCAATCCACATTAGTTCAGACTCCCGCATTGAGAGCTGTCGGTAACATTGTTACTGGTAACGATTTACAAACCCAAGTTGTAATCAACGCAGGAGTTTTACCTGCCTTAAGAAATCTATTGAGTTCACCAAAGGAGTCTATCAGAAAGGAGGCTTGCTGGACGATATCCAACATTACTGCAGGTAACACTGAACAGATTCAAGCCGTTATGGATTCTAATATACTTCCACCTTTGGTTAAATTATTAGAGACAGCTGACTATAAGACCAAAAAAGAAGCATGTTGGGCAATCTCAAATGCTTCATCTGGTGGGTTACAAAGACCAGAAATCATCAGATATTTAGTATCTCAAGGCTGCATAAAACCATTGTGTGACTTGCTTGAAATTGCTGATAACAGAATCATCGAGGTTACACTTGATGCATTGGAGAATATTTTGAAGATGGGTGAAGCAGACAAGGAAGCTCGTGGGTTGAATATCAATGAAAATGCTGATTACATTGAGAAAGCCGGTGGTATGGAAAAAATCTTCAATTGTCAGCAAAATGAAAATGATAAAATTTATGAAAAAGCTTACAAAATTATTGAAACATACTTCGGTGAAGATGAAGATGCCATTGATGAAAGCATGGCTCCACAGACTGCTGGAAATACATTTGGGTTCGGCTCGAACGTGAATCAACAATTCAACTTTAATTAATGATAAAATGAAATTGCTCTTGTCTCTATTTTGTCGACAGAAGACTCACTTCGCGTCTCATGATGGTGCTTTCTATCTCTATCCTATTATTCACATATTAATGTTTTAATATTATTTTATTATCTCCTTTCAGTTTTTTGATTTTTTTCTTAGTTTGAAAGTATATCGTACTATGCTGTATACCATCCATCTTATAGCACTGAAAAACTAAGTTTTCACTGAAGTTACTTTTAGCCATACGAAAGATATTTTGATAATATTGTGTAGTAATAAATTTGTATTTATGTATTATCCTTAAATCTCATCAGAATTTCTGGCGATCCCTCTTAGGACAGTAAGAAAACGCGAGATGTCATAATTTTGATGTTTTGACAAGTGAGACAAAGATAGCCACAGAGTTTCAAAAATCAGAAGTATAAATTATAGGAAACAGCACCTCTATTAACCTTTATGAATGGAGTCGCGGTCACTACAGACACCTGCTAGTTACCTGCCGACAAAGAAGTCCCAATTGGACAGCCAGGCGCGTATTGCAAAAATCAACGAACTATATGAAAAGAAAAAGAAGGAGCATAGAGACTCTGTGGTTTCAAATAACTCTACTTCGGTGGTGTCGAATAATACAGACACAGATAAATGTGTTCCAATTTATGGACTGAAGAACAAGCATCAAAATGCGTATGAACCAGATGAAGATATAACAACAATCAAGCGTGAAAGCAATGAATCAAATCGATATAAGTTTCATGGGGCATCGGCACACTCATCTTCTTCTCCATTGAATAATAAAGATACTCGGAATGGTGGAAATAATATCTCAGGTATGGATGATAGAAATATTTCTATTGAAGAAGAGGATAATTATGAGGATGAATTGAAATTCACCCCAAAACTTAAATCCAGAAGGAGTCTGTTAATATCGAGTCATTTGGATGACAATGGAGTAACTAGTGAAAGAGATTATACTGAAAGACTGCGACGGGCATCTTTTGCTCATACTAAAAAAGGAAGAAGGCAATCTTTAAGAAAGGTGCTAGGAGATCCTCTCCCGTTGCCCTATATCAGTGCAACCAACACTCACCAAGAGAGCAAGCGAGACACATTTCTTTCAGATGACACCATCAATGAGAAGCGTAAATTGATTGAACACAAATGGCGTAACTTAATCTCATCTGGAAGAGAGTTTCCGGAAAGCCAGGTTCAAAGCAATAAAGACTATTCAAGTGTTAATAATTCTATTTCATCCACCATGCATGCACCATTTCCTACGTATTCACTTAGTGAGGATCCCACCGATAATAGTGTCGAATTAATGAATAACCTTAAAGAAGGGATTTTGACCAATGGAAACAAATTGGATCAAATAATCTCTCTTCTTAATGAGAACTCTCAAAATAATGTCTCAATTGACAATAATAATGAATATTATTTTTGGGTACTCTGTATTATCTCACTCATATTTTTTAATTTTTACGTGTATTATTATTATTAAAACAGTCTGATTTTACTAGCAAATTCATGCCAAGTACTCCTAATTATACAATGCTCCTTATTTACAAATATATGCACATGTTACAGTGAATGAGTTCTTTTATTCATCAAAGTCGTTTGTGGGCGGTTTACTATCTTCACTTCTCATATACAAATCTATTGCCGCTGAGAAAGCAGCAAAACCAGCACAGCCAACTAGGGCAGCTTGTGGACCACTCTTATATGCCAAACCACCACCTGTTATGCAACCCGCTGTTAAGCCGTTGTAAATATCATTTTTGGCTCTGAGCGACTCAATGACACATTCAACTCCTGAATAGATCATACCAATATAACCGAAATTTTTCGCACTAGCATAAGATCGCTTACCCATATCTGCAAACTGGATTTTGATCTGTTGCTTCAATGGCAAGTCAGATATTTGTTTCACCATACCTGGTGCACCACCAGGGCCGGTTCCAGGTGGTGATGGGGTATGGAAAGGTGTATCGTACGCCATTGATGCCATGAACAAACCAAAAACCCCACCTAATGCAAAACCTGTTACACCACTGATAGCAAATTTTCCGGGACATGAAGTCATAAAGTTAACCATCATCTGGGCACCTCTTTCACCTTGTTCATCAGGTGTCAATTCATTAAATGGCTTATCATTTGGGGGCGTTATATGTTCCAGTCCAAACCCTCTATATACCATCTTACTCTTGATGAAAGTGGTCTTTGGCTACAGTTCGATGAACTTAACTATCTAGCGAGGATAATTAGTTGAGGTTATGTACATTTTCTTTATCATTGATTTGCAAGATTTTCTAGACATTAATGTTTAGACATGATGAGCTGCCCGTCACCGATGACCAAGAATAATGAAATCAATATGGAAATGAATACCTAAATGATGGATATTCCACTTATCTGATGTGGCTATTGACTATAAACTGATTCACGACTGAATGGGAGAATCGGTCAATGACAGAGTCCTATACAGATAAGCAAGCATGGTGTCGCGACATATATACCAAAAAAATCCAAGCTCGAAAAGAGAAATAAGTGAAAATAGGTACAGTATCTGCTGTAGCACTCAAAACATATTCAATGGATGGTTTTTAAGAGATATTTGGGAAAAAGAGAATTCTTCCTGGCTTGAGTTCACAACATCCGTGGTGAACAATTCATATCGTTTCCCAAGTCTAGGAAATTCACCATATGCTGATGAGTTTTCTCGACGACTACACAAGCCGGCTATCTGTCAGAAAATACATTGGTCAAGTGATGGCACCTCTTTCGTTACTATACATGATGATTATGGTTTAAGACAATACTTAATGCCAGAGAAAGGATCAAAAAACGATAAGCTAATTCCTTTCACGAGGTTCTTCAAAAATCAATCAATTGTAACGAGTGCTGTCCATCCGAAGTATTCTTTATTTAATGAGGAATCATCAAATAATGTCACTTTGGTAGGTTTGAGAGATATTCCTCTACAACTTCTTCCTTTACGAAGTGACAATGTTGATGGAAAGGCATTGCAGAGCTACGACGTTGTTGATCCAAATAATGAGGAATATTATGTTCCCTACTCTTTGAGTTTTATAGATGAGACACGATTCTTGGCTGGGTTCAAAAGGAATAAAGTACTGGTGTACGATGTCAGTAGAAGTCAACCAATTCAATCAACACAAAGTACAAAACAACAATGTGGCAAGTTTATAAATAAGACTATCGTTTCCTGTTTTGACGAGAATTCATCACGATATCTTTTTGAGAGACATAGGATATTTGGGACCTATAAAAATGAATTGTATCGATTTGATATAAGAACTTCGGGTACTCAACTGCTTTATCGTTCTCGGCTAGGTAATGGCATCACTCAAGTACTAAAAAGTTCGAATGGTAATTTTGTTTACCTCATAAAACGTAATAGTGATAAGATAGATGTTCTTGATACACGCCAATCATTTAAAAAAGTAAATGAGTTACAGTTACCATTCAAAATTACTAACCAAAAGTTGAATGCCTGTATCTCTGAAGTAAACGGCCTAAGTATAGGAACATATCGTGGAACAGTGGTGAATTGGTCCAAAGATCTTGTCGAATTTGGTGGTATTAGCAGGGAATTAAATTCGCAAGAGGGGTCTATAGTCCACGAGGCAGAGATAACCTTACCTTTAAATAGCGCTGCCATTAATATCCTAGAACCCTGTCCGACTGATGATTATCAATATGCGATTTCTTACGCACCTGATAAGTTCTTGGGACCAACGGGAAATGAGCTTTCTGGAATTCTCATCGCGCAGAATTTCTTAGAGTAAAAGTGTCCTTTAAGAATCTCAGTCTCTTGTATTCTTCCAACTTTAAATCCATCAGCGCTTTCTTATGAGCATTGAAATGTGCCCTTACAGACTTATCGCGTATGCCCTCCATTTCGTTTCCAATTGTCGGTGCACCGTCCTTTCGAGCTTGAAAAATCAAAGACATGGCGTGGGACCCTGATCTTTTCGATGCTGAACTGTTGATTTGCGTTGTCCTCCGGCAGGGTGAGGCTGGTTCTGTAACAGTATGTACACTACTGCTCACACTCTCCAAGTCACCCAGCTGTTGGACATCCATATCAACGTCACTATCATCATTAGTTGAAGTATTCACACTCACAAAAGAACTTGATCTTGTTGGGCCCTGAAACATGCCAATTTGGTGAGCTTGCCGTGTGGATTCTTCTGTATTATCAGTAAGCAACTCGTCTTCCTCATCAATAAAAAAATCTTTGGAAGAGTTTACTTTTGCTAGCGACTTCTTAGTGATTTCTCCTAAAGTATTCCATTCCTTGAAAATCTCAACCAGACTCTGAATAAGTGAAGCATCGGCATCTAGGTCGAAATCAGGAAAAGGGAGAGATAACTTTGTAGATTTCAAAGGATTATTAAGATTTGAATCAAAAATGGATATGTTGAGGTCATAAAACTGGAGAGTCTTCTCGGAACTCCCTTCCTTTATATCAGAAAAAGTATGGTATGTTCTAAATGCACCAATAGATAATTTTCTTTGTTCTTGACTCTTAAAAGGATCTACAACGATGGCTAAATATGGATCTTGATAATTTTGGTTTAAATCTTGCGTATGCATATCAATGCTACTCAACCAGCAATCATATCCAGGATGTGAGTGATACCAACCCACTATGTGATGCGTTTCAGGGATCATTTCACTCATATACTGTACCATATATTCGTAAGATTCACTTTGAGCGTTGACTCGTGTTTCAGTTCCTTCAACCGGCAATTCATAACAATCAAATACTACAAATCGGTTTTCCATTGTGGAACCAACCAACATACCCATCACTTCAATATTCTTCCCCTTAATTGAATGTTGCAGTATCTTCAGACATGCTAACTTCGAAATTAACACTGAGTCATAATATTGTGCACTCTTCCTTTTCTCTTGATTGATGATACTTTTGCTTGATTGCAGTAGCTTCTCTTTAAAGTACTTCAATAAGTTTTTTTGTGTCCCGGTTTGAAACTGATCTTGTTCATTCTGTAGATGGCCTCGCAAACTTGACAAACTACTAGGTTGATTACTTTCCTGATTATCCCTTATATCTTTGGATAATGATGCAACTGATTGTTGACGTAACATATCTCGATCTGAAGTACTTCCTTTGTTTCATGACTATGATTGGCAATGCAAGGTCTACCTAACCTACTTGATTTTTTATTCAATTTTTGTTAATTCCTATTCAAATTCTCAGATACTCAATATTTCAGAGCAAAACGTAAATCTTCAAAAAATAATGAAATCATAAACGTAAAAAAATTGAAATATAAAAAATATAGAAAAAATTAATAATAAAAATACTTTTCAATCAATAGGCGACTTCCGCTTCCCTTTTCAATTCACCAATGAACTCTAGGAACTTGGCAATGTTAACATCAATACCGTATTTGTAGACAAAAGAACTTGATAGGTAACTAGACAACAGTGCTTTCAAATACGTTACAGGGATGTTGTCAAGGATTTTCTCTGGACCAGTAACGTCAATTAACAACTTTGGAATAATCTTAGTCAACAATAGATAATTTCTCAATTTTAAATCATTTAACCAAAGTTCAGTAGAGTTAATCAAATCATCATTAACTTTGTTAATTGTTTGTGACAAGATGTTTGACAATTCTGACAACGGTGTTCCGGTAGACTGGTTCAACCTCCACAATTGTCTGAATTCTTCCCTAGCATTGTGTATGATCCTCTTTTGTACTTCTTTAACATACTCCTGATATAGTGGAGATCTTACACCTTTTTCGGCGCCAATAAATTTATTGACAAAATCATAATCATTTAATGCCAGGGATGCCAGAACCTCCATAGATGAGGAGGTCACACCACCCTTGTTTGCCGAGGCATCCTTGATTAGTATACAACCATGATTTTCTAGCGCAATTTTAGCTGGTTGAGCAATAAACAAATTTGCACCCTCAACAATATATTTAATCTTACATTTGTTGGTCTTTTCATCAATGAAAGAATGTAGATTAGTCAAATTAATCGAGTTTGGTCTACCACCACATGGCACAAATATGTCAATTCTATCCACAAACTTGAAAACTTCTGTGTGGAATATGTTTCTGAACGTAGTACCATTAGGCACAATGGTTCCATTTGGTAAAAGAACGTCAATATCATCCACTGAGACGAAAAATCCTCTTGAACTTAACTTAGTCTCGTCAAAATCTCGAACCATCTTTCTAGAATGTGCCAATTTGATCAGTTCTTCCTTATTGATACCATTTGGATCGCAAAGAACCCCTGAACCATCCAAAATACCAACATATGTTTCATTCTTACTTGAAAGAATAATTTCATTTGATCCTAAATCACCATCAGGACCACCAGTTTGAAATTTATAAACCGTGGTATCTTTCAGGCCTAGTGTTTCATAAAGTTCATTGACATAAGAACGAACACCTAATGAAGTCATACCATATTCATCATGAGGGATACCCCCAAGAGTTGGTGATTTTCCTGTCAAGAATGATTTCCACCATGGGCAACCTCTCTTACGTGCGTGTTTCGTTGCCCAATCAACAAATCCTGCAGTACCTTCATCTGGACCAAAGAATAATATTTCTTCATGTTTTAAGAGATCAACATACTTTTCTTTTAATGGATCGTTAATTAAAATGTCAATTATCGAATCAACATATTGGCCGAAGGCAATAAAAGTTTGGTCCTTTTCGGTTAAACCAGGGTTTAATAAAATAACACCTTTTGAACCACCCTCTGGGATATCTTTATTCTTCTTTTGTTGCGTTGATGCCAATTGGTAATTTTCATCAATCACGTTCTTGGAGTTAACGTCATAAACATATTGTGTTTTCGAGCAAACTATACGGATACCACCACGAGCAACATCCCTAAACCTAATATGGAAACCCTTGAATGTGTTACCAACAACAAAGAAAATACCGTACGGTGTTTCCGGATACTCATTTTGTGGTAATATTATCTGAGGATCTAACCTAAATGAAATTGCAACTTTCCTGGTAATAAAGAAATTAGTCTTAAGGATAGCCTTATTGAAAAGGTTCAAGGTTTTCAAGATCAGTAGATCAGGTGAATCGTTTGGAATTATCTTATTCAAGTAGTTTTCGAATTCCTGATCATTTTTGAATGGTTCTAATTTTGATAACCTTTGATATGATAGCGTCTTTTCATTCAACTTGGTAGAATCGTAGTAATAATGGATTTCAGCAAAGTTTTTGTATAATTTTGAGACGATTTTGGAATATTTGTGTAAGATATCAATAATCATAGATTGAGTGAAAGTTTCATTTCTCAGTTTTTTCTTCAAATTACCAATAATTTCTAATAACAGAGTATTCGATTCCTTTAAATTTAGTTGTTTTAATAACGAATCGTAATCTGACCCCAACCTATTGATAAAGTGATTGATAAATATCGAGGAAACATGAGCATAAATGGCTTCCTGCGGAGAAAACAGTCTTTTTGCGTAAACATCTTGGAATGAATGGTTAGGAATTGTATATAGCAAAGATGCTTCCCTTTCGATCTGCTTGATGGATAATTCAAGATCTGCAGGCACAATTTCATCCAACTGCTTTGATTTATTCAAATAGATCGAGAATATCACAATATTATTGCTGTTAAAGGATTCCAGATAAAATTTCGAAGGCTTTAAATTATAATAATGAAATAACGAATTAATTGCGGAATAATAACGTTTTGTTGTAAACCTTTTAAATGCAATCAATAATCGTATCTCATCATTATTTTTGATCGAATGAGTAGTCTTTATGACTGGACCCTCTCTTTCCTGAACCAAGTTAATCAAAAGCCCATATAATTTTTTGTTTTCGATAGAGGAAATTTGCGACATGGTTTTATCACAAATAGAATCTATATCACCTTGAAGAAGACTACTCATTGTAACCGGTTTGTCATTTTCGGGAAAAACACTGTCATAAACAAATGTAAGCTTCAAGCCACTCTCTGGTGTACAGAACGAGACCAGTCTCTTACTTTTCTGCCCCTTATCATCGAGAAACAAGTCATCTATTTCTGAATCCATTTCATATGGCAAAGAGTCGGAACCCTCACCTTGGTTCGTCTCCATGAAAATGGCATAGCCATTGTTAACAATCTTGTTCTTGACTCTGAATTTTGCGCCCTTTTCATGGATCTTTTCGTCCAAAATTTGTCCACCTTGACCTCTCAATCTGCTTTTTGCAAACGAATCTATCTTAGATGCATAAAGGGAATTAATGATATTGGCCACTACCTCAGCGGTCTGTTTCGAAAAGAACAGATCGTCTATACACAGCGATTCGTAGAACCAATTAACTTCCTGCTCAATTAAATCGTCAGGGATGAATCCCTGCTGATCCAAAAGATCTACAACCTGCTCCCTCTGGAGATCAATACCGGGAAAATCAAACACATGGTAGTCTGACAGTGATGAGATTGAAAGAGACGCAATATCCGGCACTTTCTCCACGTTTAAAGACATCCTATAATATTTCTGACAACGTAAAACTTTACCAAAAGTTTCAAGTTCTATTGAAGCGTCTCACTAATTGTATGGTAACAAGTTTATGCACTTTTATTCACAGAGATCTCCCCGTAATCTAAACATCTCGAAAGGTCTTTCTGTGTTCCTTTTATATTCGAATTCACCCCCTCATATCCCCTCATCCCATTGCCGCGCATCCTTTGGGCGCATCTCGGAGCCTACTCCAATCTGACCAAGAAGCGGCTTCGATCAACAAACAAAACATGACTGATTATCACCACTCCATCTGTGTAATACTACGCTCAACAACATACAACACCCTGTCTCACACCTCTCATTGATTTCTGACACAACTAGTAAACATTCTAATCGCACTTGTATTGATAAAAAGCAATCAAAGGTAAACAAGTAAACAATTGAACAAGTAACTAACTAGAGAAGTAAACATCTGAACAAGAAGACTACTTATTGATTTCACAGATGCCCTGATAAACAGCTTGATGTTGACACCGGCTGCTGTTCCTATCTTATCGCGAATATATATTTACTTTATCTCTGACGGAGCTCTAATTCACCTGCATTGTCTTTCGATACGAGAGATAAATATTTTGTTTTCTAGTGCTTGATAGTGACGGCGCGATTCAATTACCGAAACGGCCCTGACTGGCGGTAATCTTTTTATTCTTTGTGGATTAGCGGCAATTTCTGGAATGAAGACCTAAAAAATCGTATATCATGATATAATACCATTTATCAATACACAGTCTCAATTTGAGGTGTGGGTTTTAAATATATTGTTTGATCATTGTTCACGTTTGGATATTTCGTTTGAAATGCACCAAAGAATATCGAAAAAAAAAAGAAAGTACAGAGCAACTGGAAGAGAATTGGGAAAAATGAAGAAAAGGTCAAACCAGATCACGTGATATGGGATTTGGTGGGATGTTTGGGTGCGCCTCTTCTTTTAGATCTCGGACAGCTTGTTAGACGATGTCCGGATTGGGCGTTAGAAAAAAAAATTGCACAGAATGGACGTTTTTATTGCATCTCATCACATAGTGAAAAGGCACAAGCTTAAAAAGCAGAACTAAAACTATCGTGCGCCTAAAAGTGACAGTTGTGGGCTGACTGGTAAAAAACAAGTAGAGAGACATGACTACTCAAGAGACTATCAAACCGTTGGTAGATAGCATTTTGTCGAAACCGTTGCAGTTCAAGAGATCATCTATGAACTCCGAAGCCAGCGCTGATGGTGCACCAGGTATGGCCGATCTTTATAATAAAGATGAGCGGAGACCGTATATTGTGATAGGAAATGGAAGGAAGAAGGTTAAATATGATGACAGAGAACAACAGGACAACTCGTCTAATGAGGACGGCATTGTGACTGCAGCTGTAGCTGCAGTCACCAGCAATGTTCCCAAATCCATGGAGGAAGCTCTAAAGATGTACACTGCCAAGAATTCAGACGGAGACAAGAGTACTACAGCCGGTAATGAAGGATCTAGCAACGAAACGTCTCGTAGTGAAACATCCAGTAGTGAAAATGAAGTTTTTCATGAAGCCAATGAGTTTATGGAGACAGGTGAGGATATTGGATTACCTTTAGATGGTTTGGGTCAATCTGCCGAGGAAGACTCGAGCGAAGAGATAGATGAGGACTATGAGGCTGCTGGATCAGATGTATCATCTACAGGTGACTTGCCTTCGCAAGTCTCTGAAGAGGAGAAGGACCAGCTAAGAATTGAGGCGGAGGAGCACGAAAATGGTTTAGACGTATCTGAGAGCGCCGAGGAAGGGGAAGAAGAGGAAGAAGAGGAAGAAGAGGAAGAGGAGGAAGAAGAACCCGAAAAACCTGATCACAGGGCAGAAGAAGAAGAGGAAGAGGAGCTCAAGCACAAATTACCATTGTCACAGAGATCAAGAGTAGATGATCTCTCCGGCTTTTACAAGTTTAACGAAGATATCAATGATGAGGGATCATATCTTCCATCAAGGATCATTAAGAACTGGGGTCCATATTTAACAAATTCAAAACCAAGAGGACTCTTGAATCATGGTGTGACGTGCTATACTAACGCTGCCGTACAGGCTATGGTACATATTCCTGCTATACAACACTACTTATTTGACATTTTGCGTAGGAAGTACGAGGCTACCATAGATCGGAATTCCGTCTCTTATGTTTTGGCAGAAACTACTAGAAAAATGTGGCTGCCTCAAGATAAATCCAAAAGGAAATCCTCTGCATATTATATCAATCCCAAGAAGCTGATCGCCAGACTGGACGATATCAACTGCATGATGAGTGAATGGCAACAAGAGGACTCTCACGAGTATTTCATGTCTTTAATGTCAAGATTACAGGAAGATTCTGTTCCAAAGGGTCATAAGATGACTGAATCCATTATTTATGACATATTTGGTGGACTTTTAAAACAAGAAGTTACTTGCAAATCTTGCGGTTATATCTCTAAAACAGAGCAACCATTCTATGATTTATCACTTCATCTTAAGGGTAAGAAGAATTCACAGAAGCCTGAACTGTCGTCGTCCTTACAAGGTGCTGGAAATACTCCTGATGATAAATCGATGGTTTCGAATTCCAAACAATTCTCTATTGAAAAATCTATCAAGGATTTCTTCAATCCTGAACTGATAAAGGTCGATAAAGAACAAAAGGGATACGTTTGTGAAAATTGTAAAAAAACCACCAATGCTTCAAAACATAACTCGATAATAAGAGCACCTGAGACTTTGTTAATCCATTTGAAAAAGTTCAGATTTAATGGTACATCTTCTTCAAAAATGAAGCAGGCAGTCTCCTATCCAATGTTTTTGGATTTAACCGAATACTGTAACGGTAATTCTCTACCTGTCAAATACCAATTGATAAACGTCGTAGTGCATGAAGGCCGTTCATTATCTTCGGGCCATTATATTGTACATTGTAAGCAGCCTGATGGATCATGGGCCACATACGATGATGAATATATAAATAAAATTACGGAGAAGGATGTTCTGAAGGAAGCCAATGCATACTACTTACTATACACTAGACTAACGCCCAGAGAAATATCGTTAAAAAGCTCGGCTCAAAAAAGTTCTGACGAATTCAATGTTCCTTTATCAAATAATGCATCAACACCAACATCATCGCCAGTAATAAACCGTAACAAAAAATGGAAAAAGAATATAAGGAAGAAGTACAATCACTGAGTTTCCTCTCTCTGATTCCTCTCACATCCATAAAATCAGACATAATTTTTAATGCATTCATTTTTTTGTACAACATATATTGATATTTACAAGCGATTTTCTTTTATTTCAAGGAACAACTTCAATCCCCATACTCTTTGCAACACCTATGACAGACTTTACGATTCCCTCCATATCGAGCGTAGCATGCTTCCCATCTGTTTTTTTTATTTTAGCAATCTCGTAAATATGTTTTAACGACAATTCACCAATGGTTCTATCAGCCATTCCAACGTTTGGTTGACCATGGCCCTTTTCAATTCCCAGCGCTTTTAGCAATAGATAACCGGTTGGTGGTGATTTCATTTCAAATGTGAAAGATCTATCAGGTTTGATCGTAATCATCACTGGTATAGGCGTTCCTGGTTGATACGAAGCTGTACGGGCATTGAATTCCTTACAAAAATCCATGGCTTTAATACCTTTCGAACCTAAAGCGGGTCCTACAGGGGGAGATGGTGCGGCTTTGCCTGCGTCAACTATTAATTTCACTAGTAAATTCTTTGCAACTCTTGACATAGTTAGTAGTTGTTGAATCGGTTGACTTGAATATATCTTGAGACCTACCCATCACTTTTCTACTGAAGATAATTTCACTTTTTTATCAAACGCTAAATATCCACAATATTACCCGGCGGAGAATAGATTGAAAGTGCCAGTCTTAAGATTATAAAATATAATATTTAAATATGTATCCTACGTTAAATCAAGAACAGTCTGTATCTTGAAAAATAATTACATGTTTTTTGATTGGAATCGTGAACTTTTTTCATTTTAATACAACCCAAGCTTTTCAATTTTGACGGTATGAAAAGTGAAGATCTATAATACATATATATGACGGATGGGCTTGCTCTATTTGGTCTGTTTCTTCTTTTTCTTCTCTAAACCAGCTATATGTGCCTCACTTTGATCAACTTTTGTGTGCGTATGATCTGTTCCAGAGACAAGTTTGAAAGTGAGACCATCTTCAACCATCTGACATGCATCAATTCCCACAATCCAGGCATCATTCATGATCTCATCTATATTAGCTCTACATGCAGGTGCTAATTCAACCATGCGACCAATAATATGTTGAGTCTCTTCTGGTAACGAGTGGTACAACCTCTGAGGGCCAATATTTGGGTTTTTTGGGTCTGCTGGATTATTCGATGACTTTTCGTTAGCTTTTGTAGGGCTTTGATTTTCCAGGTTATCATATGATGGAGGATCCGGTGTTCTAGTCACAAGCGAGCTCAAAGAGTCACAATCACGTCCAGAGCAAAACAGTTTGAATGAATTATCTCTCAATTTTGGTATTTTCCAAGGGAACTTCTTCAAAATCATACAAGCGAAAATAATGGCAACCGACCAAATATCAACAGGACGTGGATCATACTTGGAAAAGATACACACTTCTGGTGCCAGATAAGGATCACTACCGACAATTCCACTGGCCTCAACTAAAGTCTTGGAAAAAGGATACGAAAACACAACAGCAGCGCCAAAATCAATTAGTTTGACAATACCGTTTTCGTTGATAACGCAATTATCCAACTTTAAATCTCTGTGGGCTAGTCCAATGCCATGCAGATATTGAACACCCTGCAGAATTTGCTTGAAGCAGCAACAAATTTCTTCATAAGACATCTTGTTGCTCATGACAATGGCAAACAAATCGTAGTCACAATACTCCATCACTTGTAAAATTCTATTGTTATCGTACACGATCTCAATTGTTTCGATGATATTCTGATGACGCAATGTTGTACCTATACAGTATTCCGAAGTAATTTTCTTGACATATTCTCTCTTATTCTCATGGTCAAATTTTGCTCTGAATTCCTTAACAGCAAATACTTTGCTATCTACGATTCTTTTAACTAACTTAACTGACCCCCCTGCACCGGCACCCAAATCATCACCAGTTACCACATACCGCTTCGAAAATGGCAATGACGAGTCATTAGTATGCGAATATATGGTGTCTCCATTTACACTCCCATAAGAGCTTGGAGTAAATCCTGAATTATTCGATGTTTGTGATGCATAGGGTACTGCTACATTTGCAACGGGGGAAGCACTTAGTCCGTTCGATCCTGAAATGTTTGTACTCGAGCTTTTCTTAAAAAAACTTTTTATATTCACCACTGAGGAATGTCTAGACTTCAGTCCATTTTGAGATAAGGTTCCTTCATGAGTGGATGATGGTGATTCAACAATGTTATCGGTAAATGAGCCTGATGGTTGTCTAGAAGATGCATAGATGCTGCTTTGCCTAGCACGACTAGGCTTGGGGATAGCGGTTGCTGCAGGTGATGTGGGAGACTTCACAGCCGTATGTGTCACTGGTGTATTGGCATTGTGTCCTGAGGAGTTGTCCTTTACACTTTTTGAGAAAAATAAATTTCCAAACTGAGATGAGAGAGAATTCGATCTTGATAAGCTCCCAGCTTGAGCAGCGTTGTCTTGTGATGCCTTCTGAAATTTTTGTTTTGAGATAACAAATCTTGGTTCAACAGATTCTACTTTAGGGGATGAAATGACATTGGAGTCAATGGCAGAGACATTACTAGGCATACCGCCACCATAAGTTTCTAACCAGGAAGAAGAGAGAGATGAGTGTCCACTTCCCGAAGCGGGCGCATTATCCTTATTCGAGTTGGGCACTGAATAAGGTATACTCGAGCTTAATGATGGTATTTGTTTGGCCCCTTGAGTTCCCATGTGTGAAGCAGATCCTGGTCCTGGCATTCGCATTGATCTACTGTGACCAAATGATGAGCCATAAGAGGTTCCGGTGAGGTTTGATGTATCCAAGTGTATCGATCCAGCACGTTCACGCAATTGAACACTGGAACCAAACGTTGCTGTGTGTGCTGAATTAGCATTCAAAAAACTCGAAGATAGTTGGGACCCAACACTGAATGGTGTACCTATTTCCGACGAGTCTTCTCCTGAGTCGATCTGTGTGACAGTCGTTATACTACTTTGAGAATTATGAGCAGTTGCGTCTCTGTCCTGCTCTCCTAACCGTAAAGGGGTTGGTGTGCCTTTCTTTGAACCGGACTCATTGCCCTCGTTTTTTCGTTTCTCTTGTAATAGTCTAGTTAATGATGACATAGTAGCACACGAACCACTTCTTGTAAAATAGGTCTATCTGACGTTTCCAAATTTGCGAAGTTTTTGATGATAAGCAAACACGAAGGTTTTTGACAATCTTTGAGAGTAAATAGTTTTAAAGCACTCTCTATTTGTGGTCTTTAAATTAGTGCCTGTTCAATGTAGACAGGTTTTGAAAATTGCTCAAGTTTTTAAACTGATCAACCCACGTTCAATTGAAGTCCCCTGCCTTTAGCTTTAATATTCGCCGCTGTTGGAACGAACTTCGTGCCGAATTTATCCAAGTAAAACAAAGTCATTGATAACGAGCTTCTACAAGTGTTACCACTGACGAAATATTCTACAACTAGCCAAATGTTGTAATACCTATTACGACCTCTCACTATTAAACTGTATAAACCTGGGACTATAAAGAAGTCTTCTACTTTATTAATTTTGCTCTATCGGGATGTATTCCCTGGGGATGTGATGTAGAGAGTTGGGACTCAGAAGGAGACCCTTTCTCTTGATTAGCCTTTTTTTGAGAGCTTTCCTGAATCATCTTGGCCATTCTAGTACGGCGTTCTTCTTCCAGCTTGATATTCTTCTCCTTAAGCTTTTGTAGTCTTTCTGCACTATTACCACCACCACCAACTGTTAGCTCTACATTGATTTTTTTACCCTTCAGCTCAGTTCTGTGTTGCAGCAAGGCGACGTCCATACGTCTCTGGATGTTATGCAGATCTTTGTCAGCATCAAACTCAAGGAATGCAATCCCCTTTTCCGATCTAATCCTTATTTGGTCAGGTGAACTGGATTTGAAATGGGCTTGTAACTCTGATTGAGTAATATCTTTTGGTAGGCCACCAACAAACACAAGAAACCTATTGCCACTTTTAGAATCTCCACGACCCTTACCTCCACGACCTCTACGAGTCTTTCTCTTTTTTTTTGCAGGCTCCTCAGTCTTATTAGGTGCGTCTTCTTGTCTATTTCTCTTTAGCTCATTATCCTTTTCACGATCCTCTTTGGATTTTCTAAATTGTTGAGATTTCTGTTGCTTCTTGGTCAATTTCTCTTCTGCCATGATAATCTTGGAACAATGGTAGTTTTTATTGGTTGATATTCTCTTTTTTCAAATGTTATTGTTCTTCACATATCTCATCTCATCTCATCTAATTCGGCTTTGAGTATTTACAGTAGAAAATTTTCACCCATCTGTAAGAAAATTTAGTAATAAATGAAATGAATGTAATAAATGAGGAATAAAATTAATTATTTCTGAATATTATAAAGTAGCTAGCATAATTTGGTGTTTCAAGAAGACTTTGCTAAAAGCGATTCGTGCTCATCGTATAATTTTTCATGCATTTCACGCAGTTCTTTGTAGGCTTGTGTTAACGTTTCGACATTCATCTTAAGCTCTTGTATCTGGAGGTCTTTTTTAGATGAGTTATCACTTTCAACAGGGTCTGTTTGACCAACAATCTTAACATGACTTATCGTACTTTTAGCCTGCGTGAAAACTGATTGCTGTGATCTGATTTTGTCCAAGTATTGCTCAAAGTTTCTTAACGGCAAAATTGAATTGCTTATTGGGGAACCGATTTGGTTCCAAATTTCATGTAGCTCCCCTGACTTTTTTTTCTCAAATATCACTCTCTGCAAGGAAGGTATCTTCTGCGCATTGCCTGTTGAGCCCTGTTTAGCGATCTGAGACATTAATTGTCCCTCACTCTCAACATATTGTGGTGTCACCAAGACGTTTGTGATGCTACCGTGAATAGATTGAGTTGTAGATAACGGCTCAAGGGTCCTTAAAACTTGTTTAGAAAAAATTTCGACGACGGAAACTTTACCTTGAGAATCACCAACTACTAACAAGGTACCGTCCATTGAAATCTTCAGAGAGGTTACTTCAACTTTAATAATTCTTTCACATAACAATTGACCCATCGAATAAAGTTTCTCATTATCTTGGATTGCCTCATTGCCCTCAACGCGCTCAACCAATGAGAAAATCCTGGTGTTGCCTTCACCTATAGATTGCACCAAGTTTGAGATTTTATTTCCTCTCAAATGGTAGTATAAAGGAAGGTTGAAACAACCTTGGTTAGTTCCTAGGTAGCATGCTCTATCAGCAGGGTCCAATATGATTGATTTTATTGGATATGGCAATGAAAATGTCGCTAGAGGCTTTGGCTTGGCAGCGTCCTTTCTCTCATTAAGGCCATTTAAATTCAAATCATAGCATCTCAATGTTGAATCGTCCGATACAGTGAAAAGTTTGGTTCCTGAGGACGATAGGAAATCTCCACTTGTGCTAGAAACCTCGAAATCGGTTACGGGCAAGGTATGATCGTGCAAAATACAAATTGGCTTAGGTTCTTCCATCGAAACCAAGTCCATAGTTTGCCAAATCATAACCCTTGCATCATTACCTGATGTTACTACATATTTCCCTCCTATTATTGACTGTATTTTAGTTATTGTCTGATAATGGGCCATTGGTTTGACGTTCAGTAGAGCACCTGAGCTTAATTCCCATACGTAAAGTTTGGCAGATGGAGTTGATCCTATTAATAGATACGGAAGATTGAATTCTGCCAGTGAATGTTGGTGTTGACGATTTGAGGTTTGAGAGTTGTTGTTTTCGACAACTTCCAAGCAACTAAGTACCTCTGGTAGCGGTAAACGTTGTTCGATTGATTCTCTCTTGTGTTGACCAGCAATATTATAGACATTGATCAGAGCTTTTTGCGCTTGTGCTACAAATAGATATCTGTTTCCAACCTTGACAGCACTGTTTTTAGTGCTAACTGTACATTGTCTTAAAGATGCCTGTTCATAGGTATGTAAATTGGCCACAGTAGCAGTATCGTTTGTAGTGAAGATAATTTGTTCATCCATTGTTGTAGATACTTTGTAGACAAAGTGTGATTGTTTCCCTGGCTTTTAATGCACAGCGATGAGATGAGATAGCTTAAAATCTGTAAAATTTTCAATTACGAAGCGCCAATATCCGTTTAAGCGCTGTTGGTGAAAAAGTCAGCTTCTAAAAAGAGATCAGAAAGTCAGTGCTAAAAAGAAGATATATTACTCATTAATAATGCCTCTGAATATACTGGAAACGGCTTTGATAAAAGGTACTGATCATATTCCATATTTCCAACAAATAAAGACTGTGACTCCGTATGTCATAACTGCAGGTTTGTTGAAATACTGGTCTCGCGGAGGATCAAACACCTGGGAAAGAAAGCTCCATGGAAAGGTGTATTTGGTAACAGGTGCCACCTCTCAAGGTATGGGTACTTCAGTCCTTCTTGACATGGCCTTGCTGGGAGCACAATTGATTGTCCTGACCAGGAATATTGATGAATGGACCACCGACTGGTGCAATGATCTACGAGAGAAGACAGGCAATGATTTGGTATATATTGAGCAATGTGATCTCAGTGATCTCTACCAAGTGCGTAAATTTGCAACTAATTGGTTGAATAACTCACCGCCACGGAGACTCGATGGTGTGATTGTTATGTCTGGAGAAATGGAACCATGGGGTATTCCTAAGGTCTCGCCACCTATAAGGAGATCATCTGTAGATGGTCTTGAATTACAAATCTCAACAAATTACGTCGGTGTTTTCCATCTTTTAGACTTGCTACAACCAAGTTTCAAAGCGCAACCACCAGACAGGGATGTTAGGATTATAGTGACAACATGTTGGTTACAATCAATTGGAGATATAAATATTCAAGACCCATTGTGGCAAGCTCAAAAATTCAATAGTTCACTAAAGTTCTTTTCAAGTAGTAAACTTCAGCTATCACTAACAATGCTTGAGCTACAAAGAAGAATCACATCTGATATTCAAAAAGTAAAACAGGAAGGTGTCGAAAGGACTGGAAAAAATGTTACCATAACTCTTGTGCAACCAGGAACAATGCGTTCTCATAGTTTGCGTCGTGTTTTTAGTAATGGATCCATTTTTGTGCTCGTTGTTTTCTATTGTATATTGCTCTATCCATTATTATTCCTATTAACTAAGAGTGGCCGTCGTGGAGCTCAAAACATACTTTATGCATTAATGACCCCAGAGTTAGAGGAAGTTAATCTGAAGGATGATGAAGTCAAATATTTATCGGATTGCTCTTTTGTGAAATTGCCTCGTAAGGAGTTTTATGATCATGAATTACAGAAAAAGCTATATGATAATACACAAAGAGATATATTCGAATTGGAAAAGAAGATGGCCGTAAAGAGAAATCAGAAGAAAAACTAAATATGCCATTCCATGGCATGGTGATTATACTTTTATCGTCACTTTTTAGATTTAATTACAATTTTTGTAGAATTTATATTACAGTATGACACAAGTCGATTTCTTCTTCAATTTTTTCAAGTATTTGAAGTTTGAACCGTTTTTAGACTTGTTTTGTATGGTTTTCTTCTGTTTGGCGGAATTATTTTGTGGTTGTTGTTGATCTTGCGCTTGCAAGTCAGATTCTTTTTGTTGTTGGGTCAACTGCTGCTGTGGCAATTGTTGTGCCTCCTTTTCCGTAGCTTCTGGATTTAAATTTGGGTCCTTGTGCTGTAGTTCCTTAAGCTGCTCTTTTTCAGCTCTTATCTTTTCCCTATCGATTCTGTCCGGCTCGTAGACAATGGAGGAGACTGATTGCTCAAAGACCTCTCTAACACCAGATTGTGTGGCTGCAGAACACTCAACATAACCAATAAACCCGCATTGCTTGACAACCCTGTCAATTTCCTCTTGTGACACAAAATCAGAGTTCAACTCCTTCAATCTCCCTGCTTCTTCTGTAGAATCCCTCAAATCAGACTTTGTACCAACCAAAAAAATTGGATACTTGCCTAGCTTTCTATAGAACTCTGAGCTTTCGATACCCGAGTTCTGGAATATCTCCGGACACCACTTATCGACAACATTCTTCAAGGAACTTGGCTCACTTATTGAAAAGCACACTAAAAAGATGTCCGTCTGGGGATATGATAATGGTCTTAAACGATCATATTCTTCCTGGCCCGCAGTATCCCACAAGTTGAGTTTGAACAATTGAGAGTCATTCTTTGAATCCTGGCTCTCCTCATCGAAATATGGATCTGGCAGTAAAATTGTTGTTGAATAATTGTCGAAAACAGTAGGGATGTAGTCCTGTGGGAAAGTGTTTGTCGTGTAAGAGATCAGCAATGATGTCTTACCAACCGCACCGTCACCCACTACTACACACTTGATTGATCTCATGGTCCGGCCTGTCAGCTATCTTGAAGCACTCAAAACTTTTCTCAATTCAATTTATGATCCTAATTACCAAGTAAATAATTTGGTTCCTATTTACACTTTAGAAAAAATACCAGTTCGCCTTCGTTGACAAGAAAAATTTGATTTTCTTTGGTATATTCTACCTACTTTTCCACTCTAACTTAACACTCCCAAGATGTTGAAAAACTCAAAATCCTTCAGTTCGCTTCACCAGCAATCACCCCTGCGCTGCTGTCTCCTCTATATCTTGTGTTCTCCCAAGTGACGGTTGGTACCTTGCATAAATACCTTCCACTAATATCACTGGTCCAATTTCTAAAACAAGATCACCATACAGCATAGCCCAAGGCAAGACTTAGCTGCGTACTGCAAACGAAACTTGCCACTAAGTACGAGAACGTAATTGTTCTTTTTTAGGGTACAAACGACGGCTAGTTTCTACTGTATTACAGACAATTAATAATCCGTGTAACACCCGTTCAAAAATACACTACCATATCTATAGACAAGTACTTCGAAAAACCTTGAATGTACCCTATGGACCCAGAGCCATTGTGTTACTGAAGAATTTTTTTTGAGTTTTAAAGGCTTAAACCATCTTAAACGAGCGACACTATATTTTTCCCGTATATGGTAAAACTTCACAAACATGATATACGCTAGATAGCCAAGAAACAGCCGCAGTCATGCAAAATATATGACGTCGTTAGAACGAAGAGATTTAAGACTTTCTTGCCAGCCAAGAAGAGCTGGGCTCGTGGAAAATACCAATTATGAGAGGTGGATTTCTTTGTTTGCATATGCATCGATTTCTCTGACAGGCTCAAAGGCAGCCGATAAAGCCGCTGACTGTACCGCAGCTCTGCTGCGGTCCTGCAGGATAATTGCTGGGTAAGGTATGCAACAAGGGGGTTGATCTTTTTGCCCCATCGGGATATATGGATCGAGAACATTTATTACAGGCTCTTTTTTCCTTCTTGATAACTTCTTTTTCCCGTTTCTTTTACTTAAAATCTTTGATGTGAAAACTTACATGTTGTATGAATTATGACTGTTATTTTGTGTATGGGTTTTGTTAAATAACCCATTTACATCCGTTCACCATAGAGTAATATGGTTGTTTTTCTGATGTTCCGAACAAATATCATGAAAAAGGACTCTTGTAGGATTTTTGTCAAGGACGCAGTTCCGGGTGACCCATTAGACGGTCAATGATGTGATGGCATGTTGATGGATGGTGGTTGGAAATAGTGAAAAAAAGAGGTAGAAATGGAACAAGTCTTCATGTCAAATAGTTGTTATAATAACGAAACGACGGAAATATACAACAATGGTTGCTTTGATCTCTAAGAAAAGAAAGCTAGTCGCTGACGGTGTCTTCTACGCTGAATTAAACGAATTCTTCACCAGGGAATTGGCTGAAGAAGGTTACTCTGGTGTCGAAGTCAGAGTCACCCCAACCAAGACCGAAATTATCATCAGAGCTACCAGAACTCAAGAAGTTTTGGGTGAAAATGGTAGAAGAATCAATGAATTGACTTTGTTGGTTCAAAAGAGATTCAAGTACAAGCCAGGTACCATTGTTCTTTACGCTGAAAGAGTCCAAGACCGTGGTCTATCCGCTGTCGCTCAAGCTGAATCCATGAAGTTCAAGTTGTTGAACGGTTTGGCCATCAGAAGAGCTGCTTACGGTGTCGTCAGATACGTTATGGAATCTGGTGCTAAGGGTTGTGAAGTTGTTGTTTCCGGTAAGTTGAGAGCCGCAAGAGCTAAGTCCATGAAGTTCGCTGACGGTTTCTTGATCCACTCTGGTCAACCAGTCAATGATTTCATTGACACTGCTACCAGACACGTTTTGTTGAGACAAGGTGTTTTGGGTATCAAGGTTAAGATTATGAGAGACCCAGCTCAAAGCAGAACTGGTCCAAAGGCTTTGCCAGATGCTGTTAAGATTGTTGAACCAAAGGAAGAAGAACCAATCTTGGCTCCATCTGTCAAGGACTACAGACCAGCTCCTCAACAACAACAAGAATCTGTTGAAGAAGTTGCTGCTGAACAAGTCGAAGCTTCTGCTTAAATATTGAATAATTGACTGGTTATTTTTCTATATGTAACTCTTTAAATAATTATTAAAATCATTCAATCTCACTCTTTCTTATCAGTTTGTCCCTGGATTTTGTCCAATTTCAATCATGTTTGTATTCGAAAGGTGGAAAAAAGCGAAAAATATGCAAGTGATATAGATAGTTTGAAATTTGGGGATAACAACGACAAGAACAAGAACAAGAACGAACCAGCTTGATACAGATCACTGATTATGGTTAGCTACGGTGAGATGTGTACCATTGGTACAGCTTTGATTCTCTCTGCAACTTCATTTATTATGGGTGTTTTCTACTCTAATCAACTTTATGATTTCCAATTACTTTTTGGCAAAAACACTACTCAGCAACACTTTGATAATGCATTGAGACATTATCAAACTATGAATGATGTTCCGCTACCTGTATTTTATTTGTTATGTGCTGTTGCTACCGTAGGTCTGATTGGTTGTATGATTAGAATTTATAAGCCAAACCCAGACTTAAAATTATTTGAATACTGTACATTGGGACTTTATGTTTTCGGAATCTGTGTTTTTATTACGAATATCAAAACAGGTGTGGAATGTTCTGTCGTACATAATTGGGGTGAGGTTACAGAAAATGAAGGTTTGGCAGTTTTGGCCTCTTCTAACGTTATTTTGTTGTTATTATTCCTTGGTGTCCTTGTCTTGCAAGGTGGTTTAGCCTATACCAGATGGGAACACCAACAGAGATTGAAAGAATTTTACGCAGAAGAGGCTGCTACTGCTGCTGCAGCTGACCCAAAAGAACAAGAGACTGCTAAGCAACCGAAATCCAGTAAGAAGGAAAACAAGAAACAAAAATAACTGCTATACAGCATATTTTATAATTAATATTATTTTCTACTAAAAAGTAGCATATTTACAAGATTTCATGCGATCTTAGTTAGATATTCACCACTTATATGTACCTCCGGGTGTTCCTCTGATTGGTTTATCGTTGAGTTGAACCCATGGTTTCTTTCTTTGTTCTTTTAGTTGAGCTTCGTATTCAAGCCTCTTTTTTGTAACGCTTTTTGATTTTAAGATACATCTAACATGGATGTATGGATGTGTGATGATACCTATCCTACCTCTTGCCTTGAAGTCCATTCTTTTCAACCAATGTCCATCGCTCCCTGTCCATATCTGGGATATATACAAATCATCTGGTTGGATTCCCAATTTCTTGCCGTCCTCTATTCCACGTTCCAATAACTCCGCCACATCACGGGCAATCTTCTTGGGGGAGAAATGACATTGCGTCAACGCTTTCTTTGCATCTAAACCATTTAATAACCTCAATAAGACAGTAGCCTTTTTCATTGAAGATTTAATTCTGTACGATTTGACATATACAGATGGCTCTAATACGTCGATTTCCTCACGAGTCAAATTCAGCTTGTACTTTTCTTGGGATCCCGCCAATTTGATCACAGTATTTTTTTTGTAAAATCCCCCATTTAATTTGCAATTGGCTACATACAGTTTTCTCTTGAATGGGGAAAGTAATAGCTTATGAGCCAACTTTTCTGGTTGCTGGTTGGATTGGATATGTTTTTGCAGCAGCGTATCGTTATCAACAGTAACAGTCTTTATTACTTCTGCTTGTTCGGTCTCTGCAGCATCTGCTGCGATGGCCATTCTATTTGATAGCTTACTGGGATCATCATCATTTAGATCGACGTTTTTCGTCAACCCACCAAATAAAGAACCTTGTGATCCATTTAATAGCTTCCGGTTAACATGGTAAAATTCTTTACTTCTCCAAATGAGACTACTTTTTAAAGGAACTTGGCGAACTCCTGAAAGACACCTTTGAAACGAAAACATTGACTCAATCTCAAAGGCGGATTGGCTAATGGCTTAATCCTGTCAGAAGTATGTGTCTTGTCTTCAAATCGTTTTCTCTTTTCCAACTTCCTCAATTTTTGAATGAATGATATCGTGTTGGACGTATAACAAAGGGAACAAAAAATCAATGAATTAATTACACAACATCTAAACAATTGTCTAAGTTAAATATCCATAAAACACCACAAAAATACTACAATTAACTCCTTTTCAAATTATTTCACGAAAAAATCCCTGAGAACTGTTAGAAAGATCATTATTATGAGCATGTAGACCTAAACGTATCGACGTCGAAGACATCGTAGAGTCATCGCCATGAGCAGAGGATTCACTCATTGATGAAATATATGAATATCTATTGTCAAAAGAATCCATACCATGGCGTTCATCAAAATCTGCGGCGGGAGTGTGAACTGCATTATGATTATGAAGTCTAACTTTCCTTGGCGGTGGGACAGGTGGGCGTGGGCGTCTTCTTGATCCAAAATCGAATTCGTTTTGAAAAGGATCTCCCTCCCTTGATGGGCTCTCAGGGTCTGTATTGGTTCTTCTCAACATGGGGGGAATTGCTTTATTCCTCATTTGCGCTATAATAGCGTTAGGTGATTGGCTCTTAATAGCCATCTTCTCATCTTCTGTATCGTCTTCGAATGGTAACGGGTAACCTGCCCTGCGACCAATTTCAGAACTGAATCCTCTTACCTTTTCCTTGTTTTCTCTTCTCTTTCTCCAATAGATGAAGAATAGAATCAGGAAACATAGTAAAAGTCCACCAACACCACCAACGACCCCACCAATTATTTTCTTCTTATTATCACTTGCAGAATCAGCAGAAGAATTTTTATGATCTGCATTTAACCATTTCTGATAGAAGTCCACATCTTCTGTTATTGTACTTTTTGGAATGGAAAAGGTTGAGGTTGCCAGGGAGTCAGATTCATCTATCATAGTAGTAGTTGGAATTCCTGTCTGAAATGTTGTATCAGATCCTGTAATCATATATGTTTGGGTATATATATAGTAAATTGATTCTGAATCAGTGGAAATGGAAAATTCTGTAACAGTTGAAGAAGAGGTTGTGGACTCTGTAGGAATCGTCGATAATTCAATCCAGGAGGAAGAAGCTAAATAAGGAGATGATGGTGCCTGCACCATGGATGAAGAATACAAATCTGATACGGTATTGGTTTGACTGGACCAGCCTGAGGATAATGCTTCTAATGAAGAGAATGAGGGTTGTGATGACAGTGTATTAGAATGGACAGTAGATGATGAGGGGAATAAAAACGAACTTGAAGAATTAGTTGCAGTCTGAATAGGAGGACTTGTGCTCTGCGATCTTGAGAAATGAGAGGTAGACAGTTTTGAAAGTGACGTTGAATATTGTGGCTGTAAGTTCGATGAATTCGATTGAAACGTTTCTAGGGTATCGGGAGCTGATGAATTATGGTGACTTGTCGAGGCAACAAGGCTTGTTGAAAATGAGGGTGATATTGAGCTTATGGTTGTAAAGCTGTAAACAGACGTAGATGAAACACTCGTTGGACTTGCAAAATATGTAGAAGAAGCATTGGCTGGTGCCGAGACAGATGTGTCCTTCTTTCCTGAGCTCTGTGTTGTACTTGTCTTATCATCATTTAAGCTGAAACTGGACGGTTCGACGATGGAAAACTCCGTGGAGGACAGCGAAGGTGTCGATACTGTTTGAAACACTGATGAAGACGGTGAAATGTGGGTCACGTACGATGATGACTGCGTGGAGTCGTCAGTTGCTGAAGTCGATTCGGTCGGTATGCTGCTCTCCGTCGCCGTTAGTCTGGAATAGCTATTTGGTCCATCAGAGACCTCTGAAGACGCCGATGATGTCTTATTAAAAGTTCCCAAAGCCATCTATTGAAGTGCTGGTTTATTTGACCTTATTTGCAATCAGTCCCAAAATAGATAACTAAGCGAATTTTTTTCGATTACCAAGTCGATGATCCCAACGAAATGCCACAGAGCCACTATAACAGAATCGATCTAACCAGCTTGATATTCAGCGATAGGTATTCTTATTGATCGTCAAAACTCAGTCCTTTAAACTTCCAATTTTAGTTCCTCGTTAAATATTAGATTCGATGTTGTGCCTCTAATCAAGTTTTTTCGGGACTATTTTTTTTGAAAGGTAAGAAGTGATGCTTTCGATGGTTTGATAGTGATGTGTGGATGTTAGAGATTTAGCAATTGTTTGTCAATCAAATCAGTCGCCCCAGTGCTCGAAAAGGCTTTCTAAATAGTACATTTTATATTCATAATACACATTTTATTGCAATGAAATATGTTATTTAAGTATTTCTTGTCGATAATTTTCAATTGTGTGTTTCTTGAATTTTTGATTTTATGTTTTGTTCACATTTGCATGAATTTGTTTAATAAGCGTTTCAAGTTCTATCAAAAAAAAAATATTTAACAATTATATAATATCACTCTCCCGACCTATAAGTGTCAAACCGCTTGGAATATTTGTGTTATTTGTTATCAGGTTATCACCAAAGACTTCCATCAACCTTAAATGACGGTTTTGAGCGCCTATCTTCTCCACAACTGAATCATCTACACATCTTACAAATGACAGATCCAAATGATCAAGTTTTGGACAGTTCATCATCAAAAGTGAATCGTTGGTCAATTCTTTCATCGAGTTTAAGCTGAGAAATTCTAAAGAATTTTTTGCGTCATTCAATAGAAGCTCTATTACAGCCATATCTCCAGCTTTATAACATCGCTTTAAATTACAACTCTTCAAGTTTGGTAGTGACACCGTGCTAAAGAAGTACATTAAGCTATCCGTTGTTATTTCTGTCAAATCTCCTAATTCAAGGACAGTTAGTGATGTATTTTCTGCCAAGAACGCAGTCATCCCGTTTACGACCATGGAGTCCGTCAGATCACTGCATCCGTTTAAGACTAGGCTTTTGAGACTTGGTCCTACCTGGCCTAAAATATTAATTATTACTTCGTCCGTCACATCTTCTTCGTTGAATGGATGTTCAATTGCAAGATGATGAAAACATTCGTTGTTAATGTATTGAGGCAATAAGGAGTAGTTGAAAACAGAATCTAGACGAGAAAATTTCAAGGAAACTAAATCAGAGCCACAGTTCAATAACATACTAGTTAAAGATCGATCTGTAAATCTGTGAGTGTTTGAAATGTGAAATCCCTTTAATCTACCCTTCATACCCTGAAAAAATTTGTCCCAAGTATCTTCATTTATTAGGAATGGTCCGTCGAGACTGATAGACTCAAGATTCGTAAGTTTTTCACTAATGAAAAGTAAAGATTCGTTGTTTAGCTGACCACACATCTGAAGAGATAATTCTTTCAGATGTGGACAGAAAATAGCTAATGACTTATAACCCTCAAATGACAATCTAGAACAGTCATAAAAGATGAGACTTTCCAAATCTGTTTTCAGAAAAAGTTGTAAAGTGTTATCGTTCAACGCTCTGTTTTTCGATAGTGCTTTCGCCAGGTTGTTCAAATTACTTGTCGAGATACCACCAAGCACATCTCGTATGTGCGAGAAAAATGTATCCTCATTCCTGCCCTCTCCAGTTTGTAGGTCAAGAATATTATCCCCAATCTTTTTAATACAAAGATCTTGCAAAGTCAAGACTTTATCTAATTTCCTGTCTAGCAAGTCTGCCGCCTTTCTTCTCTTTTTTCTCCGATTCTGAAGAACTTGGTTCTGCCTTTTTTTATCTACTTTAATATTTGGTTTAGCGTCCTGTTTGATGATCGGTTCATTACTTTCATATTCTTCCTCATCACTATCCTGCTCGAACTTTACCCGACGATCAAATGGGAGATCTTCGTCTGTTTCTGTGCTGGAGTTATCACCACCAAGTAGATCAGGTTCATTGACATCATCTACCTCTTTCAATCTTTTGTTGTCTTCTTCGTCTTTTACAACATCTCCATTTGGTTCTTGTTCTGTTGTAGCATTTTCTTGTTGCTGTTTCCAACGATCTTTAATTGCTTGCGCACTAATACCTTGATCTTTCAAGAATTGAGTAAGAGCTGAGCTGGGTCCTTTGACCCCGCCATCATCATCTTTTTTGGATCTATTACGACTTCTGTACATGCCTCTATTGACTAAAAGTTGTCATTACCAATGAACCAACTACTAAACTCTTTCAATGATGTATGAATACTCAATCATTCGATATATAATTGCTAAAAATTGACAAAAAAGATTGCGCAAGCCCGGAATCGGACCGGGGGCCCAACGATGGCAACGTTGGATTTTACCACTAAACCACTTGCGCTATTTTTTAATTGAGGTAAATGAGCTATACACAATTTAACAGCCGTAATACCAAATGATGATGATCCTAAAGCTTATTGTGTTCAAGTCTAGTTTTAGGAGGTGAGTGAAGTTGATGCCTTGGAACGGTTAATTATTGACAGAATTTCTCAATCTTCTTATCTAATAACCTCAGTAAATGGAGAAATTCCTTCAAGAAAAGTATAGTCCCGTGTTGGAACGATTGATACAAATGAAATATAGATAAAAGAGACTGATAATCAAAGCATCTGCTGTGATGAACAAGTAATAGCAGTAAGATTGAGCCCTAACAAGAATACTCAATGGTGTGAAAGAATATCGACTGATGTCCGCTGCGAGACGATTACATAAGGGAATCTTACTACGATGTATTCTGTCATCATAAGGCA
>JAJLXM010000023.1:0-138045 GCA_030571275.1 Zygotorulaspora sp. UFMG-CM-Y6047 | reverse complement strand
TGCCTTATGATGACAGAATACATCGTAGTAAGATTCCCTTATGTAATCGTCTCGCAGCGGACATCAGTCGATATTCTTTCACACCATTGAGTATTCTTGTTAGGGCTCAATCTTACTGCTATTACTTGTTCATCACAGCAGATGCTTTGATTATCAGTCTCTTTTATCTATATTTCATTTGTATCAATCGTTCCAACACAGGGATACAACTGAAGGAATATTAACATCTTCAAATGTGGATATATTTACAAAAGAACTTTTGGTATCTTTTTTCAGAAACGAAATAACGTTCTTGGTAATAGCATCTACCCATTCGTCTCTTTTCAAAATTCCTCGGTATCTGATATTTGTGACATCTCCTATAGCAAAAACATTACCCGATTCTACAGCTTGAACTTGAAATGTTTTAGAAACAAGGATACAACCCGCATCGTCTGTCAAACCAGGGATGTCCGTCGAAGGGACACTTGGATGAGCACCAACTGTTTGGTATATAACGTCCGCTTTGATTGTCTCGGTGCCAAGTCCATTTCGCTTTTGTACCAAGACCTCCTCTGGGTCGGATTTGGAAATAGTGCCCTTCGAATCTAAAATTAGCTTCACTTTTTTACTCTCAAGATAATTTGTGACCTTAGATCTTAAGCGATCTCCATAGTAACCATTAGCAGGTAAAAGTTTGTCGTCACTATGAACGACAGTGATGGTTTTTTTTCCAGCTGCAACTTCTGCCCCAAATTTATGTAGAAACTCTCCAATTGTCTCACACGCAACAAAACCACCTCCAAGAAACAAAATTGATTTAGCTTTGTTGATTTTTGCTGCCTGCTCTTCAAAGTACAATTTATAATCATTCCCAAATTTTACAGTGGATCCTATAGGATCAGGCCATTTAGTTCCTGTAGCAATAGCCAGCACATCGAACTCAATGCAAGCTCCTGAATCCAACAACAGATTATGATCAGTGAAATTATCTACGACACCTTCAATTATCTCAACATCTTTGTCGACAACTTTTTCAAGAGGCACCATCGAAGAAGAGTAGTCCTCTGAGAAAGGTAACCTTACAGATGAAGGCAAGAAATATGCATGATCTGTAGGAGTTACCAACTTAACTGAGTTTTTCTTTAAATCCAACTCTCTGGAAATATGATTAGCTGATGATACACCATAAATACCTCCTCCCAAAATAACAACGGTATTTTTAGATTCCTTCATTTCTATATTAAGCGAATAGGAACTGTAACCTCCAATTTGCAAAGCGAAAGAAAAATCCTCGATCCAATATTCGTGTACCAATTGCTTCACAACTTAGCTAGAATTGTACGCCAAATCTATATTTCTGTTTCCAGAAAACCCTTGTGTATGGAAGACGGTAATTTCATTAATAAATTCTATAATTAATGAAAGTTACAGTGAATTTAGAAGTTTATCGGGGCTGATTAATCGTTCGTTTTCTCGACTTCTGTTTACCTCTACCGTTTTTTCTGTAGCAGTTTGCCTGATGACTAATTTTTGCTGACAAATATTTCCTGTCAGATGCACCTCAGAATGTTAAGAAATGATAAGTGCATTTTCCGACAAGATTATTTTTTACGAATGCAAGCGATAATGGCATCTCGAAATCAGATTACAATGTGACGCGGTAACAGAACAGGAAATCATTGTTATAAAGTTATGAATAATTCCCTTGTGATCAAATATTAATATTTGCTCCCGTCATTTACAAGACAAACGGGCTTCGCACTCAAATTAACAACACCTGGTTAAGTTAATATGTTATATTCCAGTGAACCGAAGCCAGAGTTTTACATATAAGGCAATCAAAAATTTTCTTGGAGCTTTTTCTCTTCTGGAAAATGCATTTCAGTCAAGTTATTTTATCATTCACAGAAGATTTTACTTCATAATTATTCTCTTCTCAAAATACAATGCTCATGCCTTTTCTCTAGGCCTGCCAGTTTTATTCAATTTTCAGAATCATTTTATTTTGCTTTCTTATACGTAAGCTACATTTGAAACAATTTTCTGATTGAATAGTTATTTGAACAGTTTAACATAAAGTAATCAAAAATTAAGTTATGCGCTACCTTCGTATGCACTTTACAAATTTTAAAAAAGAGGGTTAATAACAGATAAACCAAGGATCACCATGACTTTTTGAACTTATTGATAAACGGCTATTTAATTTTTTCTGAAGCGATCTCCACCAGAATTCTTCAATAAACGCATGTAATTTCTGATATGTTAATGCCGCTAAATTTTATTTTCCAGTCGGCTCATTATTTCTCTGAATGTGGTTTGTACCCATTTGGCACTCGAAACCGATCCGCTCGGTGGTGTAGCAACCTTGACAAAGCTGTAATATACTGCTGTTATCTTGCCTATCTTCCATGAGAAAAACCACAGACAGTAAAGTCATTTTGAATAGAAAAGGTGCCATTAACTACTGTTGACATGTGTGCTCTTATAGCAGCATGCGACTCAGTAAAACCTCGACATTAATAGAAAAGTCCAGCTGAAGTAATCCATAAGTCGTAACCAACCGAAGAAAACAGCTACAAGTGAGCAGCTTTAGCTGCAAAACAGCAAAGATTGGCAAGAAGGCCAAAGCACAGAAGTAAGTTAGCCAAAAAAAAAGAGTCACAGATCTATGTGTTTCATTGATTGCCATAAGAAAAATTGAATGTAGATAGTCCTAAGCAAGACAACAGAAAAATTCATGAAAAACCCAACACTTAATAGCATCATATCCCTCTGTGATCCGTATATTATTAAATATGCTAATTAAACTATGTTTCTCGATATCTAAGTAATTATACCAAAGAACAAAGTTGGAATAAACGCCGATGACAGCCTCCACTTGAGATATGGGAAATGGGAAGCAATCAATAGCTAAATTGAAAAGATCTAACCAATATAACTGGAATCGATGAATACTGTGCGTCAGGTGTAAATCTGAATGATATGTATCCTGCTTGAATATATTGTTCCAATGACATATACGATACTAAATGAAAAAAGATTCAATCGTCCAAAGTAAGCTTGAAATTGGGTAAGAATAACTTGAATGGAAACACTGAAAACATCATTTATAGCCCTCATGGTAGGTGAAAGGTAATGCTTGGAGAACGAGTTTTTAGTAAAGCTCGGATATTGAGACCTTGATATTGCATTCAAGCTATAACCATACCACATAGAGGCTGACATTAAGAAAAACACTTGACCAGCAGGAGCAGATATTAAGACTCAATAGGATTGATTATCCAAGTTTTCTCTCTGCTTGGTTCGTTGTTGATATAAAACGTAAATTGTCCTCCATTGATTGATTTTTTATATAATCAACGTTAACCATCTGTTAGTAATTATGGTAGGTTATGAGAGTTTTTTTCAGATTATTTTATATAAAGATTTAGATTTTTGAAATCAGGAACTTCAAACTTTGACGATGTAATTTTCTGCACAGCGCAACACACTTATCGTTCCAAAAATTTAAATCTACTATTTGCGGGTCTTCTTGTATGAGTAGGTCACATTTTTCCTTGGAATCACTTTTTATATTGAGGAGTAATTGTTTATATGTGATAGCAGGATCCTAATTTTTTTATACGATTTTATATCCATCTCCTTAGCTTAGCAGAGTTGTTTCCCAAAGAAGATGGCTCAGTTCGCTCAATCAGGTACAGAGAAAACTTTGAGAGAGTGCTACACAGAGCAGGCCAATTCCACACTCTTTATAGAAATGTTAAAAAATCAGGATCAGTCCTCGGAAGTCACCTGGACTTCAACAATTACTCTTAGTGTGCTGTATCTTTGAAAAATTCAGAAATATTCTGAAGAAAATCTCTGAGCAACCGCCAGAATATTCCTGTCAAGGTTTTCTCGCTAAATTTATTTACAACTGAGATGGAAAATCAAATTAATCTTCCTAATGTAGTCATTTGCAATCAAGAAACTGTAATATTATGAATTAATAATGACAGATAAACTTGAGATGATTTGATCAGAAAATCATTTGGCTAATAATTCTCTGTTAACTCAAACTTTCTAAGAACTATTTTTACGAGTTCCTCCTGGAATATGAGAATTCATCATTATTCTCTGGTTCAAAGACATGGTACTGTCTTATTGAAAATTTTTCTGTGGAAGAAGACGGCTATTTCTTCCAACTATTCTTTTCTAATTTGGGAACCAATAAGCAGTTTGAAAGTGAGTCCAAAATTGAGAATACTTGATAAATGAAACTAGATATAGATTGCATGTTGACAAAGCCCTTATTAAAGAGGTAGGGAAACGTGAAAACCAAGAGGAAATTGTAACAATTTCAAAAAAAGGAAAATACTTCATATATTTTATTACTCTACCTCAAATTGCGAATCTTTGCTTACAACATAAGCTAATAGGGTATAATCCAGTCAAACCAAAAAAGTTAAAAATATTTATGTTTTCAAGGATATAGTTCTTTCTTTTGAGAGAGGTCTCAAATAGTAGCCATTATTGCGCAAGCCTGGAAGCGACCTCATACTCCATTTTTTACCAAAAAATGAACCCAAAACAATCCCCAGGTATTGGAACTTGTTCAAGCGAGATAAGGATTATTCTGGTATTACATGAGTTTTAGCATCAGTATTAGAGTCCCCGAATTTTGGGGAAATTTATCCATTACTTGGATAGTAGCAAAGGCTTGGGTATCAAAACGACGACTTGATACAATAAGCATGAGTAGGAAGACCATTACTGCTTTCAAGTTCAAACTGAAGATATTAATTCTCAAAAAATCCTGGTTTGTTCACACTAAAACGATTTGAATGCTTTGCAAAAATAAGGTAAGGCCACCAGAGGGAAAATAAAAAACTAGCGAATAAGGGGATCTGAAAAAGAACCATATCGTCTATACATATTGTAATATTTTTAAATTCTAAAAAACTAACCGGGAGTTGATTGAATGGAGAGTAAAATTCTTAGCTTTTCCACAGGCGGATTCATTGAAAAAAAAGTCGTGTGAGCCCGTCTGCTTCGGGTCGTCATTTTGAAAGGGTATTATTTTCTTAACTATATAGCACTATATTCAATGTATCTTATCAAGTGATGTGCCTTATCTTTTAATGTAAATTATATCATCCAACAGGTGAAGTACACGTGAAAGCATGTGCAGGATTAGTTTTATAAACCGCAATTGCTCCCGAAATAGCTGAATATGAACACAAGCCGCAGGTCGCGAGTGAGGCAAGGAAAAGCAAAAGTAGAGATATTTTCACCAGTATATGGAATGTGCCACCATGACCTATGGCACGTTTCCATCTGGACCAATTGCGCAAATAAGAGTCAGCTTTCTCAACATTAAGGGTGATCGGGTCAAATTTGTCAGCTAATGCTGCATCTTGGCGGCACAATAGGCAGAATCCAAAAAGGAAAGGAAATGTGTATGAAAAATATAGAATGAAGAAAGACCCAACGATAGAAACCAGAGCGCTAATAGAAGGAATTGCCGTACCAAGAATATAATCGATTGCCCAATAAACTACCACAAAGATAGCCCATACGAATCTACCCTTACGTGAGGTAAGGCTAGGGAAATGAAAATCGTTAACTAAAAATCCTTGATAGATAACTTTAATCCCAATGTTTTCATAAAGTACCATGGCAATGATACCTGAGATAACTGTCAGTACGTTTCCTGCTGTCTGCAAACCTAAGGAACCGATTGCCTGGTTAGCAGTAACATAACTAAACTGGCCGTTGTAGGCATAGAAAAATAATCCAAAGAAAAGATAAATTACTAGGATGAGCGATTGTGCACAGAGCATACCTTTCCAAAAATCCATCGGCCGCTTCATTTCTGCCATAACTTCGCAGAAAATTGTAGCACCTCCCCACGCAAAAACCATGTTGTTCATACCTGAAATACGATCACTAATGGTCCCTGGGGTAATTGCGTATCTTTTTACTGGCAATGGATTGAAGGTGCCTGTCTCAAAGTATGGAGGCCCTTGACCATACTGCTGAAAGATGCCGTAGTAAGGCCCCCCCCCCACTGCTACTCCCACCATAGTGATAATACAAATGGCAATATTCATCCAAACTGCAGAGTTGGCAATGTGTGCAAATCTTCCTAGAGATCGAATTTGACCAATTATCATACAAAGGAGGCCCCAAACCAAAATATCAACGGTAAAACAGAAATTATCTTTACCTCTATTAATAATCAACATTTGGGATACTGATTGTGCAGTACTCAAAAGTAGCAATCCACAGTTAAGTATCATCTGAAAAAACTGCAATAAAGCGAATGGATAACGAAACCAAGGGGCCACAATACGGGAGGCTAGGTCGGAGAACGTTCTGATCGGAAAATTGTTTGAATCAACCCTGCAGAAACAAAAATTCAGTGACCAACCACCAAATGCAGCCGCGATACCGAATATCACATAGAGAATTACACCAGGAACCCAGCCCATTTGTGCAACAGCATATGGAGCATTTGATGGTCCTAAAATATGAGTAGTGATCAAGAAGAACACTGAGTACGCCTTTGCTATACGCAGCATTCTTTGAGAATCTAGCTTTGATGGTGAGATATTACTATGAGGATCTGTGTACATTTGCTCTCTTTGAACAGCATAGAGACCATCATAGTCTCTCACTTTTTCATATTCACGCTGAATGTCAGCATAATGAATATATGCCTGTAATGGTAGATTTATCGCTTGTCTTTCGTTTTCATTAGAGATCACTTCACGGCCAGACACATCAATATATTCTTCTTTCTCATGGTCACCCGACACTTGGAATACTTTCTTTTTATCTGAATCATCGTAAGCTCTGGGTATATTAATTGACAGTCCAGGACTAGCAATAGGCACGAGTTTTGACATGTTCCGTGATATTTGGATCGACCGTCAATTGTTTTTCCTGCGTCACTCGAATAGGTCTAATGCTTAGAGCAACTTTGATTTCGATATTTTGATAATAATCAACTTTTGGCCCTTCTATTCAAGCACCAGCTTTTATTGACTAGTTTGTTTTTCAAATTTTTGACATATTCCATGGCAGTCATAACAACAGTTGACACATTCTATGACACATTTTATGACACATTTTATATTCAGGAACTTATACTCAAGAATGAACGATAGCAAACGATGGAAATGTAACGTGAAGACAACAATGATAAAGGCCTGAAAATTCGGAAATATGTTTTGATTAGTTTATGTTTGGCGTAATCCTCAAGGAACAGATTAAAATTTTGTAGAGAGGAGCAGCTGCTTCATTTCTCAGGTGATTTTGAGTACTCTCCTGCTAATCCTCACTCTCACTTGAATTTTTTTATGAAGACTTTCTTCCGGAAGACAATAGATATCACACAACATATCTTACCAAGTGGGGGGCTGTTGAAATGATAACAAAATAGAGCGCATGGTGTTCTGTCAAAAAAAAAATACAGCCAAGACAACCAAAAAAGAAAGAAATTTGCCGAGGAAAAAATAACAACAAATGAATTTACTGAAGACGGAATAGATAAGATAATTTTCAGACACAATGTGAGAATCTTTTAGAGAAAAGACGTTTTCTAAAATGGAGCCGCACAAATGTGTCAAGTAACACTGTCGTATTTGGGATTATCTTATGGGAGATAACCCTAAGGCTACTTGAAGCGATAAGAAGTTGAAAATATTGTTTTACGAGATTTTCTTGAACGTAGAATACTGGATAAATCAATCTCCAATTCTACTTTTTAAGACATCTTTACATTCTCAAAGCCTATCTCTTAGACTTGATTAGGAAGACTCTGAACCTTGTCTTCACCATTTGAGATATGTCTGTACATGTGCCCACATTGAGTTTGGAGTCGCTTCAACCAATCACATACCACATAAAGACCAGTGATTCCATCATATTCATGACATCTCTAACTTCTTAACGTCGACACCGTGAGTCTCCCGGAAAGCCTAATCATATTCTCCCGGACAAAATAAAAACATTTTCTTAATCCAGTAAAGAGGTTCATTTTCTTTGCAGGATATGTAAAGATTCCTCAAAATTCGCCCGAGAGATTTAAGTGCCTTCGAAATGAACTTTTAAGTGAGCAAAATTGGTATGCATCACAACGGATAAATGTGTCAAATACAAGGAACATTGTCAATCGACATAATAGTGGCTTTTAAGTCTCAAGGCGGGTATAAATAGTTCAAACTGATGTAAGTTCACCCGCCGAAAAAATAAAGTCTCTTGCCTCCGTTAGCAGGCTACTAAAGTCACAGTGGAGATCTAGTGGACCTGCGAAACTATTGGTGGCTCACATCTAATTGAGTTAAATGAAAATTACGCGTTGTTGGTCTAATTCAAGGCAACTAAATTTCTGCTAGTTGCCAAAGAATAATACACTAAGTGCGAGGATCATCGAGACGAGAATTGTTTTCTCAATTGGAACGTAAAAGCTCTTCATTCTGTCAATCATTAGAATGTCCATTAGGTATTGAAGAATGGCTAATTTGCCATGGTGATAGGTAACAAACTCTGAATATTTCACAGACGGCCCGGTATAACTGTATCTTGAAGAAAATTTTTACCGGAATCAATGCAATCATGAATCTTTCTAAAGTTTTCACGTCAAGTCAAGTGAGAACACAATTACTCTAACGGTAGGAGAGATTTCAGTATGTCCGTTTTGCAAAACTCAGCGCAAAGAGATTTTGTTTAGAAACCGTTAACCAGTTTCATATTCAAAGAGGATGTTCATGAAACCCCTGTGTATGGAAAGAATTATGCCGGCTAAAGATCATACTCTGTTGAAAGTACTAAAGAGAGAGGGGAACAAACCAAGAAGGTTTTCAAGTGAGAATGGTTTGTTTTCTCCGTGTGGCACAGCTATATTATTTACCATGGTTCGTGCGCTTAGAGTAGACTACCATCATAGGATTGGAATTTCATGGATGATACAAAACCTATGATAGCTGGAAAGATTGTGAGATATTTCATGGTACTGATATCTGGAATTTTTTGAATGCAAACAATAAACTCATATGCCTCTAACTGATCCTCTTTTTGTCGTCTTAGGATAGATGCAGAATTGGTTTAATTTATGGATGAACGGTTTCCTACAATATAAATCAGCCCTAGATTTAAAAACAATCGTTTCGAAAAAAGGGTCAGATAATAGACAAGAACAAATAACAAATAAAAATGATAATCGTTACGCATGGCTTCGGTTCTTTTCTTTTGTTGTTGTTATTTATGGCATTCCATTTAGCGTCACTATCCCATTTTGCTGCTTGGTGGTGATAATGTTTTGCGGGACCCTGCCGCTTGGAAAACATTAAGATGCATATAAGTTCCTACCAATAAGAACCCGTGGAAGATTAAACCAGTGGTGATATCTTCTCGAGAAACCTCGTAGAAGTACCTTTTTCGCAAGACACATTAAAAAAAAAAATTGAATGAACATAATTGGTTAGGCCTTCGAAATTGTGTTTGGAAAATTTCACACGTAAGAATCTTTGAGAAACATATTGAATTCCTCTTAATTTTACGTGACCGAAACAATAAGAGGCTTAAGAAGAACTCTTCTGGTAGCAAAGAATTTCATCCCCATGTATATCTGTAGAATTCTTTGAGTAAAGGCAGAAAAAAATATCGCAATTGGGCGCGTTACACAACTTGGAACGAGATTTTTTTTCTTAGGATTGCAAGATCCACAAAAGTTTTTTGTGTCTTCCCCAAAAACTGCAGTTATAGCCGGTATCCATGGCAAAACCTTAATAAACATAATGACGGGTCTGACACCCTTTTTTTTGAAATATTTCAAGCGACTTCTTCTGAGAGACTCTAAGAATAATATTATTTTGAAAATCAGGGTCGTAAAGAGTTAGGCAAATGGAAACTCTTTGTGGGTCATCGGTGTTATTATCGCCGTGGAAATACTACATTCTTTCCTTCTAAAGAATGATCTGTTTTTACATTGTGTGAGTTTGTCGTGTAGGGCATGTCTTCTCTTTCTGCCACCCAACAGCCTGTTCAGCTAAAAAAAGATATCATCTCTCTTATGAAAGAAAATTGCTCGAGGGTTCTTAGTTACCGGTAGTTTAGAATCTCCTGATGAGTTTTATTAGTTTCTTAGGAGGGCTGTTATGCGCTGCTTTGAATTTGTTGTAAAGCATTTTAGTGTAGTTTAGCATAGCAACTTAGAGCAGTTTAGATTATACATCAGGTCCAATGGGTTTCTTTTTCAAATGTTTATTTTATAGTTTTCAACCCTCTGGGTCAGTAAAAAAGCATTCATATCTTCATCACAGGTCTGGTAATCTTCTTGCTTCATCATATTTAAAAAGTCTGGGTTGAAACAGATTTGAGTATGCACGAAGTTTTCAATACCCAGTATCGAAATGGAAACAAAAGGTTCAGGTTTCACTCTTTGTCAAACGGAAACAAAAGATGATGTACCATGTAATTCAGATAGACAGAGCATCTCTACAGAGAGTTTTAACGAGCAGGGATGTAATTCAGATAGACAGAGCATCTCTACAGAGAGTTTTAACGAGCAGGAATGTAAGTCACTGAAAGTCAAACAATTGGAACTTATAAAGGCTGAATTTGATGCTACCTGGTTTAAATGCGCCTTGATCTTTTTCACATTTTTGTTGGGTATGGCTCAGAATCTTGATTTCGCTACAAGGTCAATTTACACTAGTTATGCGACTAGTTCCTTTTCGCAGCATTCTTTGTTATCCACTGTTCAGGTCATTAATCAAGTCATTGGATCTGTGGCGCAAATCATATTTGCACGTTTATCGGATCATTTCGGAAGACTTTATTTATTATTGGCTGCCCTTTTATTTCACCTGGTTGGAATAGTAATCGAATCACAAGCGTATGACACCGGAAGGTATGCAGCAGGTACTGTTTTCTGGTTTGCAGGTTATATTGGGATTCACATACAGCTTTTACTGATTATGTCGGATTTTTCTTCATTAAAATGGCGTTTGTTATTTCAATACGCACCAGTATTTCCATATGTGATAATAACCTGGATTATTGGAAGTATTGTGAAAGCTGCGAATCCTACCTTAAGATGGTCTTGGGATATTGGGATGTGGGCCTTTATTCTACCCATATCCTCTATACCTCTGGTAACCCTTTTGAGCTATGCCCATTGGAAAACGACGAAGACAGATAGGTGGAAATTATTGATGAAACAAAATGAGAAGAAGGATAGTCTTTTACACAGGCTAAATCATACTTTCTGGAATCTTGATACAATTGGTTTGGTTTTGATTACTATCTCCTTAGCATGCATTCTCGTACCATTGACATTGGCAGGCGGGACTTCCGAAAAGTGGCGTGATGGGCGTATCATTGCTGTTCTTGTAGTTGGTGCGGTACTACTTCCTGTCTTTTTGGTATATGAATCCTTCTGTGCTGTAAATCCTCTACTCTCAATCAATCAGGTGAAAGACAGGGGTGTTTGGGCCCCATTCTGTTCTTCAATTTGTTCTTCAATCATTTATCTTTTGGCAACTGATTACTTATATCCAGTTTTGTTAGTTTCCATGAACCAGAGTAGCAGCACAGCGAGTATGATATTATACCTTCCCAGCTTCATGGGTGTCGTGCTGTCTCCTATCATTTCCTTCCTCTTGTCAAAAATAAGAAGAACAAAGCCTTTTGCTCTTTTTGGCACAGTAATTTATGCCATGAGTGCTGGTCTCTTTTATAGATACAGAGGTGGCTTAACCTCTCGTTCAGGAGTTGTTGCTGCATCTCTCTGTTTGGGTCTTGGCAGTTCTTTATTGAACTATATTCTTCTCGTTTCTGTTCAAGCCCTGTCAACGCATGATCAAATGGGAACAATTACGGCACTGTACATGGCATTGTCTAGTGTAGGTAGTGCAATTGGTGCTGCAGTTAGTGGCTCGCTATGGACACAGAAGATGTACAAGGAGATTCTCAACAATATGAAAGATGCAAACCTTGCTAATATGGCCTACTCAGATCCCTATGTTTTTATTGCCAACTATACTTGGGGAACACCTGAAAGAAATGCCCTGGTTTCTGCATATAAGCATGTTCAGAGGGTAATAATGATTGTTGCACTCGTAATGACTGTTCCATTGTTGCTTTGTACATTCTTTTGCAAAGACAAATATCTTACTACTGAAGTTGCATTGAATGCAAATGTCATTGATGACAGCAGTGAAAAAATGAGCGATGATCCTATTTTGGATTGGGTGCAAAACAAATTCAATCGCAAGCATAGAAAGGATTTACAAGGGATCAGTGAAAATGAATTAGATTGAATTTTTTTTTAAACATCATCCGTTTGGCACTTTGGCCGGAGAGTTCCCGCTAAGGGTAAAAGATGTTTTGAAATATCAATAAATTGTCCCTCAGTGGGTAGTGGAAATGCCATTTAAACTCGGAAAGACATGTCGATTCGGTGCTAGTATTGCTCTCAGATTAGCGGTACTCATCTTTATGATACGTTAAATGAAAAAAAAAACAACTAAATAACTCTTGATTGAATAATAACGTACTCACGTACTTTTCCAAAACATATTGTGTTTGAATAGCATTCACGGCGCTAGCATTTCTGAAAATATTTGGAGTTATTCATTTTACATCACATCCCAAAAGCTTAATGACCAGAACTTATTTGTAGATCATATAATCTACGTCAATGAATCCATTTTTCTATCACATATGAAACTGTTTTCCAAAAATAGTGAAATGCAAACCTGAAACATATGCACTATGCCTACTTCCATTAGATTGGGCATAAACGAGCAACTCCCTAGTAGGGAGAATCTCAATTCAATATTATTTGAAAGCTGCTCTATACTTCAGGATTCTTTCTTAATATGTTTTTTGGGTTTGAGTATTTGCCAAAATAATTGGGAAAATTACCTCAGATATATCCTTCGAAATAGCCATACCGATTTTCTCTTTAATACAAAAGGTTTCAAAATTCCCACATTAAGGTCCTTTTATTTGTGGGCGATATTCTTTCCGTTAGAATTGCACAAGATAAATTTATCAATGTTAGTATTGGTTGGAGAGCGGGTCAACTGGCAAACTCAGAATTGTCACTGAATTCACTTTTTTTGGCATTGTAAAGTTGTTTTTTTTTGTTTCTATCTATGAACTGTCTTCATCATTTTAATCCTCATCTCCGGATCTTCACATTGCGGTTATCACGGGCTTTATATACTTTTCCGTCGTTTGAAAGAAAAATTGCCCATGGTTTCTTGGTTAAATTTAGTGCCGATATTAATGTTCTGAACTTAGTTGTAGAAGTGCAATGTTTGAAAAAGCGAACTAATTTGAGAGAAGCAACATATCGCGCATCCCCTCTAATCTATCTTATGTTGTGAAATTGATTTAATTCATTGCTGTTTCCTTGGTTCGTTCTTAGATACCTTCTTTTTGAATGATACTCTCTATCGACAATGCTTAATACTATCTCTCTCACAAATCTCCACTCCAGGTCCATCCCCACTGGTAAAAAAAAAGCCACAATATAAATCGATAAGTCTTAACATGTGTCATAGGCTTATTTGTTCTGCTCCTTTGATGCCATTTAATGATTTGTGTTTTTTGCAAGCGGTCCTGAAGTTTCAATGATTATTGAAACAGAATGATTGAATCACATCAGGGAGGGGTATTCAAATACATAAAGGTGATGAAAAATACCATATTCTGAGTTTCTGTCTAAAATTATACATACTGACTGCTTTTCCCTTTACATAATATGATATAGATTCGTGAATAGTGTAAAACGTTTTCTTTAACTTTTTGAAAGACAGTACAGCATAGAGTCATAACAGCGAACTACATGGTGGGCAAGAATTTTTCATCATATGAAAATTTATGAGGATATCACAGACAGAGTATCTGTTTATTACAAGCTACATATATATTTTTGTAATCCTGTTCAAACAGCGACAGCGCGATTTTGAATACCTTTGGCTTTGTTTTCTGTTTTATCGATAATATGTTGGTTATTTTTTGTGCTTTTGCTTCGCACTACTTTCAAAGCTTTGTAGGCAGTATTTAGCAGTAAAATAAGGTGAACTGTTATGATAATCGTTTACAAACTATTTGGTTATCCAAATAATGAGTTCATATAGAGTATCTATATAAGTCGAGTCGTAAAGAATCAATGATTTTAGATAATTATTACTCAGATATTCTATAGCTTAATTTCAATCATACTGGTGTTTATAAAATTCAAGCTATCATTGCCTATTTTTCTTTATATTTGTTTCTCAATATTATTCCCATTCTCGGTCTTCGTCTTACTCACGATTTTAGTACCATATAAAAAATACTTCTCGATTGAGATGGTAGGTTACCAATAAAGTAATTATAAATTTCTTTATACCACTTTCATAACGACCTTATCAAGAAATCATTTCCAAATGAAGCCTCCATGAGCAATCACTTACAGTAATAACCCATTGTATTTCTGAAATTTATGCTTAGACCGAAAAAACTCAAGATATAAGTTCTCACTGGAATACAATACGTGAGGTTGACGTTTTGTATGGAATTGTGCTAATCACCACAAAAATTAAGAAATTTTGATCTCCTTTGTTCTTTCAATATATTGCATTGTTAGGGCAAAACTCACGCACTACAAAAAGACAATCACATGATGGATTTTGTATCACAAATCCTATGTTTGCAGCAGAGGTTATTGGAAGAGCATTTCTTATATTTCATTTTGTAATTTATTTGCCATTCGTCCATGAATTATGATAACAATGAAAACCTCACTAAAATTTCATTGCTTATACGTTTTTATTATACAGCATTATATATTGGAGATCTTTTCAATTTTGGTCATAGTGCCTACCTACCCCTTCTTCAGTGGACTTTTTAATGGATTGATGGCAACTACAGTTTGTTTGTCTGCACCTTATGTCTCATCGACGCTTTATAGCATATCATTTTTTATCCGAAATTATCCGATTTTCGGGTAATTCAGTCACATAACTATGAGCGAAGTCAACCTTGTTTTGATTCCAGATTCTTGAGTTTTAATTGTCTTCTTACACAAGAGATCTTGCGTCATTCCTACTTTAGGCCGAAATGAAAAACAATATGTTTTCTGCGGTCTAAAGGCAACAGTTTTTTAAAAGCTATTTAAAATGTAAGATAGAGTACTGGTTCTTCGATCTGTCCATCTCGGTGATTATGTGATAAAGAATCTACACGTCTGTAGTTTTGGCTTATGTTTTTTATTGGTTGATTCATCATTAAAGCAGCTGTCAAAACAGCGTTTTTAAGGGAGTCACATGCCAAGAACTAATAAAAAAACTGATATCAAACGATTTCTCCTAATTTATAACATGGGAATGACCTTTTCGTAAGAACAGGAGATGAGAATTGAGTTTAAAATTGATCATTTTTTCGTTACGCAAGCGACAGGTTCCTTATCTCTCCATTATTTGAAACAATAATCGAGACAGGTGTGTGAACTAAGAACAGGACGAAGCAAAGAGCAAAGTCTATGGACTTTATTAACAAAGACATAGATGGATCCTCTTTCTCATGTTTTTCAACTTTAAAAAAGGGCTCTCCTTTGTTTCAAAGAGGTATTTTACTATGTCATTTCCATAGGAATGGACCTTGACCAGGTTGCATGTTCCGTTATCATTAGATGAAAAGAGACCCTAAAAGGAGTGATGAATTAAAGAAGATCTTTTTATACAATCAGATCTCTCGATAATTGTTGGGGTATAAGTTCAATCAAGCTGTTTGAAACCAATCATTTAGATATTGAGACACCCAAAGAGAAGCGGACTCTTGTTGCACAGCATCCATAAGATATAATTTCAAAATTGTAATGTATGAACTGTGCAATTTCATTGTAGTTTCCGGGACAAACACAATAGGTGGTTGGCACAAAACTCCGTATTTTGAGGTTGTATTCTCCACTCTCTCATCTTTAAGCCAACCTGAGCATAAGAATCTTGTTGGATAGTTGTTTCGGTTTTGAATACTCCAACTCCAAGTAATCATAAATGAAATGATGACTGATACCTATTTGGGGACTTCATAAACCATCATAGTACTTTTCCTCTTTTGTGTTAATATCATATGGCAAAAAATCGGTCTCCTCTGCAACAGCCCCGCATTTAATGGTGGAAACCTCAATTTAAACGACTAAAGTGTGATTAAGTTAATCTTTTCAAGCTGTTGAATTTTAATAAGTGTTGAAAATGCACCATTAAAAAAGGCCCTTACATGAAAGAAGCCCCCGGAATAGCATGCTTGGTAAATCTGATCCGATATTACGAAATCGATCAGTAGATTCCATTCCTCCTGAATATTCAAATGCTGAGCCGTATCATCCAACTCAAATCCCAATACGTTTCTTTACTTCAAAAACGGGTTTTATCCTATTAAACGTTACGCGTCATCACCAATGGCGTTTTCCAAGAACCGTGCTAACCGCATTTCCCGGGAACTTCCCACCGAGGGGGAACATTGTGATATTTTTGGTGAGGTGTCTGGGTGTCTATAGTGTCCATTGTTTGTTTTTCCTCAATTGCTCCTACAGCGCTTTCTTCAAGTTTTTCATCATGAAGTTTTTCAAAGATCTCAACATCACCCGCCAAGTGCCGAAGATCGGTATTTGATGCAGTTTTCAATGGCAACCTGTCCGGGAAGGGCCCTTGGTCCGGTCTAATTAACAGCGATTATCTTTACTGTTTCTGTGGGGTAATTAATGCATAGTTGTGTTGCACACACACTGTGGTAATAAGCGGCGTCTCCACATGAAAAGAGTGAAATCCTATTTTTGCACATTAGTTATGAGAAGTTATGCATGACCGTTCATCTCCACTGATTTACAATTTAAAGAAATATAAAATCAGCCATCGAAAGTATGTCTTTCTCTACTAATCTAGTACTCGAATAGCATCAATTGATTACTCTATCAACTTCATACAATGATGGAACAACAAGGGCTACAGAGCCAAAATGAAAAAACAAACACACGTTTCAATGAATCGCAATTAAAGAACGGGAACCATACGCCGCAATCGTATGAGCCCTTTACAGAGCATATGGGCGAGCCCGTGCTATACCACAACCCATCTCTTCCAAGAAGATCGATTCAAGATGAGATAGACGATGAAGAATTGGAAAAAGTGTTTAGCCAAGACAGAGAAGTAGAATATAAAGAAGATGAAGAAGTTAAACCAGATTTCAGCGCAAGTTCAATTCGGAACTATGCTAAAACAAGATTTACTTCACTTGGTCACATTCATAAAATAAGTATGGAAAATTTGAATCCGATTCCAGAACTCCGTAAAATGACATTACAAAACTGGAACTATTTTTTTATGGGTTATTTTGCATGGTTATGTGCAGCATGGGCATTCTTCTGTGTTTCAGTATCAGTAAGTTCTTTGAGTTCGCTATATGATAAAACGACTACAGAAGTTACTTGGGGTTTAGGCCTGGTTCTGTTCGTCCGTTCTGCAGGTGCTGTAATATTTGGTTTTTGGACTGACAGCTATTCAAGAAAATGGCCTTTCATTACATGTCTTGGGATTTTTGCAATTGCACAAATTTGTACCCCATTTTGTGACACATATGAAAAGTTTTTGGGAGTGAGATGGATGACAGGTATCTCTATGGGTGGTATTTACGCTTGTGCATCCGCAACAGCCATTGAGGATGCACCAGTTAAGGCGCGTTCATTTTTATCAGGTTTGTTTTTTTCAGCTTACGCAATGGGTTTCATTTTTGCAATCATTTTCAACAGGGCCTTTACAAATGTAAATGGCAAAGATTCATGGAAAATTCAATTCTGGTTTAGTGTATTTCTACCTGTGTTACTAATGGCATGGAGATTACTGTGGCCTGAAACTAAATATTTCACTAAAGTTTTGAAAGCACGTAAATTGATTCTGAGAGATGCCATTGCTGCAAATGGTGGAAATCCACTGCCAAAGCCAACTTTCAAGCAAAAGATGGCGTCTATTAAGAGAGTAGTGGTTAAGTACTGGCTATTATTTGCATACCTAGTTGTATTGCTTGTCGGTCCTAACTATTTGACTCACGCTTCACAAGATTTATTACCAACAATGTTGAGAAGTCAATTGGAACTTTCTGAAAATGCAGTCACTGTCATTATCGTTGTAACAAACCTTGGTGCAATTTGTGGTGGTATGATTTTTGGTCAATTAATGGAGGTTACTGGTAGAAGATTAGGTTTGCTTATTGCATGTACTATGGGTGGTAGTTTTATCTATCCGGCCTTCATGTTGAAGACGAAAGAAGCCATTCTTGGTGCTGGATTTATGGTTTATTTCTGTGTCTTTGGTGTTTGGGGTATCTTACCTATTCACATGGCTGAATTGGCACCAGCTGATGCAAGAGCATTGGTTTCTGGTTTAGCATATCAATTGGGAAACTTAGCATCAGCTGCCTCGGCAACAATTGAAACAGAACTTGCTGTCAAATTCCCAGTGCTAAATGCAGCAGGAAAGGCTGTTAATAAAGATTATTCTAAAGTTATGGCAATCTTGACAGGTTCTGTCTTCATTTTCACCTTTGTGTGTGTGTTCGTTGGTCACGAAAAATTTCACCGTGATTTATCCTCTCCAGTCATGAAGAAATATATTAACCAGGTTGATGAACTTGAGGCTGATGGTGTTTCTATTAATGAGCATTTCAATAGTGTCATGGTAGGAAGCACTGCAATGAAGGCATCTGATTCATACACATCCAAGGCTTCTGATGAGCAAGTTGAATATGCTTAAGATAATTCTTTTGCAGCTCACAAACAATCCTGTCTTAACTCTGAATCGACAAGATTGCATGTAACCAAAAACATGTTACAAAATTCATAAACGTAGGTACGTTTAAAATAATTATATATTCGCAATTTTTCTCCTTGAAGGTATTAGGAGGATGTAAGTTGAAATAACAACTTGAATAAAAATGAATATTGGGTTGCTGGCATAAATCTTTATCGACTTCTCAAACAAAGTTTGTATTAGACTAGTATACTGAATGGTTCTGTAGAATATAATCATACTCTGATAGCGGTTCACGGAAATAGATGAATAAGATACGATTGAGTGCCTAAAAGGTTTCCTATATTTTGAAACAGCCTGACCAATGATGCTGGGAGATCATTACAAAATGAATCATTCTATGATCTATTTCACCAGCATAAAAAATATGATACGAGGCGCAAAAGCTCACTGGGGTTATATCAATCGCAAAAATATGTTGTACATTGAGATTATAAGATTATTACAAATCATCATAATTTATGATGTGAAATAAGGAAATGGAGGTTAACACTAGTAGTAAATATAGACAGGAATTTCAGATATTTTACACTTAGTTCAACTCCATGTTTATAAATTTTTTTGAAAGTGTATTTTTTTCCAATATATATGTATTGCGTATTCATTATGTTGAGCATCTCTGTTTCGCTCATGAACTTGAATGAGCGATTGTTCAAGAAACTCATAAGAGAACATCTCAGTCCTAGAAGGAAATAATTTATTATAATTATTAATATCTTTTTTTGATAGAATAGATCATTTAAAATAACCATTTTGTATTATCAAATTTAAGTAAATAGCAGCCTTATTATGAGGGTTCTAAGGTACCGAAATTCATTGTCCACTAATTATGGTCCTGCATGAATGACGTAATGATACAACAACTGTCTCCCCTTTAAACTAAGTGAAATTAAAATCGCTGTGAAGATGCTAGTATTTCCTTAGGTTTAAGATTAACAGCTAATATCTTAGCTGGACATTTATTAATGATTATTTTAACAGGTTTAACATTAAACTTAATGTCTATTAATATTTTAACTTTAGTATTTGGTTTCTTACCATTAGCAAGTATTTTAGCTATTTTATGTTTAGAATTTGCTATTGATAATATTCATAACAAATCAATCAATCAATTAATTAAAAACTATAAGTAATAATATATATACTACATAATATTTTAATATTATGTAATAATTGGTAGTTTATATATCAAAATATAATAGTTACCTTTCTATATTTTCCATCATTTTAAAGATGGGGTGGTAAAGTAAATAGTGACTTATGAATGCCACCTAAGAGAGCCTTATTATTTTATATAATATCCATCAATGAATATTTTTTTGATCGTTTATAATAATAAATATCAATTAATTAATAATTGCATTAATTGATTTATATCTTTAGATGTAGTAATTAATATATTGAAACTAACAGGAATCGAACCTATATTGTTACCTTATCAAAATACTATTCTAACCAATTGAATTATAGTCTAGAATCTTCAGTTCTATTGCATTTTAATGCAGACTATTATCAGGAGCTATTTGAATACAACCTAAAAAAAATTAAATATTTTGATTATTTCTAAATATCTAATTTTCGAAGTCCCTCATTATACAAATTTAATGTGTCACGTGATCTTTGGTGATGGCTGGGGAGGGAAAATTTTGATATAGCCTTCTCTTTGGTTCGAAATTTATGTAGATGAAGCCATTCAATACTATAGGTGAAGATATATGGAAGTCATCTGATTGGTATGCAGAATAATGCATTATTGTATAGTGAACCTAATATCACCATAATTTTGGTTTTAGCTTCATTTCTTCTTCTGCTTAATGTAGTAGGATACACTCTTGATAGGCTTTTTTATTGTGGTCTAGTGGGACAAATATTCATTGGAGTTTCATGGGGTATACCAGGCACTAAATGGCTCACTATTTCTATGCAGGAATCAGTAACTAAGTTAGGATATCTGGGGTTAATTTTGCTTGTGTATGAGGGTGGGTTGTCATCAAATATTAAAGCCATTAGAGCGAACCTCCTCAAGTCTTCACTTGCTGCCCTAACGGGGGTATTATCAACGATCGGTATCTCCTTTATTTTGATTGTGTTGGCAAGCGCCAGTCCTCTGCAATCTTTTGCTGCAGGTGCAGCTTTGTCTTCTACAAGTTTGGGAACTACATTCACATTGTTAAAAAATAGCGGTCTTGTTTCCAGTCATTCGGGTGTTATAATTGCTAGTGCAGCTGTGTTAGATGATATCTCTGGTCTCATTATGGCACAAGTAATATCTAAACTAGGTAGTAGTGACTCCCCATTTAGTTCTTTGACAGTAATCCGACCTGTATTTGTTTCCATAGCTTTTGCAGTTGGTGTGCCCGGTGTTTGTCGCATATTGATAAAACCGCTAGCTGGTAAGTTTCGAGCTTTTCAAAAGTTATTGCCTTCCAATATCATCAGTGAACTTCAGTTTTCCTTTTTAATGCATACTGCGATACTTATTGGTTTTGTTGTCGCATCAAGTTACGCAGGTACGTCAAATTTGTTTGGTGCTTACTTAGCAGGGGCTTCGATTAGTTGGTATGACAACGATATTGTTGCCGCTGCTACTCTGGAAGAAGGGGCTGTTGCCGCAGTAACAATGGATGAAATAGACTTGAATCGTTCATCAATCATCCATGTCTCTGAAAACAACACGCGTTCAGATGAGGTGATTCAAGAAACTTTTCACCGCCAAGTGGATATAGAATATCCAAATCCTGTCTTATTCAAGAGGCAAGATAAAGAAGTTACCAGTCAAAGCACAACTAATATTAACTTCAACGACAATCAGGAATCAAGGCACTTAGAAGTACTTGGTGAACATCCACAGTCTTTGGGTGCTGTGGTTACTGGAAATGTAACTTGGCATGCCTTTTATGAAAAGCCGGTTTCATTCATTTGAAACCTTTTTTTTTCTCATCCATCGGATTCTCGATTCCAATCTCACAAATGTTTGAGGGATCGATTGTTTGGCGTGGATTAGTTTTTTCTATCATGATGGTTTTGGCTAAGCTGTTATGTGGAATTTGGCTAATTAGGTTTTGTCGCTTGAAAAAATTATCATGTGCTTTGAGCAACAATGATAAAGTTCAAAATTCTTCAGGGATTAAATCGATTTATCCAGCGATGCTAGTTGGTTCAGCCATGGTTGCTCGCGGTGAAGTAGGATTCTTGATTGCTGCTATAGCTCAAGGCCGCGGAATATTCTCGTCAGAACAGTTTTTAGTTGTTATATGGTCCATTATGATTTGTACTATCATTGGACCCATCACAGTCGGAGTTTTAACTCAGAGGTTAGACAAACGACAAGCTCTCGAAAATTTTGACTAAATCACTGGTACCTAGCGAATCTTCGAGACCCGATAGATAACAATGCTCTTTTCCCCCTGTCAATGTTCTCTGAAAAGGAATACGGCATGTTTCTTCAACAAATAGGTTATAATTTATGACTCGATCTCAAATTTTGATACCGAAATATGTTAAATTTTCTTAAACTTGAAATTGTAACAGCCACTAACTAACATTGACTGTCAGTTTTTCGGGATAAATATGGATGAGAAGATGCTCATTATACAGGGTTGAAGCGTATTTTTATAGAATTCATAGCTGCTGCAATTTTTAAATTGATTAAAAATCAGAACCACCATTAGTTGAAGAATAAGCAAAGGTGAACAAAGCGACGAAAATATTGGGGTAGATACAACATGGGTCACAATAACAGTTTCATGCGGGCTTACTCTATTCAAATCAATGAAGTAATCATTCGATGCATACGATTATATTTTTTTTCATGAATTAACTAAATGTTGGCACAGTTGATTTTTAACAAATTTGAATAACTTTACAATGGGTAGCTAGCTGTATTTGATAGTGCAAATGGGGCTCAATCTTTCAAACTTTATATATGTATTCAAACTGAAATTGAACCGGCCTCAAAACGATGAGAGAATAGGAGTTTATTCAAATTCATGTAAGTGAAAGCCTTTTTGCTTGAAAATTTCTAGTGTAACTTTTTTTGTCACCGAAGCTTTTGTTCTTCTTTGAAGCACTTGTAAATGAACAAGATCTTCCGCATTGAATTTGTAGAATATTTTAGATTGAGGTATAAGATGGAGCGATGGCAACCAACTGATATCCAAGTGAGAATCGAAGTGAGAATCAAATTAAAAGGGTGTAAAACTCATAAAAGTTAATCTTTTATAGTTGCATTAATGTTTAAATTATCCACGTTGATTTACTATTCGAAGGTTTTTCAAAACAAAAAAAGTTTTTATAATTGTTTTCAATACCTCTCAAATTTGTTCAAATTTTTAGAAAAAGGGATGTAGTTTTATCAATTCTTGATATTTTTATCATCCATTTTGATAAAGTATGCTTCATCTGTGCGTCGATGCCCATATTTTACCATTTTAGGTTTAAAATAGCCATGATAATCCTATCCGCATCCTCAAAGAGTAAAACTGATAACTGATTTACAACAGTTTTCACGCTTGTCGTTTTACCAGGCGGTGAGTATCGGAGATTCTGCTTAATCTCTTCTTTGCTTAAAATTTTCCCTAATTTTTTTACTTTATTAACAAGTTGGCACTATAAATGTGTAACAGCGCAACTATCGAATGATATCTCATCATAAATACCACTAGTAGCTCAGATGGTGAACTAATTCAAAGTAAATCCATGGTTGTTGACTCGTTGTACTCATCTTTTTGATTTCAAGATCAATTTTTTGAATTACTTTGATCATTCCATGGAGATAACAGTAGTAAACGTCGAAAGACATTCATGCAATTTATACTAATCGAATTTGACTTTGACTAATAACCTCTTAAAAGATGGTAGTAGCTATTTGAATTGAATATATAGTAATCGGTTTTGTCTATCACTACGTATATTTGTAATGGCACAACAGTGATAGATTTTTTTGTGAAAGAGCCACTTAGTCAACTTATATGAATTGAACATAGACCTTTAATGAGAAACTATTCTTAGTAAAGACAATGGACCATTCAATTGGATTATACTTCAACAAGTGAATCTTAATCCGTAGTGGAAACACCCTTGGTTTTCTCAACAACCACAGCATTTGATAAAAGTGTTAAGATCAAAATTAACAGGAACAATCAATACTATAAAACTTCCATCAAAATGCAGAATCAGAGATAGGAAAGCACATAAAAATGGGCTTCTCGAATTAGCATGTTTCTAAAAGCTACTAGCATCTTTGATGGAGGAATATAAGGTCTTAACAATATCTTATTCTAGCCGTTAAAGAAAAGAATAGAAAACAATACTCTTTCCTTTAAACTGGACACTATTTACAGCATATTTTCGATTATTTTGAGAATAACCAGTCAGTTCGACAATCCATCAAAATGAAATTTTCGAGAAATCAAGCATACTTGTTTTAATTTAGTCAATGCCCCCCTAACCCCCCAGTTTGTTACGTTCCATTACCTGATGAAAATACAGGTTTCAATATTAATCCATATAAGACTTAATTTTACCTCTGAGTCAGACTTTTCGAAAAGATTGGGAATTATCCATGCAAGATTTCCTTTCTTCGAGACTAAACAATTCCTCTTCAATGATTAACAATTTGCATAAAAAGGTCATTATGTCATGTGATTGACTGGCAGGATTAAAAGGCCACACACACCTGAGATCCTCACAGGAAAATCGGTGTTATAAAAGGGCGGTTTTCAATATGCGACATTCTTGTGTTATTTTGTGATCTGATTTACGAGGAATATAGATAAGAAGTTAATCTTTCATAATTTATGTTGCGTAATCAGACTATATAAATATTGGCAGATAAAGTCGTGAAAATACAAGATGCAAAGACAATCAAAACGAAAAAAATCAGAATATCAAAATGACTAAATATACAGTTGCGGCCCTTCAAGTAGGTTCATGCCCAGGAACTACCCAGGATACATTGAATAAAATCTTATCATATGAAGAGGAAATAAAGAAATCTGGTGCGAAGCTAGTTGTGATCCCAGAAGCTACATTGGGGGGCTATCCCAAGGGATCTAATTTTGGAGTATATCTTGGATATAGATTGCAATCAGGTAAGGAAGAATATGCGCGCTATTTTTCCCAAGCAATTGAAGTCGGATCAGGAGATCAGTATTCAGAAATTAGCCAATTGGCGTCATTATCTAAATCAACTGGGGCATCTCTTTCAGTGGGATGTATAGAGCGTGATGGAAGTACACTTTATTGTACCATGGTGTTTATAGATCCTATTAAAGGCTATGTTGGAAAACATCGTAAATTAATGCCGACTGCCGCAGAAAGGTGTATTTGGGGACAAGGTGACGGTTCAACACTTACTGTTGTGGACAGTGCCGTAGGAAAGCTGGGTGGTGCTATTTGCTGGGAAAATATGATGCCTCTCCTAAGGTATGCTATGTATGCAAAAGGTGTACAAGTATGGTGTGCGCCGACTGTTGACGCCAGACCTATTTGGAGAAAAGTTATGCAAAATATTGCATACGAGGGAAGATTATTCGTCGTGAGTGCTGTGCAATTTATGCCAAACGCTACAGATATGGGATATGGTGACGTTGTTGATGAATCTACAGGAACCAGGAAATTACCTGGATGGCCATCTACTGATGATAACTGTATTAATGGAGGTAGTGTCATTGTTAACCCATACGGTGAAATCATTGCTGGCCCATTGCTTGGGAAAGAAGGTCTTTTGACAGCTGAGATAGACACCAATCTAATCGTCGAGGCACGTTTTGATCTGGATCCAGTCGGCCATTATGCAAGAGGTGATGTATTTGAATTAACTGTTAATGAAAAGCCTCACGGCGTAACTTTCACAAAATAATATATAAAGTAGTTGCCACTAAGTTGGTAAATACTATACTTTTATTAAAACTATTTGTGCCATGGCAATGGAACCAACAATGTACGCCTTGTAAGATATCTTTCTAAGAATAACAATTTGAGCCTTTGTACCTGAAGTATCATCGATAGCCATTTCATAGGTCAATGTTATCATCAATAGATTGTGTTGAGAAAAAAATGTTAAATATGGGGTTATCAGGATCACTGATACCTTAAAGCTTGTTTTGTCTGCTATACTATGATATTTTCGACGTACGTACTTTTTAAACATTTCTAGGTAGGTTTCTGTTGCGAAGAAGATTTTCAGTCAGCTGAGAAAGTTTAACCTTCAAATGTAATTCATTTTGATCTTGCGTATATCCCATCTGTACAGCAATCGCATCTCTGGCTATAAGGAAACTTCTCAATAGCGATTGACATAAACTAGCACCAAGATATGCAAAGCCCACAAATATTGCAGTACGATAATAGTCATTTCCATTTTGAGTATTCGTTCGAAGTTCAAGACCAATTATTGGAGCTACTAAGGGAAAAGGAGCAATGAACATCCAGATCATTCCAAAAGCAGTTCCAAGCTTTTGAAGGCCGACAAGATGGGTAACAATAGAACCAATTGTGGGCCAAATTGTTCCCATTATTGATCCGGATAACAACGCAAATGCTATCGCCGTCCCAAGATTATGACATGGGATCCACATGCACCAACAAAGAATAGCCATGATTAGATGCAAGATTTCTCCAATCAGTAGAGGACCATATCTATCGGCGAAATAACCCGCAAGTGGTCTTCCTATTAACGAACCGACGCTCACCATACATGATACAATTGAGCCTTGCTGAGTAGTATAACCTAAACTAACAGTAAAAGCAGACAAGGAATATAGAAGAACAACGTACCCCAACATTGCAAATGATATCCAACCAAAAAGGAACCAAGCCCCTAAGTTGAACAGAATATCGGAATCTAGAAATTTGAATTTGGATTTTTCATTCTGGTTAATAGCATGTTTTCTTGTCCTCGTGAGTAAAAGTGCTATACAACTCAGTGATGAGCAAATAATACATTGCGTAATAAGGGCCCATTGGACATTTTTTGTCTCCATAATCCTTTGCATACCTAAATTGAAAACGATCCCGCCAAGACCATTTCCAGCAGTACCTATACCATATGCCAAGGACCTTTTTTTTCTGAACCATTGTGGAACTAAAGTCATACTTGGTAGATACAAAAAGGCTAGGCCAAATCCAATAAACACACCCTGTGTCAAATAGAGCTGCCACAGCTTTACAGAAAAAGCAGCTAAGAGAAGCGCTGCACATTGAAACAATATTCCTAATCCCATAACCAAATGGATTGGAAGTATCTGGTATAGCCATGTTATGATTGGGGCGAAAAAAAGACCACTGCTGAATGCAAGTCCACCAATAGCTGCATAATCCAATTGACCTCCCCCAGCGAAGGAGTCGTGTTGCAGGTAATATGCTAGATAGACTGCATAGCCTGAATTTGCTCCCCAGGTGCAAAAGTTGTAGAGTACAAAGGCGAATAAAACAAACCATCCGTAACCACCATCAGGAACCTCAATGGAAGCTTCCAACTCTGTTTCATTTTTTTGTTTATCAAATCTTGAAATATCAGAAGAACTGAGAAAAGATTCATGGACTATTTTTGTTGACATGGAAAAATCCAAGAAGTAAGCAAGCAGTAAAAGGTTCACTCCAGTATGGATGAATATGGTTGGCTCTCGTTACGGTAAGTTCAACTTACGAGTTGTTTGTTCAAATGGTCTATATATATACGTCTCCATGGGCAGGAAAATAAATCAAAGAAACGGAAATATCAACAGAATGGAGCAAATCTTGAGATAGAACGAACTTTCCTTGGTCTTGCCATTCATAAATGCATCCCGCTTGGATCCGGACTTGGTTTTATGGTTTAACTTCAATTTTTAGACGCACAGCGAACGGAAATTGCCAAAAAACGGGGGATTATAAAAATTTTCAGAATTTTGATGTGTTCATCTTATCATTGAGATGGCAAAGGTGTAAGTCTCCTTAATATACGTTTTCTTCAAGTATTAATATTTACTGGACGAGTAGGTAGGATTTTCTATGCGTTCAAATATCATTGCTAAGGTTCACAATTAGTGAGAGCGCACCTGCGAGTGAATTTTCTGAGCTATCGGAAAATGGAAAGTTTGAATCTGAACAAAAACATAACTATGTCGAAGCAGAATAGAAAAAAAACAACAAAATCATGTACCTTCTGTCAATTGAGGAAATTAAAATGTGATAGAAAAAGGCCAATATGTGGCAGTTGCTCTCTTAGAAATCGGGCACGATGTATATATGGAGAGAACTTGCCTTCAAAGGAGAACGAACTTAGAAAAAAATATAGGAAACATTCAAAGCTTGATATGGCCCACCATATTGAAGAATTGGAAGCGCGTATATTGAAACAAACAGAAAGTAGCCTACAACAAAATTTAAATCCTGTTTGCAATGTCAAATATTTATCTACAAAACACAATAGACACATACTCTATGGACCGACATCATATCGGGCAATATTAGCTGCTCGAACGGACTCATTTTTCAAATACCGGGAAAAGATTTGGGATGTACTTAAACGCAAACGTAATGATTGGAAACGAGAGCATCATTATTCAACTCTTTCAGAGATAAGTTTCATAGAATCTGCGCCGTCACATTCTGATTCACCCAGTGTAATCGCATCTCTATGTAACTCATTACCGACATATGAAAAACTCAAGAAGTGTCTAATTGACTTTTTTGCAAGTGATTTCTATAGAGGTTTCAGCATTGTCAGTGAACGAAAGAGTTTGAAAGATTTTGAAGACTGCTTTGTAAAAGGCCCAAAAGACCCAGATACCGGCTTTCACCCTATTAAGACTTTAAATTTGGATGCCAAAAAAAATTATTACAAAGTTGGTGTAATCACTGTGATTATGTGTATATCAATGCATCCAATTAAAATCCCAGAGTCGGTCGAGTTGTTTCACAAGGCTTTGACCTCTTTTGTTTCTGCTAAAGTTTTTTATGTTGAGCGCGTACAATTTTTGTACCTACGTTACATATATATAAATGTGGCAGGTCTTGATGGAGGTGATCAATCACATTGTATATTTCTTCATGGTTTAACAATCGACACAGCGATCCATATGGGGCTTAATGAAGATATTTGTCATTTGTTTTCCGATAAGAGCCACCCAAACGAAGAAATCCCATACTTGGAGCGACTATGGTTATGGATACTATTCACAGATGTAAAGATTTCTCTTTCTACTGGTATTCCGCCTCGCATAGACGAAGTCTTCGTGCATGAAAAGCCTTCGGAGATGTATTATTCCTCCATGGATAAACTTCTTAATAAAACTGTGATGAAGTTAAGAACAATAATGAAGGAATTACATAACCATAGAGTACGGCCTAATATTCCACTCATTATCCAAGATCTAAAGAAATACACAGCAGAAAATTTCAAACCACTGACTTTTTATTTTGATATATCTAACCTAAAAGGTTCTGAATTCGTAGAACTACAGTTGTGGCATACGTCCCTTCAAATGCTAGCAAGCTTATCAAGTCTTCATAGTGTTATCTATGAGGATTACTCCCCTATGATATTCAATACTAGTATTTTGGCACCCTTGAACACTCTGAATTTGTGTTACAAAGTTCTTGAAGGTTATTTTGCATTAGACAATCGTCGGTGTTCCTTAGCATATCAATGTTTCTCTAGAAAATGGCCACATTTAAATAGTGCGTTACCTTTTGTTTACATGGATTCCTTTAGAGCGTTGATTCAAATTTACACAATTCTTCTACAATTCATTGGAAATAAAAATAATCAGTCATTGATGCAGGCAAAAATGGCAGCTAAAAACCAACAAATAATATTAGGGGATATAGAGGGATGGAATGAGAGCTGTGTCTCATTGATAGCGGCATTTCAAGAAATGGAAAGTATATTTAAGCATATCCACGATGACAAGTTAAAATCACTTCGCGAAGTTTTGCAAAACTCCTATTACTTTACAATTATTATTTCAATGGAAAAAATTGGGAGGGAAGCCTTCGGTAAGGTAATAGAACGAATGCAAGAGGACCTATCAGTCCCAGAAAGTAACCCTAGCAACAATCTAACTGATGTGTTGGGTGACCTAGAGAAGCTGTTAATGGATTTTTCAGGCACGTTCACGGACGATGTCGTAGCACATTCAGATGATTTCTTTAATACACCGTATCGTGATTGGAATAATTTTGAGGATTTCTTTCAGGACTAAAAAACAAGCCTTTCTGAAGCCTAGTTTTAATTCTGCTTATATAATCTTGAAAACAGACCTTTTCTGTAGATTAGAATAATTTTTGTGAGGTGTGTTAAGGGTGTAACAAAAAATCGAATAAACTTTAAAAAAATCACTGTTAACATAAAATCATCAGTATATAATACTTAAGCTTCGTAAAAGAATCAATTCTTTCTTAGTCTGAATAAACCAACGCCATGTGCTGGAACAGTCACGTTCAATGTTCCACCAGGTTGGATTTGGGTGATTTTGGTACCAAATAATCTACTATCATTCTTAGCAAGACCTTCCTCATAAGATTGTTCAGTAGTGTTATATAGATTACTCTCGGCAGTCCTGTTTCCAGTCAAAATTTCTAGAGCAGTGTTGTTATCCATTCTTCCTCCCCATAAATCATAAACATCCCAAGTAGAGGTCAATTCTTCCGAACCCAAGTAACTGTCAAAGAAAATGTCTTCCAAGTCAGCATTCATTGATCTCTGTTTAGCACCACCATTGAGAAGTGCAATAACCTGATCACCATTTTTCAAAGAACCACTCCATAGTTGAATCTCACCTTCGTCATACTTATCGGTATCAGAAACGCTGCGTCTCCAAACTCTTGTTGCAGGGGTACCAGCTGGGTCTTGGTTAATTGCAATTATTGGAGCATGAACATAAATAGAGTAAGACGAAGGTTTTAAGTTGTTAACATCCGCACCAATAATTAAAGGTGATTTTACTAGTGACCACATGGAGAAATGAGCTTTCTCTTCGTCATCAGTCAAATTACCTACACCAACTTCAAGATTGTCTAAATCGTTCCAACCACCAGGACCAGCGTTTTGACCCATTGGAGCAGCCTTATTCAAAATATTCATGATGGAACAATGAAAACCAGCATATGGGCAATCATACTCATCTCCATCACACGGACATCTACTGTCAGGACGATCAAATTCGGCGGTGATATCACCACTCATTCTCCAGGAATTGGAGATAGCAGAGCCCCAGTAAAAGGTCCTATCTTGACCCCAGTTACACAAAGAATAGAAGATTGGTCTTCCCGTCTTATTCAAAGCATCAGACATAGCCTTGTAACGTTTAAAAGAGGTTTCTGGTGACCCAAATTCACCGCGGTTAAAACAATTATCATATTTCAAATAATCAACATCATTATCAGCAAAGAATTGGGCATCATCTTCTTCATGGTCCAATGAACCAGCATATCCAGCACAGGTATATTCACCGGCCGAAGAGTACATACCAAAAAGAAGATCTTCGTTGTGCAGATAATCTGCAACATGCTTCATACCATTTGGAAATTTTGAGCTGTCTGGGTATAGCGAACCATTCGAGCTTCTACCACCAGACCAACAGTCATCTAGAATAACATAGTTGTAACCGACATCTTTCAATCCCAGGTTACTGATCTTATCGGCAGTACTTAGCAATAATTCTTCGGTGACATTGCAACCAAAAGTGTTCCAATTATCCCAGCCCATCTGGGGTGTAAGGCCAAGTCCATTGTAGCTGGGGCTTCCGGCATGTGCCCCTCTGGAGAAAACAGTTGTGGCTAATAAAAGCAGTGAATACATTTTTTGGTGTTCTGTTTCAGCTGGCTACAACATACTATCACCATCGATGCCTAGCACTCTTATATACAATTTACAATGTCGATAACAAGTTCAAGAAACACCTCAGTTGACCTTTAGACGCTAGTATGTCGGAACACATGCCTCCATGTCGTTCGGTACTCAGTGCTCCAGAATTTGGTTCACAAGATTATTCAAAGCCTTCAAATTATTATGCCTTCTACTATGCCTTCTTCACATATCAATCCAAGACATTTTAACTCCTTAAAGAAAGCTTTATTTCGGTGAACAAGATTCACACCCGTCCCTGTCATCAACATTCTTTTGCCTCCCAAAAAATCATCAGGAAACGATGATTGGGGTAAGTATGTAGGTTAAACTCTCCTTTGCTTTCATCTATTCCACTTCCTCCACCCAATACGTAAAACTCAATATCCCATTTGTAGCAACACAAAGTTCCGAACGGGGAGAAAGGGCGGAAAAATGCTTGAAAGTGGAAGTGCATTCTATGACCTCGGATTAGCGTCAAACAAATCCGCCTATTTGCTCGCGTTCCTTTTGACCCTTCCCCCTTATTCTCACTTGTCTTGGCGTGGAGAATATAGACTTTGTTGGATTCCGCTGCGAGGTTACAAAGACTATTGCGGGTGTTCTTTCTGGAATTTCTCGCCAAACGCGGGGTGTGACTTCAACTACCCGGACTTCCGCATTAAAGCTCCAAGTATCTTCACATATTAGGAAACTGCATGCCCAAATAGGCAAAACTATTTCTCGAGCGGTACCTGCAAAACACACTGGCAACAAAGCTAACTACATGAAAGAACGGAGAAACTCAAAACAATTCAACCAATTTTTTCGGAACCAAAACAAAAAGCTATACGCATACCGGTAGAATCGGGTGAGATGCATGAGTTAATTTAGCTTTTTGGCCTATTCCAACACCAACTGAGGCCTACTGAACCAACCATTCAAACGCTCAGAGTTCAACTGAAAAAAGCAAAAAAAGAAATGTGTTTCAATCCTATATACTCGGTATGGATAATTGGATCTTGATGGGGGAGGGGTAAATTGCTCCAAGTTTTAAGAAGGTAGTCACAAGAATTCCCTTTTGTTTAGAGAGAAGAAATGAGGGATATAGAACTCGAAGAAATTCTGGTATTGAATCGGAATATGAAATTGATATGGTATAGTAAAAATCTAGATGCTGGTGGCTGTCGTCAGCTGGTGACCATGCTGAATATATCATGTACTACAACATACTACAGCAACCAATGACGTACATAGGATATTTTGTACCCACGAAACATGATATGTAAACATGTGTGAGTCAACATAGCCTAAATTCCTGCGACCGAGCACTTAATTACAATGGATAGATAAAGCGCTTGTTTTCAAGGTCAGTTAGGTCTAAGAGTGCTAAGTTCTTGCCAACCGTAGTTTGAGGCTCGTCGTTATTATCTTTTATTACACCAAACACTGCGCCATCTGTGTGTTGGCTTGCAAGTCTCTTCTTATTCCTTTCGTTAAGTAGTCTCCTTATAATTAGTGAGACAATCGGTGCTAGAAAGAAGGCAAAAACTATTTGGACAATCCATGCGGGATAATATCTAGGACCATCCTTTGCTTGCCATAGCTGTGGGGCAATAATATTGGCAACTCCGTAACTTATCATAATCATGGCATTTCTAGTTACTTTCTTTGTATAACCAGATACTGTAGTGGAGCTCCAACTAAACATCAATATCCATGCAACACCCTTTGGAGCACAAAGACATATCATTGCCAAGAGTGCAATATTTTTATCCCAGGGAAGCGATACCATAGCAATGCCTCCGACTAAAGGAAAAGCGGTCCATAGTACAACTGAATAGGCGGTAAAATTGTTCTTCTTTTTTATCAAGACAGCTGCAATAATCGCACAAGAGACTGAAAATCCACCGTAAGCGACTGAAACTAAGGTTGATCCCAGGGTTGATACACCGAGTTGTTTGAAAAGTAACTTTTCCTGGTATACTAAATTGTTTGATAATTGATTACAGAAGAAGAAAGCACAGAACAACCAAGAAATTGGATCTTTCAAGGCTTCCATCACTTGATATTTTTTTATGATTTTTTGTTCAATTGAAGATCCTGTGGTCTCTTGGACACGCCTTATAACCCATATTTTTTCTTTCAAATTCAAAAAACAAGCTTCAGTTGGATTATTTGGATATAATAATGCAATTATTATTGTTACTATAGCACTAATCGAAGCAATAACAATCATGAAAAGCTTCCATATTGCAATCGATGGTGTTGCATGCAACAATCCAAAAGCAATGAAACCAACAATAATTTCGTTTCCCAGACATGTGGTGTAGAATAGAGATGCAGTCCAACTTTTTTCACCTGCATTTAAAAATTGGCCCATTGTTGTGTTAAGAGCAGGGACTGCAATCGCTTCAACAAAACCCAAGAAAAACCTTAAGGCGTATACACCTTGATGGTTCGTAGCCACTGTATGCAGGTAAATAATCAAAGCCCATAAAAAACTCAAAGCTGTCATAACTCTGCCCACAGGGAATTTCTGAAGAAATACTAAATTAATTTGACCTAAAATGTAACCAACATAGAATAATGTTGTACTATTATTGTACGAATTCTGACTTAAATGGGTGTCCTTCCACATTCCAAATATAGAAGTGTAGGAGGCAGTTGCTTTATCAGCATACAACACAAAATTGATCAAAGCACAAAGAGGTACCACTATCCATATAACCTTTCTGCTCAGCTGTTCTTCTTCGCTTTCTGTAATTGGTGGGACAAGCGGGCCATATTCCTTCAAAAATCCCAGAGTAATATCTGCATCGCGTGAGCTGATCTCTATTACATTCTTCTTGCTACTCTCGTTATCACTTGGGTTTTCAGTAATCAAAACTTCTTGATTATCTTTCCAATCAGAATTAGATGATGAGCCGTCTTCTAAACTAGGTTCAGACCTACTAACATCAACTCTGTTGTGCACCATTGTGCCCGTATAGAGTAGGAACAGGTTGTAAAGGATTCTTTGGAGTTACTTTTCATTATTGAAACACAATTTGGATATTAAACATCTTAATAGTAGATGCTAGCCTTTATATGTTTGACATGCCAAGATTATTTATTCCGATTTCAGACCAGACCTGTCAATAGTTACTAGGTAATAATTATCCGTGACTTTTCCTTATCAACGCAGATAGATTTGAATTCTGATTTATACTATGTCTCCGCGTGAAACATTTATGGAAGTGTGGCTACAGGCTAATAATAAAAAATAAGTCTCTTTAATAGGTCATTCTGAGGCAATCAAAGTTTTGGGCTGCTGTTCATCATGGTCATCTCATCAGATTTTCAAATTTGTGAAATCCGACCTCTTTCAGAAAGTAATTGGAATTGGAAAAGCAGCCGTTAATTAAAGTACATCTCTTAACGAAAATATATCAACTGCATTATTTTCACATCAATATCTTTACAGGATACAATAGCTACATTTATTGTGGTATGAGATGCATTTCCAGGAATGATGCATGTGCTTTCTGAAATTACTTGATCGTTTAGCATTCCGTATGAGTAAACTCAATAGAGTGTTAAAAAAATGACATAATCATATTTTTTGGAACTTATAAAATGTTTAAAGTATTTCTTTGCCCAACAAACTCTCGATCTGATTCGATTACTGTACGTTTGAGCATGCTTTCTTTTTCCTTTTATCTTTAAACATCATTTCGCTTGATTTCTTTACCAAGTTTTGGACAGAGGAATACTAACTAAATTTCTTCACATAATTGTAAAATAAACCTTGACTGTAAAATAAACCTTGACTGGACTAAAAAAGTTTTAGAATACAAAATCGATATGTACTAGAAGGCTGATTATAGCGTTGGGTGTCATAAGCTAATTAATCCAAACACGGAATAAATGAAGTCCCTAGGTTTGCTAGTTTTAACTAACCAATTAAGTGGCACTCTTATAATGCTTTTCATTGACTTGCTTCATTATTCACGTGTAAATATCGAACAAAATTCAAAGCATATATTTAAAGTAGTTCGTTGGGGTGTATGTCATGTTTCAATATTATATAAATAATTTGAACATAGCAATAGCTCTATCAATTATACTGAAACTAATGTAACATCTTTTTTTAGTTGGTCTTCGGATTAGTTCTTATATCTGCTAATCCTTGTATTTGCTTCCCATTTTCAAAGTTATCTACACTCAACCATTTTCTAAATGCTTTACCACAATCTTCCCATTCATGGTCAATTATCGAAAGCCAGCTGGTGTCACGATTTCTTCCCTTGTATACAACCATTTGGCGGAAGGTACCCTCAAATTGATATCCAAGCCGTAGTGCTGATCTTTTCGATGGTTCGTTTAAGCTATCACATCTCCATTCTAACCTCCTATAATGGAGTGTATCGAAAACATAACTCATGAGCAAGTAATGTGCCTCAGTGGCCATAGTTGTCTTTTGCAGTTCCTTTGTGAAGATAACATACCCAACTTCGGCAACCCCATTTTGGTTGTCAATTTTGATCAATGCTAATTGGCCGACAGGATGATTTGTTTCTTTATTTATTATAGCATAATGTACTTGGTCTTTCGCATTCATTAATGATACAAATACTTTACGATATTCTTCTAAGGTATGGAATGGTCCTATTGGGAGGTAAGTCCAAATCATATCATTACCAGCATCCTGGTGTGCTTCATATAACCTCGACACATGATTCTCAATATTGAGAGGCTCAATCCGACAATATTTTCCTTCTAAAGTGACCTTTTCTGGAAACCTTTTGGGTTCCCAATTCTTAATAGGATAGCCTATTTCTTGTTCATACTCATTATACCATTTCATAATGTATGTGCTTCCTCTCGTTGCTAAATGATGGTAAATAAGAAGCGAAAATGTTTTCCAATCCGGTAAATGATTTCTCAATTATGTTGCAATCGTGCTTTTTTATATACTTGGACCTTGGTTATAATTTTTTGTCCGCTTCCTTTTCGACTCTTATACTCTGCAGATAAGGAAGATAAGATGTGCAACAGACTCCAAGATAGGTATATCGTCTACGGCAGGTCTAAAATTATGATGATAATATTCATGTGGCATCTTCAAACCTCATGTCAGCTGAGGAAATCCACATCATTTTTGTTTTAAAATATGTCGTTTAATTTCGATAATTATTTTCACCTGTAGTACCTTATCTTCCATTTCCTACGACCTCATTTTAGGTTTGGTGAAATGCCGACCATAATTACAATCTGCATAAAAAGAGTATTATGATCCAAGAGCAATTTTATGTAATAACTAAATTTAAAGATGATGAATAATATTCAAATAGGAACCAGTCCTAACGGGGTGTATTATTAATGAACCAATAACTTTCTTCCTGGTCAAATATTCCACTTGGAAAAATCTGGGATGTCGATGTGAAAGAAGGGTAGATTAGTTCCAGTGGCAGCATAAATATTTTGATTGCCATCATCTGTTCCACTCAATTCACTACTATCTGCAAGATATTCTTCATCAGGCCTTGAACCTTTCGCTATATGATAGCTGGAATGATCTACAATGAGCGACTCATCACTGTGTTCTAAGTTGACCGCGCCGAATCCAACACTCAACAAACCCTTCTTTACCCATGAAGATAGAACACCGGCGAAATGAAATTCAACTTGTCTATCAGCATATTTGTTTACAGCTTTCCTTAAGTCCACCAAACTTTGAATGGCAGTAGAGTCTACCTGTGCTACTTGTGAGAAATCTAGGCAGATAATTTTAAGAACTGGTTTTTCTTTTTCAAGAACTCTGGTTATGGGGGACTCTGATCGCTGACCTTCTGTAACGGATGATTTGCGACCCTTGAAAAGCTTTTTTAGAGAATCTGGTAACTCCCACTCACCTGGATCATTCCATGGGCGATCCGATTTTTTCCTAACCTGGATTAATTGACCACGTCTAGTTTCCTTCTTGATACAGTCAAAGATAATGTCATAATGTCTCGAGCAGTTAACATAGGTATAACTGTCACTTAAGCGGTAGACTAAGACACCAGGTGGTGGAGGTAGAATTGTTACGTCACTATTCAACTCTCTCGTATATCCATGGTCATATGGGACCCACTTAGTAACAAATTTATGTTCCTGTCTTGAGGATATTTCCTTGTTACTCTCAAAGTATTTTGATTTTTTGCCTGGTTCCTCATGAGATTCTGATTGGGGTGTACATTGTAACAATGGTGTTCCATCTTGAAATTTTGGGTTCAATACTTCAGCAACTTCAACACGGCCCAAAAATCTTCCAGCAGGGAAGGCTTGTTTCAAAAGTAGTATCGCAGCGGACCAGCACATGGCAAAATATATACCATTCTCAATTGATGAGAAGACAGTTATCAAAACTGTCACTATAAAAGCAAACCCATCTAATGGATTGGTCTTCCAGAAACCCCATGTTGTGTGGTATGATGCAATCAAATCAGAAACGGCATGTATGATGACCGCTGATAATGTCGCTTTAGGTATAAAGTAAAAAGCGTCTGTTAAACAATAAAGGGCTAACAGAACACAAGCGCCAGTAAAAATACCAGAAAGTGGAGTACGAACATTACATTTTGCTTTTAGTGCGGAACGTGAAAATGAGCCGGTAGATGGGTATGCGTTGAAGAAGGTACCTATCAGGTTCGTTACGCCTATTGCAATCAATTCTTGATCTGGAACGACCTTGTAATCATTCACTCTTCCAAAAGACTTTGAAATTGCAATATGTTCCAACACTAAAACAATAATGGAAGCAGGAATATCTGGACTCATATTTGCTAACAACCCATCAGGAATTTTCATCACACCTACCTCCTTTAACCCAGATGGCACGTTTCCCAATATACTGATAGCCCTTTGCTTTGAAGTTTTATTTCTAGTAATACTCCAGGATATTGCAGTAAAAACAATTATAACGACTGCGTTTCTCATTGCCTGAAGGTAGAAATATGCAGTCTTAAAAGCCTGTGCTTTCTTTGGTTGATTTCTAAAGTGTTTATCGGCTAATCGTGGGCCAAGCTTGTCACACCAATATTTCCATACATATAATATTAACAATGGGATCAAGCCAAAAACTGCATCCAGCTTAGTGTGCGGTAAATTTTTCAACGTATTGATTACGACTTTATATGTTGCTTCTCTGGTATTTACCAGACTGTTGTATCCCATAAGTGCAGGGACTTGACCCCATATAATGTTGAAAGCTGAACCTGTCATGAAACCCGCAACTGCGTTGAGGGATATTAGTTCAACCAAAAATCCTAAACGGAGTACACCAAGACCTGTAGCCACTATTCCACATAACAAAGCTAATGCTGTAGCAATAATTGGAGCTGTAACTTCAGTACTGTCGGGATATTTTTCAGACACGATCGCAACAACTTTAGCTGTCTGTAAAGACATGACGGCAACTGGACCAATACAGACATCTTTAGACGTAGCGAATAGCGAGTAAATGAATGCACCAATAAATGACGAATACAATCCATACTGTGGTGGTAAACTTGCAATTTGTGCATATGACATTGATTGTGGCACCAGGACACATCCCACTGTGATACCAGCCACTAAGTCGGCATAACCCCAGGCCAGGTTATAGTGCGGTAGCCACCGAATAATAGGAAATAACGATACCAGGTAATTTCCAGCGGATCTAAAAGTTAAATATTCTCGGATTGAATGATCAAAGTATTCTTTTATGGTAACAGGTTCTTCCTGAAAGGCAGGAATTGAGCCATATGATGATGTGAGTAATTCATTTTCTGTCTGGATGTAGTCAACCTTGCTTGAAGATTTCACTGCTGCCGGATTCACATCATTGTTTTGGGTTCCAATTTCCTCCACCTGGTCCTCGTTAGCTTTGAACTGCTGATATTCGACTTCCAAATCTGCATATTCATTACCGAGAGCTCCATTAATAGAGCTGCTTTCATTGCCCCGACCTCGAGACAAACTTTCTCTATCATACATGTTGACCTGTAAAATTCTGGATCAATTATATGGTAAGTTGACCTTTTTTGAGTTCCAACTCTGCGGAATCATGTTGAGACTCCTTGATTTGGACTTTTACGGTCTCTTTTATCTTAATCTTACAAAAAAAATTAATAATCCAATCAAGGAATCAAGACGAGCTACAAGATGTATTCAGCGCTATTTTCAACCTGTATTACGTTGTGAAGTTTCTCTTGCATATTTTTTTCCATCTCCCTTATACTGTGGTTTGTTTGTCTCACAATGCCACATTGTATCTCGTTCGCTTGGAAAGCCGCACCTTTCATTTTTTAAGTTCTTTCAACATTGAACCCCATATTATGCACAGATGATGAACCGCAAATCATGAAATTCACGTGATATGTTTGACTGTGCCCGCTGCGATGCGCTTAGTATAATAAAATCCACAATCGGAGCATCATGGCATTATTATTGGACATATTAACTCCATTAAAATTCCAAGAGAGGGTCCAAAGACATGGCTTTACATAATATTTTATCTGGCAATTCAGTCACTCTGGTTCCCAAATTGTGAAGTCTGATATTAATTATCCGAAACTTTTGTTTTTGTTAGTGTATTTAACAAGATTGACAAAGTGGCACACCGATAATGTCGTTCATTTTTTACACTTCACTTTTTGGCCACAATTTTTAGTCACGTGCTAGGGGGGCTAGTAATGAAAAATTATGTCAACTCTATTTGAAGAATGTCACTTGAAATTGTGATCTCGGAAAAAACCCATATGTGAAAAAAAGTGTGTCACAAGTTTCCAATGCTAATCGTGTAGTACCGCGGATGCGATATTAAATTTTCACACTATGTATGGTTGGATTACCACATAGCAATTACTTTTCGTGAATCTTGTTATATGAACTGATGTAGTTCAGTGGCACTCTATTTGAGACGTAAAAGGTGTCAGATTGAATATAATTGTTTCATATTATATAGCCTAGAATAGATATGCATCTTAGGTTGCAAAAAATATATGGCTAAAAGATGTAGGTAATGTAAAGCCGTTTTATAGTCCAGAAACTAGGTTCTTGAGATGGGCTTCTTCAATTTACCTTTAACCACACATAATATAAGTGCTAACAGAGACAGAAGCGTGGATACCAAATGGGCCCTCTTTGTACCAATATCAAAACCCTCTATAACAGTTCTTTTGACCTCGCCATGAAGGGAGTTGATGCGGGAAGAGTTGGCATTGATCTCGATAATGAGACGTTCTATCTCTTGCTTGCCCAAAAGATGTTTTAGATTGACTCGTAAAAATCTGCTAGTACACACTTGCACTACTTGGGATGCAATTGCAACACCCCAGACAGAACCTGTGCTTCGGAAAAGATACAACGTAGAGGTAGCAGTTGCTTGTCTTCTTTTTGAGAAAGCGAATATGAACGTGAAAAGGGTGGTGGGAAACGTTATACCTTGACCTAAAGTTGCAGGGACCAGAAATATACTAATCAGCCAATTGGGTGTACCTTTATCAATAAACAGAAATAGGAAATTACCAAAGAACATGAGAAAGATACCAACATATAAAAGAATTGGGAGGCAGTCGTACCGACTCATGCATAAACCAGTAATGAGACTACCGACAGGGGTGAAAAGGGAAGGAATAGTAAGACGCAATCCCGCCTTAGCTGTAGAATCACCGAGAACAATCTGAAAGAATAATGGAAGAGTGAATAGATACGCAAAACTTGCAAACCCTACCAAAACACTGATTAGCAATACCACAATACTGAATGGGGTCCTAAGTAAATCAAGTGGAATTATAGCCCTTGCGGTAGTCTTTTTCTCGTTATATATGAACAAAACCAAAGAAATAACACTCACAAACAATATTGTCAACAAAAATGGGCTTGTCCATGAGTGTCCACTGGAACTAGCGCTGCTCCCTATTGTCAAATACAATAACTGAAAAGTCAATCCAAAAATTATCAAAACCGACCCAGTTATGTCAATATCTCTTAGTATTCTGCTTGGATGAAATGATTTGCGAAGGCTTAGGTTCTCATGGTCCTTTTGATTGGGCACATAACAGCTCATAACTATAGAATTTATAAGAGCTATAGGTATCTGGATCAAAAAACACCATCTCCAACCTATTGTAGAAGCAATTGAACCACCAAATGAAGCACCACAGATCGAACCCAATCCTAGTAATAAGTTCTGAAAAGCCTGAAATAGTGCTCTCTTAGAGCTGGGAATAATATCCGAGTTCACAATCGTTGAAAGAGTAATCAAACCACCTCCACCTATACCCGTAAGGGCTCTCATAAAGCTCAAAATATATATGTTACCTGATAAACCGCAAGCAAGACAACCTATGGTAAATGTGGCATTTGCAAAAAATAAACAATGCCTTCTTCCAAATGTATCGGAGAACGACCCATACAGTGGTTGAAAAGACGTTGAAGTGATTAAATATGCAGTTGTAATCCAACTTGAGATGTTCATGTGGTTGAATTCATTCCCAATTGTTTGATAGGTAGATGCTGTAACTGTTCCATCAAAACCAGATAAGAAAACGTTGGCAAATAGAGCAGTCTCAATAAGCCATAAATTAGGTATGCTTGATAAAGGAACTCCGTCATCCTTATCTACGTCCATTCCATCTTGTTCATCAAGGGTGAGTGATTCTTCTACCTCTTCTGAAAGAGTCCCATAATTGATACCGGAATTACTTGCAGAACTCCTTCGTATATGTGATGTCATTCGCTTTGAAATATATAATAGTCTGTGTAATTTCTAATTTCGTACCTATGCTGATGTCGTTTCGTTCACCTGATTGTCTGGAAATGACACTCTCTTTACCTCGGCTACTGGTAATTTTTGGATAGTCTGTTAGTACCTTCGATTTGCAGGCGATATTCTTGCATACTTATATCGAGGATTTTGGATGAACAAACTGTGTGAAGGATATGCTTCGCCTTTAATTTCAATTAAAGCGAATAGAGAATCGCTATTCTTCTTGTCTTCTTTTTCTTGTCTTTGACCATCGCGATGAAACAAAACCGAGCTTGCTGTGGCTCTAAAAGAAGTCTCGTGGAAGTAAGGATTTTTTTCGAACTTCAAGCTAGTATCTGGTGCTACCATGTATAAATACAATTAATACCCAATTAAAACGTTTCGGCATTAAGAAACAATATGCAAACTTCCAATATCCAGTTGAGTCAATTTGAAAGAGAATACAGTTGATTGACCTTCAAACATTCTTCTGTAAACCAACGAATGCCCTTATATATAATTTTGATAATATCTTACACCCAAGAAAGAATAATCTACAAGTTATTTTTTTGGTCGACTTGTCTTTAATATGGTCGGAAGCCAAAAAATTGCGAGATGTGTTAGGAAATCATTAATAATTACTTAAAATTTAATAAAGAGGAAAACGATAGTTATTTTCCATTGTAAAATCACCCTTCAAAAAAAAAAACTCTACTTCATGTTGAATTATTTTTTTGAGTATCAGAATAGAAAAAAAAATCATAAAATCATAAAAATAAGATAAAAACATAAAAATACACGCAACTGCCTTGAATTAAAATAAAAATCTTTTATTTAGTTTTAAGTAATAGGAAACACTTGTTCATATTTTTCTTTCGCCTTCAAGAAAACGTATAAAAATCACGTTAAAACTTTTCCCAATTCTCCACTACACTTATTCTGTCTTGACTGCCAAAAATTTTGATGTGGCAAGAATTCATATATAAATAAAGGTATCCCGTTCTTGAAAGACCATTTAATCTCAGAAATTTGAATTTTTTCAATTTTCACTCATGCAATAACCAGTAATATAATCCAATGGTACCGCACCTACATATGTACAATTCTAACAAAATTACTATTATTTATAATAAAATAGGTGCTTTAAACAGGTACCGAAAATACGCTCAAATATCCACGATAGGTATAAGTTTGAAATCATATTCGAAAGAGTTTATTATTCATTTGGAGACCATCTTTTACTGAGTTCAATTTTTTTACTAAATGCCCAATCGTGAAATTGCTGTGAAAACAGAATCATTTTGCTATCACCAAGAGGACGTACAAAAACAAACATCAAATAAGATGTTTTCAGATTGTCAAAGCAGAGAATTGAGTCGAGAAAGGACACAATAATTCACGATGAAGAGAGTTTCTGGCAGCAAGTCTTCTCTACCGGCAAAGAAAGTCAAGCTTGAGGAAAACCTGACTTTGTATACTAGACCAAATAAAGTGTACTACAAAAATCCAATAACATGCGGTGAAGCAAATAAATTTAACAACAATAAGAGAAAAAGACCAATAGATATAATTAATAACCTTAGAGTATCTCCCAATGCTCTTCGGGAAGATCCGAAGACATTCATCCATTGGTTCAGAAGCGATTTAAGGGTTGCTGATAATACCTCTCTATTTAATACTGTTAATGAATTTTTGAAAGTGAAAGAAAATGATGCATCATACAGTTTAGCAGCAATATTTATCATCAATGAGAATGACTGGAGAGCGCATTTAGATGGTGGTTGGAAGTTGAACTTTATGTTAGATGCATTGGCGTCTTTGAAAGAAAAGCTTGCCAAGATGGCGATCCCGCTACATATATTAAAATTTGAGCCCGAAAATGCACTATTATCAAACAGCTCAACTTTTGCAAAATGGTTCAAGGATTCATGCTTAGAACTATGCAATGAAGGGAGAGCTGTAACTGTTAGTGCCAATTGTGAATATGAAACCGATGAATTGTACCGTGACTTGAAGATTTTGAGGGAAAGAGATGACTATTTCAATTTCCAGGTCTACCATGACACCTGTGCTTTGGAACCCGGATTGTTACGAACGGGTAAAAACTCCATCTACACTCTATTTACACCATGGTACAAGAAATGGGCTATCGAAGTTGAGAACAATATAAAAAAGAAAAAAGATTCTTATCTATTGAATATCGATGAAAAAACAAAGTACAACGCTGAATTCAAACTACAAGAACTAGACTATTGTCTACCAGAAGAGTTCACTGCATATATTCCAGCTTCCACAAAGTCTCATGTTAGCGCCAGCGAGAAAGGAGCCTTCGATATACTGAGCTCTTTTCTGAACAGTAAGGTACATTCTTATGACAAAAAAGACATTCTAACGGATGAAGGATCTTCACATTTGAGCTGCTACTTGTCATTAGGGATAATAAGCAGCAGAACCATAATCTATGAATCATTCAGCAAAAGTAAAGCAGGATTGATATCTAAAGACATAAAGAAAAATTCCACCTTGCAAGAATTTGTTAGGGAGGTCGCGTGGAGAGACTTTTATAAAAATGCTATCTGTTATTGGCCGTACCTTACAATGGATTTGCCATTCAAATTCGAGATGATTGATCTTAAATGGAACCACGATGAAGAATTATTTAGAAAATGGTGCGAGGGCAACACAGGTATTCCAATCGTAGATGCAATTATGAAAAAGCTTCTTCATACAGGATACATCAACAACCGTGCTCGTATGATCGTGGCCTCCTTTCTTTCAAAAAACTTATTATTAGACTGGCGATGGGGTGAGAGATGGTTCCGTAGGCATTTAGTAGACTACGACCTTTCTTCGAATATCGGTGGATGGGGATTTTGTTCAAGTACAGGGATTGATGCTCAGCCATATTTTCGAATTTTCAATATGGAGCTACAAAGTAAGAAATATGACCCCGATGGCGCTTTCATCAAGAAATGGATTCCTGAATTAACAGATAGTCCTGATGTTCATGTTCTCGATAAAGTTGAAGGCTACGGAACACCTGTAGTTGACCTTAAGGATAGTCGGAACAAGGCATTAGAAGCCTATAGGCAGGTCGTTTAAAGAGATTTATAGAAGTATAAAGATTCCAGAGAATTTTAAAGCTCATGTTCCATTACGTATCAAGTCAACGGTGGTTATATTTTAATAACTTTAAATAGTCTCAACTTTAACATTTGAACCGTTTTTAGCAGCCGATTCTAAGAAAGCTGCAACACAAGCTAAATGATGGAAAGCCGCTCTAGCATTTGCTTTGTATAATTTCTTGTCTTTCTTAAGAACTGCTTCGTGAAAGTTCAAAAACTCAGCATCTACACCGAAAGATTCATCATTTTCAACATCATATACCTCAACTTCCCCTGCAGTTTCTAGAGAGTCACCAGCTTGTACCTTGACGACAGGTTTCTTTTTATCTGATAAATCCACTAAGACAGACCCATTCTTACCGTAAATCTTCAGAAAAACGGATTTGTCAGTAGCCCCGAATGCCGAACCGTAAGTGAATGTACCGATGATATCGCTATCAGCAACCTTTACTGTCGAAAACACAATATCATCTGTACCAGATTCTGGACGAACTTGTCTTGTCAAAGCTGATACAGACTCAAAGTTTCCAACTAAATCGGTTACTAGTGCTAGTTGATGAACACCACCGTCTGATAAAAATCCACCAATATGTTCAGGATGCTGTCTCCATGATGTTGAAAGGTATTTATTCTGTGTAACGAATGGCCCAGTGGCATTATGAGTAAAGCCAACAACTGGTCCGATTCGCTCGATTTGCTTCTTAGCAACTTCAATGCAGCTCAAGTACAACCAGTTTTCGGCGATTCCGATAGGCAAATCTGTAGAATCGGCAAGTTTAACCATTTCTCTTGCTTGCTTCATATTGGCCGCAATTGGTTTTTCCAACAAGATAGGTTTTCCAGCCGCAATTGCTTTTTCTGCAGTAGCAACATTGAACTGGGCAGGAACCAACGCATCCACATATGAAACGTCTTTGTCCGCAAGCAAACCATCTAAATCATCGAAAACCTTATCTTCTGCAATACCAGCTACCTTTGCGAAGTCCAATGCCTTACTCTTGGTTCTGTTAAACGCGGCTACCACCTTGAAATCGCTTTCCATTGCCTCATAAGATGGCAAGTGTCTATCTCTTGCGAAAATGCCTGTACCAACTATACCAACATTTAAAACTGTCATTCTAACTATTCGGATTTGCTTCTATATCTGTAGATCCCAAGAATTCAAAGAACTTAAAAGTGTCAACTTAATTACCCCTCCATGCCTACATACCCTCTTGCTTTTATACTTCGAATTTCAGCGCACAGTAAGAGGATCCTTAACTTTTCCGAAACTGTATGCGGAATTTAACCCAACTATGACAAGGAAATAAACGGAGTTAGAGTTCAAAACTATGAAACTTGACCAAACGAACATCAAAGAACTCTAGAAGGACAAGACAATTGCTATTCATTCGCTGGAGTGTGAGCCGATACGAGATAATACTAAGAGGCTTTGATCGGCGATGATTGTAGCTTATATACAGTAGGGAGCCGTATGTTTACGTGTAAGGCTTCCAGACGAAAACAAGGCCTCTTGAATGAGACGAACAAAGCGATAGACCACATGAATGACAAACTGGGTGAGATAGCATTATCCAATCTCAGATAGAGACATCGCAATATGTTTCAGGTTCCGCGTATCTTGAAAAGAAGGGCTCTTTGAGAATAAAATTACTTCTAACAATGTTATTATGTGCTAGTTCCAACAAACTGATGAGGAATGCTGTCGTGCAATCTTAATTTGTTTTGTATTTGATTCTATCAAAACGGGTTACTTTTTGTTGTAATGTTAATCTTGAAAAATCAAGCGAGTCTAGCAAAAACACAACTTGTCGAACATAAAATGTCAGATTTCAGAAGAGGAACAACATCAGTGCACAACAGGTATGAGCACATCTAATATGACAACAACTGCTACGGCAATAGATATCTACAGAAAAGCGCTGAACTTCAACGTTATTGGTCGCTATGATCCAAAAATAAAACAGTTGTTGTTCCACACACCTCATGCTTCGGTGTACAAATGGGATTTCACAAATGATGAATGGACCAAGCTGGAATATCAGGGAGTTTTAGCGATATATTTGAGAGACGTCAGCAATACCGGAGACACCCTACTGCCTCAAGATAATAATGATCAAAATAACGGATTAAGTCATGCATCAGACTCAACTAGTTGTGGCACAGTTTTAACAGGCCGTGATATATATAATTATGGACTGATCATTCTAAATAGAATGAACCCTGATAATTTCTCAATGGGTATTGCCCCCAATAGTGTGATTAACAAAAGGAAGGTCTTCAACGCTTCCGAAGACAACGAGAATCCATTAGAATGTATGGGAGTAGAGGTGAAGGACGACTTAGTGATAATTAAAAATTTGAAGCACGAAGTCTATGGAATTTGGATCCATACAGTTGCGGATAGACAGAATATTTATGAACTCATTAAATACTTACTGGAGAATGACCCCAAAGACACTTTCGCATAGAAATATGCATCACATCTGTACAGGTACATAAGGTAATAAATTTCACATCAATCCCAATGATATTATCAGCTATCGCTCCCACCTGTGGAAGATGCCATATCATTTTGCTTTTTCTTGGTAACTCGTTTTTTTTTTGCCTGGCCATCTACGTTATCTCCTGCTGCTGTCTTTTTTGTTTTACGTGGTCTTTTGGCTTTTGGTTTCTCATTTATTACTCGCTTGCCGTTGTTTCTTTGCTGCTGTAGTTGCTGCGCATTAGCAGCATCTATATCTCCCAAATCAGAACGACCGTTCTGTCCATTTTGAGAAAATTGGGCTTGTGAATTCATAGGCGTAGCCATCGATATTACTCTATTGTATGATGCTGGAGAAAGATTACTATTCAAAGCTTGTTGTTTGCTCTTTTCCCTATTGACCCTCCATTGCTCAATGAATTTCAGTCTGCTGAATTGATTATTTTCATTACCAACCGTCAAACCTGCGGCGGCAGCAGCGGCGGCAGCAGCAATGGCAACTTGATTAGTATTAGAGGACGATCTATTTCCAGAAACACCATTATTAGAGGATGAACCCGAATTTTTACCGCCCGTTTTGGCCGCATTAGCCAAGTCCGTTTGAGATGCATTTTTTGTAAGAGACGCTGCAAATGTAGAGTTCGTTGATGTGGTTGTACGCTCGCTCATTATCATCATCATTTGTTCATAATTGGAATAGTGCTGAGGCAGCTCTTCGTGTTCCTCGATATGCCCAACAACTTCTTTGCTGCGTGGTTTTGTGGAGAGCTCCCTATGTATATGCTTGAGTATTTTAGCTTCTTCATCCCACTGTGGGACTGAAAAAAGATCATTCTCTAGCTTGTCTCTGTGCTCATAGGGGTTTAGAGGGACATCTAAAGACAAATTACGCTTTGTGAGTGACAAAATTTCAGATTCAAGTTGCTGGTAAATACTGTCTGAAAATCTTGTATGGTCTGCGTATGACATCATATCGTAATAATGAGTTAAATCATTGGGCTTCAATAAGGTTCGATACACTCTAGGTCTCTTGAATATTGATGATTTCTTAGAATTTTGTGCCGAAGGAGTTGGTTTTGTATCACCGTTTTTTATGTTACTCTCTTGTTGCAAAGGTGTTTGATGATTTCCGGGTTCTGAGCTTTCAACAGTCCTAGTGGGGGTTTGCGAATTTTTTTGAACTTGCTCGGTAGATGGATTCTGATGTGGACTAAAATTTTGGTTTTGTCCTTTCATCTGGCCATTTGGAGCTGATTGCGCTGGCACTTCCTTAGGGACAATATCAACTGTATTTGTATGGTCATATACTTGTAGGATCAAATTACCTTCATAAAACTGAATGTTAGAATCTCTCAGAACTTCCATAATTGATTCCGGTATCCTACCTCTCGCCACACATTCCAAAAACTCTTTCAGAACGGCATTGTTTTTATTTAATATCAATCCATCACTGGTTAATTCTGGGTTTTTTTGTTGTTGCTGCAATCGAGTGTTTGCTGGTGCGCAAATTTTGTAGTTATTCTCATAGATATGGAATTCAAAACTTGGTCTATATTGTTCGTATTTTTTCAAGATCAGATCTGGTGTTTCTACAAAATTGTATATTCTTTTCGGTCTTTCATTTAATGTCATTAACAGTTGATAGAATTGAGCTTCGTAATTTTGAGATGCTTGTTGCTGCTTCTGTTGCTGGAGGGCTCTTTGCTGCAAGAGTATTCTCTGTTTTTGTTGTAATTGGGCCTGTTGTATCTGTTGTTGTTGCTGTTGAAGCATTTGCTGGGTATGCATTGATCTTTGGACGTTTACGGGACCGCCTGCATTGACAGGACTCCCACTATTGACGGGAATACCAAACCCATGAGCAGAAGAATTGAACCCAGGATTTGGAGATCCATTCATTATTGATCTTGGTCTTTCGAAATACAACAGTCTTCTCAGTCAATGCTCTGTCATAACAGCTCATGATAACTGATGGATGACGAAATAGTATTACACTATCAGATGATGTTCGTCTGAGGTGACAACGGGCACTAAGAGTTAAAAGATACATGCTAAATAGTCATAAATATAATCATGTTATATAAAACAAACATTAGTATCAGCTTTTAGGTGCAGCCTTCCATAAATCTTGTAGACCGAATAATGATGTTGCAACACCAGCCAATGCAATGTAGCTATCTTGATTGTGTAAGTAATTCAAATTGTTCAAAACAATAAACGAATCAATTGAGTCCCATACCAATCTTCTCGTTGCGGTGTATCTTTGTTGATAGGCTGTACTCAACAACTTCTTTTCATCAGCATCAGTGCTTTCCTGATCTGATAATAATGCAACAATACGCGTCTGAGATAACTGAATGTTACGCAAAGCCATAGCCAAACCACTCAATAAGCCAATAAACCAACAAATATTTGTCCAACGAGGGATCTTTTTTCCTGTTAAAGGATTAGATGGTACTAGTTTTAGTATACGTAAAAGGTTAACTTGATCGAAAGTTAAATACCCTGCGTAAGCCAGATTCTTGATAATGTTTGCGTACCGAATCAAAGAATCACCAGATAGCTTGTTATCGTAAAATTTAGCAGCTGCCTGCAAATGATTCAATGGTTTTAAGAATCTCAGCACCTTTCTAATTAGTGTAAATTGTCCTTGTAACTGTTTGGCCAGCAAACATGTCTTATCCACTGCAATAAAACGGCAGAGATACTGCAATAAACGTAAAACCTTCTCTCTACCAGCACATGTGTCTAGGAATTTAATAAGCCTAGTAATGGTAGGATGATAAACAACTGTGTCATAAACCATGGCGGATGCTCCTTATATGATAGATTCACCAAAACTGTATTTGAGTTACTCAAGAATAATAAAACAGCAGAGACAGTGATACAAAATCCTATGTCCTCTTTTCTATACTCTGCTCTTATTACTGATTACCCGTTGAATCTCATTGTTATCTTTCAATTCTTCCCTCTTTATATACAACCGAGTCGTCGCAAGTTAGAGTTCGGGCAGAAGGAAGGCATTGAACAATCAATTCCCGGTCGCGAAACTTAAGATGAGCTAGTGAACAACAATATCGGATGGCAGATTGGATAATAAACTGGATAAGATCTTGGGGGTGTAGGAATGGGATACTATGACATAGATGATGTACTAGCAGATAGTGTTGAGATGCCTTGCAAATTCCAGTTCCGAATGCCTGGGTTAGGATATTTAGAAGGAAACCCTGGAAGGGCGATTGAAAAAAATTCCAAACTGAATTTACCTCTATGGCTAGCAAGAATTCTTGCAATTGTGGGTAGTGATGGGGATGAGAATGAGTATGAATTTGAGGAGCCAACACCATTTGTTGAGCTCATGAAGCCTGATTTTTTCGCCCAGAAAGTCATAAATTCTGCAAAAGCCAGTCCTGTAAACTTGGATGTCCATTCAATAAACGACTTTTTCTACTCGTTAGCGATAAAATGGATAACACTTTTTGAAGATAAAGAGCTGGCTTCTATCGTTACCGAAATGCTATTAGCAAGAGCACTAGAACTCAACAGTCACGCAGAAAGTGTTAATATAGCTACTAGCGTAACAACTGCAGGAGGTCGTCTTGAATCACACAGCATGGTATCTGAATCTGGTGGTCCAAGCTCTATCTTCTTAATGACACTTGACCAGTTTGAAAAAGATATTTACAGACAAGCACATGATTCCTATAAACACACAAAGAGATGGATGGTAGACAAATAATGTGATGTGGTATAACTTAGATAATATACATATACATTATAGATTTAATGAATCAATTGATGAATAATACAATAATAACTTACTATTAGAACAACCCGTCATCTTCATCGTCATTATCTGATGGTGCATGGTCCGATGGCACCTGATGTTTTTCATCTGAATTATTTGCACTGTCGTCACTATCCTCGATAAATTCCTCAGAAAGAGCAGATTTCTTTGCTCTACGTCTTCCACTGTTCACTGCAATATCATCATCATCATCATCATCATCATCATCTAGACTGGGTTTTTCGCCCTCTTCATCAGACAACTCTTTGCTTGGCTTGTCCTCTTGTTTCTTTCTCTTCTTTTTCCCACCCGATGATGTCTTTGTCGTTGCTTTTCTCTTCCTAGGTTTCTTCTTATCTTGGTTAGCTTCTTGATCGGAACCAAATAGATCATCATCATTATCATCTTTTTCATCCACTATTGCCATGCTTTCACGCTCCTGTATGAGTTTTTGAGCCTCGTCCTGCAATCTTCTATATTCTTCCTTTTGTTTTTCCAATTTCTTTCTGGATTCTTCCTCTTCCTTACGTGATTGCTCTTTTCTCTGTAGTTCGTTATCTTCTAGTATTTTACGTGCTTCTTCAAGCTTTTGAACCTGTTCCTTCACATACTCTTCCTGTTCCTTTACGATACGTTCCAAAGCACTCTTCATAGTCGTTTCACCAAGTTGAATACGTTGTTCAAGTTCTTCCTTTGGTATACTAGCAAAGTCTTCTGTATTTTTTAGATTTCTGAGGAAGTCCAAACCAACTTCCAGTCCTGCCATAGCATCTTGAATATCTTCCAGCTTACGTTCCTTAGCTTGTGCTCTTCTTAGAGTTTCAGCTATTTGAAAATGAAGTAACGCGATATTATACATCAAAATAGAAGAGAACCTCTTTTGATTGTTGCATTCTTTAATTGAATCGTAGGCTTGTTGTACGTTTTTCAGAGCTTTTTGGAAAAATTCTAACGTTTTCTCCTTTGTCCCCCTCAAATACCATGCCTTTGCTAATAGATTTAATATATTGGCTTCATTATGTTTGTTGCCATATTTTTTTAATGCAAATTCATAACTCTCGATTGCTTTGGAATAATCATGTATTTCGAGTAGACAATGTGCTATATTGACATGGACATCAATATTATCAAGTGAATCTCTAACTTTTCTAAGGATTTCCAAGGCAGATCCCATTCTTCTGCTCTCAGCGAATACGATGGCAATACCTTGTGCCGCAAAAACATTGAAAGGGTCAACTTGAAGTACTTTTTGGAAAAGTTGAACGGCTTTTAAGTAGGATTGTTTAGAGCTCTCCTGGTCTTTTGGTTTTTGTGACTTCTTTTCAGCTCTAGCAATCGTACAATACAAGTTTCCTAATGAAATCAAGGCATACAAATCGTGGGAGTCAAACTTGACTAACGTTTCCTTGTTATGCGCCGTTTCCAGATCCTCGCTCTTTTTATCTTTCTCGTCATTCTTCAAAAACCAGCTATAAAATGCGCGTACCTCTAAATTGCTTTTATTTTTGAGGAATAGTTGGTGGACCTCCTTTTGGATATCCTGTATGTTTTCTTTTTCGTAGTACTTGAGTAGCAGGGCCCTTATTTTAGCATCGATATAGCTTGGATAAGAGTTCAATATTTTTTCATACAATGTTTTTGATTCAGGATTTTCACCGAATCCACAGGATCTTGCAATATTATAGTCAATAGTAATAATCGAACTTCCTGAAGCACTCTTTTTAGCTCTTTCAAAGTAGTCATGCGCCTTTTCCAAATCGCCATTTATGAAATGAAAGCATCCTAAATTATTTAGAACCTCCAGAGGAATGCTATTGTTATCAATATCCTCATATTGTTGCAAAGCCTTTGATAGGAATTCCAATGATTGTTTAAAATTGTTCTGCATCTCGTAGAGCTGCGAGATGAGTAAATATGACCGTGGAACAACTATTTGATTCTTTTTTGCTATGGTCAGTTTAATGTACTTTTCCAAATGAACGATTGCCTTCTCATTGAACTTCAATGACTCAGATCTTGTACCATTTTTTCCGCTTTGTAAATCTAAACTCTTCGCAGCGTAAAGCAAACCAAGCATATAATTGAGTTCTTGAATATTTTCAAAGCTCTTGTATAAATTCTCAAATGTTATAATACCCTCCTCAAGCAGTTTATTTTTAATTTGAGTTTGACCCAATCCAAACCGTGCTAATAGATTGTCTTCATCTAACTTCAAACACTGTTGAAACATAGTAAAGGCATTTCTGAAATCACGCAACGCATAATGAGCTCTACCGCACCAGAATAGTGATTCTGAAAGGACGGAATCGGTGACAGTTGTTTCAATTGATTTGATGTGGCTATTATAAATTTCCAGGACCTTTTTATAATCACCCATGAAATAAAAATAACTTTGAAGTAAGGTGAGGAGAACCGGATTCTTTTTATCGGAAGTATACAAATTATTCAGATCACCCAATACTTTAGTATAAGATTCCTTGAAGTTTGAATCATTTTCGGATGATAGGGAATTATGGAATTTACCCAATAATACAAGTACTGCTGCATTTTTGTCTTCGGGGTTTAATTGTAAGGTCCTCTCCCAAGACGTTATTGCAATTTTGTAGTCTTTGAGTTGCCAAAAGCAAAGACCAATCCCAATCCTGGGATCTGGCTTCATCACTGGATTTATAACAAGCAATTCTTGGAAGGCCCGCAAACTTGCACTGAAACTTTTCTTTTGAAATAGCAGTTTTGCCCTTAGTAATAAAAACAAGGAATTCGGTTTTGAAACCCTCCCATTTCTCCTATCTTCTTCATATATGTTTTTGACAAAAAGATCTAGCGTTTCTAAAGCCCTTTCATAATGGCCACGTTGGTAGTACAAGTCGATTGTTGCTAACATGTTGCCTACCCAAGTTGGATCAAAACCTATTGCATTTTTCAAATGTTCTTCGGCTTTTGTCAATTCTTCAGATCTTAGGTTCGGATTATTTAAATTCTCCTTTGATTGCTTCAAATGTGCCCATGTTAAGAAAGTATGAAGAGGAGCTTTGTCCTTGTTTTCAAATGTTTCCAATGCCATTTCAATCAGATTTATACCCGCTTTTGTTTTGCCATGATTACAGTATGCTTCTGCAATTGTCAGCCAATGTTCTTTATCAGATCCCTCTTCAACTAAAAGCGTTTTCAAATCAGCAGGATCGTCGGGCAAATCTGTCTTTAAGTCGATACTGACAACCTCTTCAGACGCCCTTAAAGGAATATCTAATGAAGTTGCCCATTCGATGGATGGATAACTACCAGATTCAACCGTATCCATACTCAATCTTGAAACGAGTTGCTTGGCCTGACTAACTGGAGTATTGTTTGTCTTTTAGTAAACTGTCGTCTACTTGTAGCTGACATTCGAGTTTTCCCTTTTGAATGAAATTTCATACCTCCGGGTAATAGCGCTGTGTGATTCTGAAAAAAAAAAATCAATGCGATGAGATAGTTCAAAGAACTATACTATTAACATCAGAGTGTAATTGATCCACAAATATCAGTAGCAATCAGATGGAACGCAGAATATACGTGGGTAATTTGATTTACAATACTGATGATTGTTTAACGCAGTTATATGACAGATTTCAGAAATTTGGTAATTGTACCGATGGTGATTTTGAGAGACATGGAACGTTTGCCTACATTAATTTGAAATTTGATAATGAGACTCAGTTGAAAAATTTGAAAAGATCCTTCAATAATATGAAGTTTAAGGGTAATGAGCTCAGAGTTGCAGAAGCAAAACCTGATTGGCAATCAACTCTACATTTAAGACAACTGCAAGATACGAAAGAAAATGCAAGCAAAGAGAAACAGATGAAAAAACAAAACCTGGAATATAAAAAAAAATTGGAAAACATAAGTATGTCATGGGAGGATAGAACAAATTTGATCAAAGGTCGAATGCGGAATAGTCCTAGAAGGCTTAACGACCTTCGTAACGCCACGTTTAGGCTGGATATAGATGGTGCATTAAAAGTTTATAAATGCTATAAGACTAAATTATGGGGCTATGAAAGAGATAAAACTGCCAAAGACCTTGTGTCCAAGTTTGTGAATAACCAGTGGCGGAACGACTACGATCATATAGTGGATAGGCTAACATACCAAAGATCTATACAACCAGTGAGAATGAGAATAGATGCTCGAAAAGAGAACCAACAACTAGAAGAAATTGATTCAATCGAAGAAGAAAAGGAGAAAGTTACTGATGTTCTAGACAATTTCTTGAATAACTTTGATTTTGATAAACCGCTTAATATCGAAGAAGGAGATGATATAGAATCCCCCACAAAGAATGATTTACATTCAACACAACAAAATGGATCTCAGAAAAGGAATCCCAACAATAATCTATCAAATCAAAAGACAGATGATTACACGATTAGCGCAGAAAAAGATACACAACCTGAAAAAGAAATGAGCTCAACAGACACTGATGAGTTAGATACTGAGTTTTTACCAAGCTTCACTAATGTTGAAACTGGCACTACAAAAACTGAAAGTAATACAGAGACACTAAGAGATCTATTTAACCCCGAAGATGGTGAAAAAGCTGGATTCAAATTGATTCCAGAATCTGATGATGATATTGATCATAAGAAAGACATGGAAATGAAAAAAATAATCGATGACACCATTGATATACCGCAAGTTCAATTACCTATATCACAACCACCGAATAAAGAAAGACTGAACCTCTTTTTCCCTCATTTCGATTCTCCATTTTTAATTGGTCAAACTCAATTGACAAAAGTAAAAAGCGCTTACGATCACCAAAAGTTAGAAAGTTGGGATGATGAGTTTTGGGAGAATCGAGGACCATGGATGAAGGAAGCTAAACGTAGAAGAAGAGATGTGGTGCGCCATCTGAAGAAAGTCTCAAACAAAAACAGATCAGGTGTTCTGCTATAATATCTTTATATCTTAATAAACACGTAATCAAAAATATTTAATTGAGGCTCTATCAACTCAAAAAGCATTTGGACCAAACTTCGATGCCATTTCAACAGCTGCCGCACCCCAGTCTTCACCATGATTATGCATAGTTTTTCCTTCGTCCAAACCTGCTCTAGCAATAGCTTGCGCTTCGGTCAAACATGTCAAAAGACCAAAAATAACTGGGATCTGGACCTTATCTTGTAGAGCCATTAATGCCTGGGTTGTGGAGTCGGATATATACTCGAAATGCATTGTACTGCCTTTAATCAAAACTCCAATTGGGATTATAGCATCTAACTTTTCAAGTTTTTTAGCTTGTTGATCAACAAATCTTTTGGATCCCCATGGTAATTCAAATGAGCCAGGAACTGATTCGACTACGATATTTTCTTCACGAACACCCAAAGAAAGCATTCTTTCAACGGCACCCTTTACCAAGGCATCAATTATCACACGATTCCAACGTGCATGAATAATACCAATTCTGAGATTAGATCCATCGTATGTTTTATCTAATTGACCTAGACCTTTAACAGCCATCTTTAACTTAAATATACCTCTCAACTTTTGACGTAACCTTTCTCATCATGTTAGTCGGTGGTACACGTATGCTTTTCAGTTTTTATTACTGGAAGTATATGTCATCGTCCTGTTACCCGGTCCTGTATTAACATATTAATGCCTTTACACACAGTTATATAATTGTCAAGAAGATATAGCAATCAATAGAATTCATTGTCATTCTCGATTATTTGGTCTCTTGCATATTGAGATCCACCCTTAGTGTCGAGCGCTTCTGCGGTATCCTCCATCACGTCACCTAAATCCTCCTGATCCTTTGGCACCTCATTTAATTGTACACTTGGCGCATATTTAGTATTCTCAAGGTTTTCTATAATTCCTGATAAAATTTTGTCCAAGTATTCTGGTGTGTTTACATTGAACATATTTGACGGTCTAACATCAAGTTTGTAATCTGGTCCATAATATTCATAATAATCGTTATATGGCAACTCAGAATCCAAGATAACATTATTGAGCAATCCTGTTTCAAAGCACCACGTTCTAGCGACGTTTCTCATGGTATAACCTCCCCCACCAACGACCATCAAAGGTATCCCGAACGACTTTACAAAATTAACACAATTGGCGTGTCCTTTCATAGAAAGGTTAAAGCATCCAAGTCGATCTCCTGAAAGGGAATCACCGCCACATTGAAGTACAACAGCTGCAGGTTGATACCATTCCATGATTTTGGTAATCACCGGTTCGAAAATATTCCTGAATGTAGCATCATCAATACCATCTCTAAGTGGAACGTTCACGGCATAATATTTACCTTTACCTACTCCAATGTCTCTCAGTTCTCCTGTACCAGGAAAGAATTCACCATATTTATGAAAGGAGCATGTCATTACTCTGTCAGTGGTGTAAAAGGCTTCTTCAACACCATCACCATGATGGACGTCAATATCAATATATAGTACCCTTGGATGATATCTAAGCAGTTCTATTATTCCAAGAACTATGTCGTTCAAGTAGCAAAACCCTGAGGCTTCTGCCTTTTTGGCGTGATGCAGTCCTCCCGCATAATTGATTGCTATATCACATTTGCCTCTATTCAATCGCGCAGCACCTTCCATAGATCCACCCCCTGAAATACTACAATACTCGTACAAGCCATCAAAAACAGGACAGTCATCTCCTACATTGAATTTGACACTTTCTTTCTTAAACATTTCCAAGTTATCAGGAGTAACGCGCGATAGGAAGTCTATGTATTCATCCGTATGAAACTGGCACATTTCTTGTTTAGTTGCTGGTTTGGCCCTATAGATTTCCATTTTCTTATATAAACCATAATTCATTATGAGTGAGTGTGCCATTCTTATTCTATGTGGTTTCATTGGGTGTCCAGCGCCGTATGCATAATTCCCGACATCTGCGTCATAAAAATATGCCACTCTCCTCTTCTGGTTAGGTTTCACAGTGATCTCATCAAAGGGTCTTGCCTCATACATTTCGACTGATTCCTTCCAATGCCTTGGAAATACTCAATAAGGGCAATTGATAAATTTATATCTGATTCAAAACTAAACAACCTTTTTTCTGGTGATAGAAGATTTCCACCGAATTTCTTCATCTTGAAGGTGTGGGAGACGGAATCATACTATACGGTGATTTGATTGAAATTACATTAGATCGTCACTGCAAGAACAAGACATACTAAAATCATTGTTATCATTTCAAGTGTTGATAGAAGGTATATTCTTTTCATTATAAACTAAAAATGAGTGTTGCGACGTCATTTCTTTCTTCATTGCGATTTTCTGACTTGTTAGAGTATCAATATTTAGAATTACTGTTCTACTCAAAACTTTATCACAAACTGTATATAATAAAGGAATAAGACACTTTAACCTTTCGTAATACTTCCTTCTAACTCTCTAAATAGTACTCAACTCTTTTCAAAATTTGCTTTAACCCTCAAATAATGTGATAACTCATCTTCCGAAACACTCGGCGTCAATTCACGCTGTGCTTTCAAAAAATCAGACATTGCAACTGTGACTTTCATATCATCTTCTTCAGCAACCCTATCAAACCAATATTTAATTGAAACATTAAGCTCGTTGTAATCATTATATGTCTTGACTTTTATATCAACTTCCTGGGCTATTCTTGACATTGCATTTAGCATGGCATCGGAGCAAAGGGCATAAAAATCAGCCCCAGTGTAGGTGAATGGGCAATTCTTAGCGAGTTTTAATAAATCAACATCTTCATTCAAATCAAACTTTCTTGTTAGTGCCTTTAATATATTGAGCTGCTTTTCGTTCGTGTCAGAAATACCTAAATACAGCAATTTATCAAATCTTCCAGGTCTTAACAATGCCTCATCCAACAAATCCGGTCTATTGGTCGCTCCTATCACAAATACACCATCGCCATCGGCTCCCATACTGTCCAATTCTGCTAATAATTGAGATACTATACGGTCCATTACGCCACCTGAATCTCCTTGATTCCCTCTCTTGGGCGCCACTGAATCCAATTCATCAAAAAATATAACACATGGCTTTGCATCACGAGCCTTTTGAAACACACGACGAACGTTCGCTTCAGATTCACCTATATACATGTTCAATAATTCAGGACCCTTCACGCTAAAGAAATTTAGCGAAAAATTGGTAGCTATAGCTTTGGCCATAAGTGTTTTACCCGTCCCCGGAGGTCCATAAAAGAGAATGCCACTTCTCTTTTTCATGCCCGAAGCAAACAATTCTGGGTGTTTCAGTGGCATATCAATTGTGTCCATAATCTCTCCTTGTACAACATCCATCCCTCCTATATCCTTCCAAGTTACTTTAGGAATTTTCGGTGCTCCAATAGAAGCAGAAAAATCATCTCTAGTTTTGCTGATAGCAGATGATAAGTCTAGCATGCTTATATATAGAGTCTTGTTAAGATTATTTTCAGAGCCCTTTTTACCAGCATATCGTTCAAAACACATATACTTACTATTTTGCACTATCTTTTCAATATCCAATGGTGTTAGGCCAGCGGACTGCATGGCGAGCTTTTCCACAGAAATACCATTTTCTAAATAAAAAAGCATTTGAGTCGATGAAGAGTGATAGTTCAATTGTATAGGCGAAAGGAGCCAATTGAAAATCGCCTTTCTTTGCTCTTCCGATGGAATTGGTATCTCAATATCAAACTTTATGGCATTTCGAACTTTCTGTGGTACATTTTCAATATCGCTGACGGAACCTACAAAAACAGTCTGGTTTTCACCGCTTGACATCGTTTGAATTAGCTGCGCAATCTCGAAGTCCATTTTTTTTGATACCTTTGTGGATTCAGTATCATGATTTTGGTTACCTTTCCCAAGCAGAATGTCTAGATGGGATAAATATACAATCGCCGGTTTAGCATTTATAGCTGCCGAATCTAACTTGCCTCGTAAATAGCCCATAATTTTTGTTGTAGAATCCATCGACTCGACTTTAGCGGTCAAAGTTGTGCAGTCGATTTTGAAAAGATGAAATCCCAAGTGCAAGGCAACATATCGGACTAATGTCGATTTTCCCGTATTTGAACTAGGAGAATGTAATAAGATCGAGGTATTGATCGGTGTCGCTTTATCGCTACATTTTAAAAAGGAATTTAGAATGGCGGAAATCTTTTCAGCTTGGGGAAATATGTGATGATCGTACTGAAAGCACGGTTTTAAACCATAATATGAAACAAAATCACATTGACCTATTGTTAATGGTTTTCTGGAGACCACATTTGCGGTTATGAGTCTCGTTTTATTAGGATCAATTATGAATTCTGGAATTTCGTATCTATCACTGTTATCCTCCAGTTCGAAGCTTTCAATACAAAACCAAACCAATTTATCATGTTGTGAGAATGGTAAATCCCCTTTGAAGTCTTCTGTACAAAGCGTTGCCATGCTCGAATCGAAAGGTATTGGTATCATGTCATTAGCATATAATATCCTTTTTTTCAAAGTGAAGAAGTGTTTTAAACTATTCAAAATAACATTTTGCAAAACTTTTTGGGATTGATCCCAACTTTCCACTCTAGCGATGGAAACAGATGACGCAACAGGTAATTTTCCTTCATCAATATCACAACTCTCAACGTTAATCTCCTCCATATTAGGAAATTGGGCAAATATACGTGGGGGAACATATATGCTGAAGTCATCAAAAGTATTTGGATGAAGAAGAATGAATAGTCTAACAACTCTAGAGGTAAACTGATTGCCAATTCTCACATAACTACCGCTTGAGACCCCTAAAAGTGCCAATGTGTTAAACGTAGCAAAAGCATGAATAGAATCGTCATCAACCAATGACGGCACTGGTTTAATCATCTCAAATGGAACGGGATATTTCAATGATTTTAGCCTAATTTGTGTTTGTTTTCCTACAATGCTCGTGAATTTATTCGTTCCTGTATAGATATCTAGATTGCCTAACCGCTCTAGACTTTGTTTCCTCACAAATACAATCTGAGTTTTACTGAAGTCTACCAAACCCGGATTCAATGGTGGGTCACAACATGAAACAGAACATATATTTCGTGCAATACTGTAACCCTTCGAAATGACCGTTTTCAAAGTTTGAAAACCAAATTTAATTCTCAGAAATTCAAGCTTTTCTTCTTGATTTTTAAGTAATTTTAGTTTATCATATAATTGGCAATTGATTGAAATGGCAATGGACCTAAAAACGGGTATCTCCATCTCATAAGGTTCAATGTAACAATAATCAATTGGAAGTCCAAGCTTCGGAATATTAAACAAATATGCTGCCAGTACGATGGTATTGGGGGGCAAGGTCAAATCAACATTTGCGTAAACAACCTTGGGATTGTGTTCATATGTTTGATAACTAGGAATTGTGATTTCAGCAAACCCTCGTCCTAAGTCATTGCATTGCTTGTATATTTCTTGAGATACGAAACATATCTCACAGGAAGAAGAATGATTAAAAGTAACATTCGCCTTCATTATATAGGCCTATTACTTATTAACTTTTCTTTGTTTGGCACTTTGTACCATTATATGAGGACGATAACAAAAAAATACATTAACGGTGACTTGATAAAATCGTATATTTCACAATGCGGTGGAAATACTGAAAGCTGAAGTATATTTATTTTTTCCTCATCATGATACTGTTATTTAGAGTATCTCGAGCTTCGTTTATTTTCATGGCTATGTATGGACTGCCACCTTTGTCTGAATGATTTTTAAATATGGCATTCCTATGCTTCTTCTTCAGCATGGAATCATTCAAATGTCTAATTTCATTAGGTGGTATGGCAAGAATTAGAAGAGCTTCTGCCTCGGTCATCTTCCCACAGAAGCCACCAGAGTACTTTTCCAATTGTTGCCTTTGTACATTGCTGAGTCGGCTGCTTAAGAATCTTAGATCTTTTTCTATATGAGTAGTGTTTTTTAAATAAATATTGTTCATCCTTGCAATTACTGATATTGGTAGTGACTTATACACCTCCCATGCTCTCAACCCTGAACGAATAGTTAATGCAATTGTCGTCACTCCCAACCCTATTATTATAGGAAGGACCATTATTGCACATACTCTTCATCTGCTATCAAATTGTAGATACAATTAAGGATGTTTTTTTGGACTGTGAACGTAAATATGGAAACTAAAACAAAGCAATTCTGACAAGATGAGAAGTTGTGTATGGATATTTAAACAGCTGTAAGGACATTCATCGCGTCAGGAAAAGAAGTTTCTGATAGGTGAATTATTCAAATGTCTTCAAGTGAAGATGAAGATGAGAAGCATGTTGAGGATGATCCACAATTGAAATCGTTTCATAGGTACTTGCAACAAGCTCAAAAGATTTTGTGTGTTGTGGGTGCAGGTTTATCCCAGAGTTCTGGTATTCCCACATATAGACTGCAGAAGGGGGCATGGAAAGGCTATACTTCGCTTGATTTAGCCACACCTGAAGCCTTCCAAGCAAATCCAGGACTTGTGTGGCTGTTTTACTCAAATAGAAGATACATTGCTATGAAAGCCAAGCCAAATGATGGTCATTATGCCTTAGCAGAACTTTCAAGACGGAGCAGGGATTGTCGAAAGGAAGCTTTGGTCGTTACACAGAATGTTGATGGATTGCATCGACGAGCTGGTCAACCTAATGAGGACTTGAGTGAACTTCATGGAAGTCTTTTCGATTTGCGTTGCACCTCATTTTTTTGCACTTATAAGGGCAAGAATACTAAGGATTTGTTCTTGACACCTGCATTAAAGGAATTTACACCTAGGGATGTTGGGGTTAAGAGGAAGTATGTAAAAGTTTTCGAAAATACAAATAAGAGACGGAAGATAGGCCTTGCAGCTCTTGGTAATACTAAAGACGAAAAAGATGAAGATTCTGGCCTAAGCTCGTCCGATTTTGAACCGCTTCCATCACTTGACAGAGAAGAATTGCCAAAGTGTCCTGATTGTAAAGAGGGCTTGCTCCGTCCAGGTGTTGTTTGGTTCGGTGAGCCACTGCCTTTATTCCAAATGGACAAAGTGGATAATTTTTTTATCAAAAAGGTCGGTAATACCTCTGAGTCATCCGCATCCAACAAAATAGATCTGGTGCTTGTCATTGGAACAAGTGGGAAAGTATGGCCCGCAATGAGTTACGTTGAAAGATGTAAGCAAAATGGAGGTAGAGTTGCTATTTTCAACACTGAAATAAAAAATATAGAGGACATAAAAAAGGATAAAAGTATATGGGCGTTCCAGGGAGAAGCGTCTTATTGGCTTCCTAAAGCTCTGCGTCCTATAATAGGCAGAAGATTCCGACCAAGGCAATATAATTAATGGAGGGGTTGGCTTTATTAATTTTTATGCTATAAGAGCATGCTATTGGAAGAACATAATTTATAATATATTAATCCAATTATAATTCCTTGTTGTATTTTAAGCAAAAGATCAAAATAATTACATGTACAACTATATACAACAGATATATGCGAGTTGATTATAGATCATTTATTATGTTGTGGTCTTATTCTTCGCAGACTCAACCGCTACTACTTTTTGTTCGTCAACATCAGTTTCAATTTCAGGTGAGGCATAGACTTTGATAATCTCTGTTCTCCAGAAACCATCATCACCTATTATGTCTTTTGTTTCGATTCTGTAATGGAAAAGTCTGGGTAATATGTGGGTAGAGACCATATAATAACATCCACCAAATGCGAATATCCCCCATGCAACAACACAATGAATCCAATATGGTAAATGTTGGTAAACACTCTCGCCGGAAGAAGGTGGAACATAAGGTGCTATAATCAGATATACATTAGCCAAAAGAAAGAAAGAAGTGACAATCACACCTGCAGAAATTGGAGGATTCCATTCAAGCAGTCCCTTACGGCGTCTCCAATAGATCCATAATAAGCCTCCGCTTACAAAGAAGTTGATAATGTTCATCGGATATGAAATTAAGTTCAGAATAAAATTATAAGCATCGCCAGGAGGTGGCGCCAAAATTGTTACTAGGCAAACAATAAAATGCTGTAGTAAACCGACACTTGGAGAGTTGAATGGTTTAGAAGTAGCAAAAAATTTTGGAAATGGTAAAACACCTTCACGACCCAATTGTTGAATGATCCTACCCTGAGAAAAAATAACCGATAAAACGTTACCCAGTGCACTTAAACCAACGAAAACAGCCGAGGCTTTCTTTGCCCTTGGACCAAATGCAATGTCGAAAAAATCAGCTGCCAGCACCAATTTTGATGTCAACATTGTCTCTTTAGGAACAACTGCAAAATAAGCAACATTCACCAAAATATAGATGATGGCTATTGCTACCAGAGACGTTGGCCCTGCAATTTTCAAACTTCTAATTGGATTTTTCACCTCACCAAGCGCATAATTAACATTGGAATATCCGACGAAAGACCAAATGACGTTATATAATGCGTTGACAATACCATAGGCAGTTGCTTCATTCGCGCCTTCAAATGCATTGTGGAAGTTATCGGTTTTGTAACCACCTTTTAAACCACCACCAAGCGCCACCCAACCTGTTACAGAGATGAAAAGGACAATACCAATTTTGAAAACACCCAAAACGTTTTGTAAGTAAAGACCAGCTTTAACGTTGACAGCGTTAATCAAAAAGGCAAACCCAACAACTGCCACACCGATCCCACGTTGATTCCAAGTAGTGATCTCAACATCGGCTGCTGTTAAAAACATCACTGCTGTGTTCACCGAATTACCAGCTGCCCAACCCAGGAAAAAGATGTATGAAGCATACATCGATGTGACAAAAAACCTTGGCTTCTTAAAAACAAACTCAAGATAATTCTTTTCACCACCATTTCTTGGAATCGCAGTACCAAATTCCAAATAAACGTATAATCCTGCAAGAGAAATAATAGCTCCAATCACCCACATAATTAGTGCTAAGCCAACAGAATTACACAGCATGTAAATTGTTGACGAAGTCGCAAATACACCTGTTCCCAGCATTCTGTTACAAATAAGACCAATACATGATACCAGTCCTAGCTGTCTCTTACCCTGGTCCAATTCGGCAACAAAATTCTCACCATTTTCCACGGATGAGTTCTCTTCTACCGTATATCCATCTCCTTTGGAAGTGTTGCTGAACACATAATTATCCTTGTTGAATATGTTGAGTTGGGATACGAACTCCCTTTTAGCTTCAACCATTGTAAGTGATAATGTATTGAAATTTCTTTGTTTTGAACCAGCAAGTGATTTACAATGAGATTGCCGATGTCCCGTAACACCAAGCCAATTTCAGTTCACTCTTTTATAGAGTTGGTATTATGGAGTTTGTATTACAGATTCAAATTCCAAAAACCCCGTCGTTCTCATTATGACTTTTCAAAATCGGTGATTGACCGTATATGCTATTACACAATTACTTACATATACTGTGAAATAACCTGCCTCCAAAAACAGTGGCGTCTTACAGCTATATTATATATGCAATTTCGATTTTTCCACTCTCACAAAATCCCTCTTCTAAGCCGGCAATATAGTAGTGGTAAGTGGTTTCTCTAGACTATAGCATTCTCACAGCTTTCAATAGTAATTGTGGCATCCAACGTTTCTTTACATAGACAATTATTTTTTTTTCACTCCCGTAGCGCCGTTCGCCGCACCAATCGACGAAAAGGTATCAAATCGAGCCCTATGCGGCGTTGCGGCGAAATAATAAATATCTGCTTAATTAAAAAGTGCCCCTTTGCATTAGACATGATTTTCTTTTGCTGGAAATGGATTTACGGAGTTAAGACGAATCTCGACTATAATAAGACAATCGGCGAAAAATGATATACCGTTGAAGTAATCTGTGTATAAGCATATATATGTACAAAGATTATAGATAGGGGGGGCAAATATGCTTATTGATTATCAGTATCGTCCTTCCAACCCATAAATTTCAATTCGTTTAGCACTTTTTCCTCGGTTTGGATCTTCAAAACCTGTGTATCTTCCAATTTGTCGCCATTGATCTGTCTCTGCTTCAAGACCTCAATGGCTCTTAGTTTTTTTAGCAAAGATCTAATCTTCTTGTCTTCAGGGGAAGTCATTTCCTTTGGTGTTGAAGGGCTGCTTTGTTCGTCACTTGTAGGCAGAGAGGGTACTGGTGTCGATCTCTGTGAAGAGGCTTCACTACCGCTAGCATCCTGATCAGTCTTCTTTTTATTAGCCCTTTTCTTGTTTTTTGCGGCAGACTTGGAAGTGTTCTTTGGTGGAGCCATTCCAGGAATTAACCCTGGAACAGTCTTCTGTGGAGGCTTAGCATTGACTATGGTCATTCCAGGAACAGATTTAGTATTTCCGGCTTTTCTGGCATGCGGTGGTCTATAAGCTCCGACAGGTTTGTTTTGTGAACCATTAGTATTGTTGGAACTCCGCTTTGGATGTTTGGCCTCATATTCAGCAACTGATGGATGTATGACCAATTGTGAGTTGTTTGAAATCTTTGGATCAAGTTGCATGGCGCTCTCGGAAACTTCTTGCCAGCCTTTAATGATATGCGTATCACCTAAGGTCTTAAATTTACATGGCGACCTCCAATCAACCTTAAGCAACTCTTTGAATTCTTTCACGAAAGTTAACTTTCCTGTAACATGCCATATCTTGATGCTATTATCCACTCTTAAACGAGGCGAGGTTGTTGCAGTCATTATAAATTCACCGCCAGGCGACCATTTGCAAACGGAAGTATTGGCAGCATCAAATTTGGAAATGCATTTGAACTTATCATGACGATCTAAGATTTCGACAGAACCTTGAAGATTACCAAAACCAGCGATCAGAATATATCTACCAGTAGGTGAGAACAGCATAGTGTTCTTTGGCTGCTCGGCCAGGGAATGAACGACGTTTCCTCTTAAATCGAAAAAGGTTATGGTTGCAGGCATGAATCCATAGATGACACCGAATTGTCTTGAGGTTGGAGACCAGGTAAAGTCATGGACAGGACCTTCTTTTGACAATGGAACACGAACAGAATTCCCTCCTAATGCACCGTTGACACCTTGGAATGAAAGCAAATATAGCGTGTTTTCACCGTAGTATGACTTGTTAGATGAATCGAAATCAGTTGTTGCAACACCCAGTATAGCGGTACCTAAATCATTCCATTTCAGTTGACAGGAGTCAGCCTTGAAAAAAGATTTGGTCACAATCTTCTTGGTAATATTTCCTTCTACTAATGGCCAGATTGTTAAATGAGCAGGTTTTCCACTTTTTTCTGGAGTGAATGTACAGATAGTTGGATGCTCAGCTGGCGAAATCAAAAAAGTAGAGAAAATTTGGTTTTCAGATTCTTGTGATGGAGAGAGTCTGGCATATGGATGATCAAAATCGAATATTTTTTCACTTTCAATGCTTTCCTCTAATTTTACGATTCTCAATTCCTTCCCTACCTTTTTCACTGCATAATTATCCATCTTAGAAAACTGTAATGCCCAACCACTTTGACTGGTTGCTTGATATTTGAACACAGGTTCCATTGATTCATCACTTTCAGAAAATTCCCTATTCAGATACCAGACCTTAACATTTTGGTGAGTTGCATCTTGAGCTGATGGACGTTCCCATGTACTCAAATAGTTTCCCGCTGGTGAAAACTGTACGTTGTAAACGTCAGTTAAAGGCAACTCCACAAGCAATGTGTCAAGTACTTTCCCTCCAAGAATTTTGACATGGTCCTTTGTGGAGAGAACGAGAAATCTGCCGCATGGTGATATGCTTGAGGATATAACGCCCCCCTCACTTGAGTTTTCAACTGATTGTGTGAAGTCTGAGTAACCTTGGAATAATTCGATGTCTCGAGACGTCTTCAAAAAAAACTGTGATGTCATTGATGCAGAGTTTCTTGGTTCAAAATGCTAAGGATAATGATGCTGGTCAGTTCACCAAAGAGCTAAAATCTCAATTGGCTATCAGTTGTTGTTATGAGCCTGGAATTGCAAAACTATGGCTCAATGAAAGGAGAAATAGTCCTAATAAGATTACTATAGAACGCTCACTTAAAAAAATTCACACTGGCTTTCGAAACACAGTTATAGATAGATAATGGAAGCAGTAATGAACGTAATGTGGAAGAAGTTGTTCTTTCTTTTGACTGAAATTATTTAACATACGTGATTGAAGAATTGTGCAAATTTTGAAAATCTTGACTTGAAATCACACCGCTTAGAATGACATGCGTGGGTTTTTGCCAACGCAGTTTGAGAATACCGAGTTCAAAATTTGTGGGATATCCTATCAAGTATATATGACAACAAAATATTATGAGAAAATGATCTGAATAGCAAAAAGATACTCTCTCTTTCCATAAAGATAGTCAATCTTTAAGAAACTCTATTGAAAACCTTTAGAAAGATAAAGTAGAGTTGATGAGGTTGAAATGGAGAGGGGAGGAGATCGGACTGTTGTACCAAAGTGCATTGACTTGGACGTTAAAGATCATATATTATGCGGTTGAAATGGTTGAATAACTTCAATTTCACACTTATCAGCAATTCATATTTTAACAAAAACATATTTAACGGCACACAAAGAAATGTGTGATAGTTGCAAAAATAATGCAGCTTTTCCATTTTCATTACCAGTCGTTTCAACAAATCATCTTACAATTCTTGATAAAGTTACAATGGTCTCATTTCCCCTGCTGTATCAAAGGATAACGAATAATATTTCGTCCACTTTTGTCAACTGGCATCAGCTAATGTGCTCAATCAAGTTCATAAAATCAAGACTTTCTACTGGCATTATGTCAAGAAATGCTTGCTGTTTCATGAAGCAACCGATACAGGTCAAAATATTATTGCTTCACATGAGATAGATACCACAGAATCAATTAATTTTGGTTTTAAAGTGAAGAAACTCTGTACTTTCTATTGCTAATGGTCACTCTTTTTAAATGCTTGCCGCGTATCATTTAAAATATCTTGGGGAAGATCACATCAGGCCTTGCATATCTTATTTTGCCTTGAATTTTTGGTGCTGAAAAAACTCCAAATGAAAATACTTCCTTTAGATGTAGGTAACATGCAGGCAGTATCTGAGACGTTTTATGTGATGCGTTACTAGTTTAGTATAATGATGATTAAGACGTCGACAAATTATCAATTCCATTAAATCATCCGTTAAATTGACATGGAATTTTCTAAGTATTACTAACGTGTATTCTTTATGAAAGCATTCCATGCCCTCTAATTACTTGAAATCATTTTGTAATTATTGTGCCCCTAATAGAGAGTAATCGTATGATGTTTTATAGCGTTCGATTTTTTATTTCTTTTAGAAATGAAGTCCATAGCATGTGTTGCTAAAAAGCAACATGGGGTTTAAGTGGAATTGCTCAATAGAAAGAGGCTTCTGGTTATTGATTGACAGTATGCTAAAATTCCCGATAATGTTGTTGACATCAAATAAAAATATACTTGTTTGTGATCCTTCCTATTTCTCTATTTCTTCTATTTTCTACCAATCAATCTGTATTTGTTTTATATACTAAGTATAAGGTGTGGGCAGAGGAGGATTTTACATAATTAAAAATCGATATCAATTGGATAAGGTTTTGAGATAAACTAGACTAAAGAAGATATTAAAAGCAAAAAAAAAGTTACTACGTAGATACAATCATATGATAGCAGGACATGATCATGTAACTTCTAAGCATGTTCTCTCAAAGAGATTCTGATTAACTTTAATTGTTATTTTCTGGATAATTTCTCTTAACAGCAGAAATCAATTTTACTATTTTTGGAATTATCTTGTAAGGTCTGCAATGCGCCCTCTAAATCTTTGATCAGATCCACCGCATCCTCACAGCCAACAGATACCCTGATAAGACACTGGTCTACTCTGGTATCACTCATGGCTCGCCATTCAATTAGAGACTCCACTCCTCCAAGAGAAGTAGCATGTTGAAAATATTTGAGATACAGTGGTAAATTCTTGCACTGTTCAACATTCTTCAAAATCATAGCGAAAACAGCACCATGGCCACCTGACATCTGCTTTTTCACAAAGGAGTCTTCTTGCAAAGAAGAATGATACAGCTTTTCCAAGACTGCTGGGAATCTTTCCTTATTTTTATTTAGAAAATCAACAATCTCTGTTACGTTCTGTGATTGTTTCATCACCCTCATTTCGTAGGTTCTCAGAGATCTCAACAAAAGAAAACTTTCTAAATTACCTATATTCGTCCCCAAATGAATACGATCCTCAATAAGACGATCCCGTGTTTCGAAATCTTTAACCACAAGAACACCCGCCAGCAAGTCAGAATGTCCGCCCAAATACTTAGTTGCTGAATGAAGAACAACATCGGCATCGAACTGCCACACGTTTTGGAGAGGAGGAGGTGCCAAGGTTGAATCAACAGATAGTAAGGCGCCCTTCTCGTGAACACGCTTAGCCAATGCTGCTATATCACTAGATGTTCCGAAAGGGTTTAAGGGAACTTCTAAATGCACTATATCCCCCTTTTGAGCATACTCCTCAATTTGACTTAGATTATACTTTCTTAAACCATAGTTCCGAGCAATAAGGTCGGCAATAGCATGAACACCAAAGTATGCATCATCGATGAAGAGCCGTTTTGGGTTATAATGACACATGAGTGCATGAAATGCAGAGCAACCGGAATTGTAAATAACAGCATGTCCACCCAAAATGCTTGAAAGGACAGTTTGAACTCTGGAACTATTAGGATGTGTCTCTCTAGAGTATGCTGGCGTATGTTCAATAAAATCCAAAAAGTTGTCTATAGCAGAAGCAGGAACTAAGTTTTGATTATCATAACGGAATGTCGTTGTAACATTGATAGGAGGTGTGACGTCGGTAACCCTATTATGCTTGTCATCAGCATGAATTGATGCCGTGCTTGATTGCGTCATATTCTCTTCCACTCTCTTGTTTGACAGATTCTCCAGAATTTAAAACTTATTGAATTCTACTGATTTGAAAATCAAATGACTCGTATAATTAATATACATCATAGATTTCATGTCCAGTTTATATATTATTCATTATCGCTGTTAACTGACCATACATACCTTTGTATTGTAAATCTGCTTTAATTAAGGCAGATAAAAAAATGAGAATAAAACAATTTTCGATTTAGTTTCTGTATGAAATGATCGAGACTCGCTGTTCGCTTCCTAAATTATTTTTCGGTAGTTTTGGCCATCTTGGAAGCCGCTGTCACTTCCAAGCGACAGCGGCTTGAAAACAAAAAAGCTATAAAGAATTCTGTAGTTCTTGAATATATGTTGTAAGATGGTACTTTCTACTATGAATTGACGAAAAATAGAGTTTAGTTCGGCTCCAAGTGGTTGGAATTTAATTTATCATAAATTGAAATTTTTGGTCAGATGATATAGTCAATTCTTTTTTACAAATATGGATATAATCTTTTGAAAAGATTTATATATTAAAGCAGTTGAAACCACATGTTCAAAATCTTTTTACCCTATGGCAATTTTTCGGATCTTAATCCCATACATTTTTTAAACCCTTAAGTAATTATGAGGTCTGCTGTAGCTGCAACAATACTTGGTGCTATTGCCACTGTATGTTGGTGCATTCAACTTATTCCACAAATATTTTCGAATTGGAAGCAAAAGGATTGTACAGGCTTTCCACCATTGATGATGCTTTTATGGATAATTGGTAACATTCCTATTGGGATACTTTTTTGTATCAGTAGGGCAACATTAATCCTTCAAATACAACCACATTTACTTATTTTCTTTTGTTTCATCGCTTTTTTTCAGGCATGTTTTTATCCACCTGTATCAATCAAGAGGTGGAAAATTGGATTGATACTATTCCTTATGGCGGCATTTACGATAGGTCTTGAAATCGGCTTTGTTCTATTGTTACGGCCACTGTATGATAGAGGTTCAAAGTGGCCTAATCTACTTTTTGGAATTCTGGCAATTGTATTCGTAGGTATTGGGTTTCTTCCCGTCTATCTCGAACTAGCAAAGAGACAAGGTAGGGCAATTGGTATAAATCTTCTATTTCTTTTTCTCGATTCATTAGGTGCATGGCTCTCTATTATCAGCGTTGCACTAAGCAATATGGATATTATGGGTTTAATACTTTACTCCGAAATAGCGTTAATTGAAATAGGGATTTTCCTATCTCATTTCATATGGTGCTACAGGTTTAAATGGGGTGCTAAGAAAACCGGTCTTTAAATGAAAATCAAAATAATCAGCAAAAGGAACAGGATTCATGTTTACAAAGTCTGCCTTAGAGATTTAAACGAGGGCAGATACATTTGTTAACGGACAATTTTTTAAGATCTAAGTGATTGCAAAAACTATGATATATGTTTGATTTCATCCCTTGAGCTCCAAAGATTTTTATATCCATTTGTTCAAGTAAGAGTTATCATATCATGCAAGGCATGTTAAGCATTTACTTTCAAGATGTATAAGATAAGACAGCATGTTTTGCCAAGTAATTTTTATTTTTTTATTTTTATTCGTGAGAGACCGCTCAAGCAGGCCAATTTTTTGTCGGCAGCCGGATATGTCAGCCAGCTGAGATATCAAGTTGCTATAGTGAGTTTTTGGCTACTTCGTTCTAAATTGATGAGACCTAAAAAATCTCGCCACCGTCTTTACTTACATAAGATAAATCAACTCAGTAACATGTAGGCCGACTCTATTCTTCAAGAGATAACTTTCGGAAGAACCACTTTGCCCATTTAGAACGCTGATGACTGAAAAAATCTTCCTGTAAACCTCATTAGATCATCAGAAACTGTGTCACAATTTTAAAGAACTGAGCAAAAAATTCAAATTTAGATATATTTCAATTCAAAGTCACATTAGTTTGTTTACACGATTTGATAAATTTGTGTATGTGAAAAACTTCATAACTACTTTGTCAAATTATTGTAAATATTAACAGCATCTTTATTAAGTGCTTAATAGGACCGGCCAAATAAGCCCCGCTTATTGTTTTATTGTGTGGTGTTATATACCAATGCCATTGGCCATCTCTTACAGACTCTTCTCTTCGATTTTTGTTAGCACCCGGCGCTCTTATGCTAACATGGAATGAGAATAGATAGCGGAAAACCTTCAGTCTTCCCTTTCAAGAAGCATATGAAATGTAGTCTTTTTTATTTAGCTCATGTCTACTCTTGTCCTGAAAATATGAATTCCCAATTATTAAAAATAAGCCCATTTGGATCCGATTAGGCACTCACAAATAAAAGGATTCGACCATTCGAAACCGAATAGAAAGTATAGTTAACATCAAAACTATATGATTAATAAGAAACACATCTCGGTAGATTTTTTATTTAATTTTTCTAGAAACTCTATCGAGTACAAAATATCACATTCATACTTTTTTATTCTGCTAATATCTTGTGCTGATTTCATTTCAGCTACAAGATTGGCAGGTAGCTTTAAAAGTCTCAATACTATGAGAATTAAGAGCCCATTATACAGAAGCATAATTGAATACCAAGAGCAATTAAGCTCTATTTCCATTCAGCCCAATAAATCACAAGAATGTCAAATTACTGACAATAAAATAATGTTGGAGCCTCATTTTTTTTGCCTCAATTGGGCTATACACAGACAGAAACGATGCTTTAATAAGAGCATGTAGGATCGTCGGCCAGCGAATAAATCTGCTCGAAACAGAATAAAACTTCAGCACTAATGGAGAGCAACAGAAGTGGATTCTTGTGAAAATTATAAAAAGTACATCATTAACGAGGCTTATAAATCATGTTGATGATATCAACTCCGTCATGAAATTTACTCAAAATAAATGCTGGAAAAAATATTTTTGAGAATTCGATGGAGTTTCTGTCTATACGTATTGATGTATTAATGGCGATGTTAAAAAATAACGATTAAGTCAAAAAAAATGCCTAATGTCTTTTTCCATGCTTGAAAGATGGAAATCCCTGGAGGTTTTGAAACAACCTTGGAAACCAGCATCCTTTAATCTATCTTTTCTAATCATGGTTCTCTTGTATTCCCTAAAACCTAGCTTTTGATCATAATAGGTCACTAAGTCATGTCCACTATAACATTGACAATCAATTTGCGCACAATGGGTAGCTCTGTTTAAAGTGAGGCAATGTCGCTTGGAAAATTTCAATTTCTGAGCCTCTAGAGAATGAAACATAAGCAGCAACCTCAAATGCATGTTTTGAACGTCTCTGACCCATTGGTCTGTATGCAATGGTACTTTTCACATTTGACGGAAGAATCTTGCAGCTTTTACTTTCTTGACTGTATAGAATGTTGAACTTGAACCATCAGCTGTGCCGTTAAATTCAAATTCTTTTGACACATCCATCAAATTGCTAATGGAAAATATAATGTAGAGTCTTCTTTCGTTAATTTGAGGTCTTCAATAAAGTCCCAAATGATTGGATTCATTTGCACTGCACTATTCCATACTTGACTACTTGCTTATCGTACACTAAATTGACAATGTCTGCTAGATCTTTCAGGGTAACGCTGGCAGTAGGACCTTCAATTAACATGTCAATTGGGACTATGATTATTTTGTTCTCGGAATTCCTGTCATTAGATGATAATTGCTGATGCTTAGTAGAAGATCGGTTCCCAGATTGAACTGCATCTTTGATCATCTTGCTCATTTGGTAAGAAAATATCTCTTTTGAAGTCATAGCTCTCAATGAATAATACTAAGCAATATTAATTCTTTGGAAATGAAATTTTTTTAACGAAATTACTTGCAACATTTATATTTTCAGAACTGAGCATTATAGTACATGTCGAAGCCTGTTAACCAATATGTTATAAAATATCTCTGCATCCATCAGATAACTTCTATGACCGAAAACTAGGTAACAGTATATTTTTCTAATGAAGATTCGATTGTGGCGTAAAAAACCTATATCTAGTTAAATCACTTTTAGTCATACTGCTCCTGCGCCTTTTACCACATACTTCAGGTCTGGATTCCCAGATAAGTCGATTTTTTTCCGTCCGTAGTAAGAAAATCCAGCCAACGAATTTATTGGTATTAAAGAGAAATCAGAAGTGAGTGAAAAGGATATGGTGTTTTAGAATATGATCATAAAAACGTGACATTTGGGCTTAGTGAGGAATAGAAATTCACAGTCAAACTATCACCCAATCAGTGAGTAAAACAAACGTCAGCTCTTTCGTATGACGAAGTAATATGATAGAGTGGAAGAGCTCTCCACTGTCTTATTGTGTATGCTGATTAGGTTATCCTGCATCTAAAGTATCTCTTCAGATATACAATTGTAATGTTTGCATCGGCTGAGAAACTATCATGCAATCATTTTATTTCGTTAAGCTGATCTTAGTAAAGCTAACAAAGCTCGGTTTGCGTTGCGTTTTTCTATCCCCAATCGCCTGTCAACACCGGGATACTATTTGAAGAGTTGCAATGCCTTGTATACCCTGTTAGGTTACTTCAGAAGATATTTTAAGGAGCTAGAATTGTTATATTTTCATGATTTTCCAAATCTAATAAAAGGTGATGCGAAGAAAAAGCTCTGTTCATCTTGAAATTTACTTTGTAATTTAGCTTTTTGAAGGCACGACTTTTACTGGGGCCGAATTTGGGAACAGAGTCATGATTTTCATAGTATAGATACGGATGTCATTATACAAAACAAAATTCAGAGAGTGTTTACTTATTCAGCTCAATCTATGATAGCGATGATTGCATCTTTGTTGAAGAATTCATGCATAAACCTTGATATGTCAATCTTACATCCTCAGTTTTTATTGAACTCATCTGTGAAAGCCTATCTGTACTGAATATTTTTTTCAAGTTGAAAAATATCAGTCCGAAATCACAACTTACATTACAGAAAACAAATCGAAGATTTCGACCTTAAAAGAAGAGTCTAATTACTTAATTTACAATTATTCGAGGAAAATATTTATACTCTTCAATGGGCAGTTATTTGGTCCAAAACGGTCTAACTTAGTTTTATCTTGAAATAGAGTTTAGTGACTTATCAAAGATAGGTATTCTTCGAATGAGAATACATTTCGCTGATCATTTACATTTACTGCAAATGATATCTTGATGTATTTGTCATTCCCTAAATAAACAGGATTTCAAAAGTCCTCGATGAGATTTTTTTATCATAATTGAATTAGTGTGAAGCTGTTTAACAAATTTAAGAATATTACCACACACTTTAGGATAAAAAATTGATGAAAATCAGATGGGGATGAAATGCTAACATTCCATACAACAAAAAGTATTGGTTTAACATTTTTCTGCTGTTCTTTTGCCTTCTTTTCATTGTACCTTTTTAAAGTTGGTGCGAATTTTTTTTGTAGGCATTCTTTTACTAGAAGGAAACGTTGAAAATTATTTAATTCTAAGGGATCAATTTATTGACCAGTAAGAACATAAGTGGGTCAACAAAGACAAGATAATATTTATTTATTGATTATTATCCTGGTAGTAGCAATGGTAAAATCAACAGGCACCATTCTCAAATTCATGCCACATGTAATCAGAACGTACGCTAACCTGAAATTCTTGCGATGCTACTCACTGCGACATGCGAATCTAGGTATTATAACAGAATATCTAACGAAGGACGGTATTCCAAACTTTCTCCAAAAGCCATTTGATGACTGTTATTTGGATGACAACATTAAACTACGACTACTCCCCACGACACACCCGTATTTTCCTGAATTGAAAGGAAGGACGAAGTACAAAGCTTCTATTAATGCCATTAGGTTACTCACCAACAAATTCATACTGACAAAAAAAAGTAAGCTACGTATCAATTCCGTACAAACACTTTTAAGAGACGAAGAGAATAGCTTAGCAAAAGAGAAGCAATATAATTGTTGCACCAAGAATGACAAATTGATAATAAAGTGGCAGAGCTGCTCTTCCAGGGAGGAGTGTGAAAAACCAATAAAAAATCACAATGGAAAAATCACACATTTCCCCACAATGAAAGATTCAAAGCCTGCATTTCTTGATTTTGTCTTTGACCCTTCTTCCAAGGAAGTTCCTGAACATGCAGTAACAGGAACGGTTGGTTCTTTTGGCTCCTATGAAACTTCTGACAGCTCCACATCACGTATTGTTAAAGGAATTTTTATTTTAGAATTTAACGTTGACAACACACAAATACTTGTACATACATTTGAAGATGTTCAAATGATTGATTTTGAGAAAAAAATACCAACGGGAGCACTGGCATGTTAAGTGTCTAACATCTGGCTGTAAATAAAATCTTTAAGGCCATCCTCGTCATGGAATTAATATAAATCGGTACATGATCACGTATCCGCAGCTCTTATTGATAGAGTATGTTAATATACAAGATATGTATATATATCAGAGTATACATAATAAATAAATAAATAATAGCTGAAGGTACAGCTTGAACAAGTCATCAGAATACTATATTTGATAACTTAAGCAAATTGGCCCTCGCCGTAGATACCAACAACAGATGCGACAAAACCACCAATGGTTGCCAGGGTAACAACAGCTAAGTGACAATTGATTCTCTTTTGACATTTCTTTGGTCTATTAGCATCAACAGTAGCTGGTGAGTTAGTGACAGTAGCACTGCCAAAAGGGCACTTTGCACCATTACCAGTGATTGGTGGGTGACCACCTGGTGGAACAGTCTTCTTGTCTTTGCCCAAGTCAACAATAGAATCACTCAATTGGTGCTTTTCAGTGGTGTTTTTTGATTCTTCCTTCTTCTTTTGACATTGGTTAAATTTATGATTGCAACGAGAGATACCCCATAGATATAAAGCAGAAACAGGAGCAACTAGGGCACCGTAAAGCAAATATGGATGTCTTAAATGAGGTGGAGCACCAAAATAGCTGGCAGCAAAAAATCCAGTAGCCAAAGCACCTAATGCGGAGGCCAATTCACCAATTCTGCAAACAACTGGGCTCAAATGTTGGGACAGGACTTCTAAAGGAGTCACAATGGTAACCAAAGATGAGGTGGTAAGTATACCTGCATACAAACCCAAGGATGAAACAGCAATACCTTTTGTAATAGCCAAACAGACAGACATTTAAAACTTTTACTTCTCAAAAATCTATTTCTCTTGTCGAGTTTATTTAGAGATCAGATTTTGTAAAAATAACTACTGGGTTAAATTTCATTCTTTTCTTCAGTTTTCTTAAATATCATCAATGAATGAATCAAACGATGAGACCTTACAGCCGATATACTAAAGTCACGTGACTCGAATATGAATGGTAACTCAATCATCGAGCCTGGCACTGAAGTATTCAACATTTAGTTACAACATTAAAAGGGAATTTTTTTTCATATCCAAATGATCTATTTGAACCCGGGACACTATACTTTTTTTTTAATCTTACCGTGCCAAATACCCTGTTTGTAGGTCATGTTATAATAGTAAATTTTTTGACAGTAATATCTGTTAATATGGGTTAAATGATTACCCTATCTCATCGCTCTATCTTTGCTTACAACTGAGAGGGTCGTCCATATACCTTACTTTAACGATCATCCGTCTAAACAACAAAAATCAACTTCATAAACTTCTTTTAATTTTTGCTTTTAAATAGTCATCTTATTGAGCTCTTGATCAATACTAGTCTGAAAATTACATATGTTATTCATCTCCACTTGTTTGTCACATGAACATTCTCTGACGACTTCCTATTAATAAATTCATTCGCAGTTTTCCTTGATATTATTCGGTCATTATTGCATGCTTTTCATGAAGAACAGTAATTCTCTCCGTTGGTCTTTTTGTTGGAACGATTGATACAAATGAAATATAGATAAAAGAGACTGATAATCAAAGCATCTGCTGTGATGAACAAGTAATAGCAGTAAGATTGAGCCCTAACAAGAATACTCAATGGTGTGAAAGAACATCGACTGATGTCCGTTGCGGGACGATCACATTATGGAATCTTACTACGATGTATTCTGTCATAAGGCAGCAAATAATGCACGTACAACTAAATTACTGAGATCAAAATAATAGTGTGATCACAATTGAGACAATGGCACTACAAGAGTGAAAAATCTTCACCGGTAGTGGTGTGGTATAACTCAATAGGTGTTGAAATGCGACCTATAAATATGGGTCTTCTTGAGAATATTAATCCAGCTTGATCTACACTTTTCTCTAATTTACTCTTAGAAAGATGAGGATTTTTTACAGAATATCTAATTCTATACCTTTTAGTATCAATTTTTATCAATGTCTGACATCAATAATTCTAGTAACTCATCGGAGAATAAATTCTTTCAATACTTTTGTACTTCTTTACACTACCCTCTCCTTGTTTCCATGGCATAATCGGGAACCTTTTTGGTCGGTTTTTTTTTGAATTTTTCCAAATTAATATTTTGTGAAATTTAATTCAAATCCATGATTCAAAATTGTCAAACATGATTATGATAGAACATACGGTTTGACATTGCACATAGTCAAGGTTTTAATTGAAAATATTTGCAATTAACAATCTGACTATGGATACTTTACGTTTAAGAAATAAATTATCAGTATTTCATCAATATACTTTCATTATCAGCATTTATATTCTAAGTTGATTTAATCCTTAGCCGCTGAACCATTTTTAGGAATTTTATCAATGTAGAAACCAAACAAAAAAGTGAACGGACAAGAAAAAAATTATTATAAATATCTATAAATTATGTGCAAATTTCATTTTAATTTGAACCTAGCCATATTCTTAATCAGAAAACTAATCACATTTTGAAAATTTTAAAAAGAACTCTGATACCTAGCGTGTTCTTACTAAATGAGTGTTGTAGACTTCTGACCCTTCAAATGATATTTTCCGGTCGCTTGAAGAATACTGTTCTCTCCATTGAGCATGAATAGATTTTACTCGTAATACAACTATAACTACCAAAATTCATATACGAGGCGGAAGAACTCTCACATGGTCATATACAAATTGGAAAAAAAAGTATCATGAACTTGTTTTCACATCGAATAAAGTCCTAAAGCGCAATAGTCAAAAACAATTTTCACATGTGCCATTTTCGAGTAAATGAACTGGGGTTACGAAATGGAGAGGGAATAATTGATATACCCTTTTGGGTCCTCAAACGTGATACAAGACACAATTAGCTCATCAGTCTGGATCCCCAAAGGATGTTCAAATGTTTCCACTTCAATCTTACCATATCTGACCTGCCCTCTGGCCCCCTGAGTCCACCTTTGAGATGGTTGGAGGTACGGATCAGACTAAATACTCACAGTTTCACAAAATACTGGGAGGTCATTCGTGACATGCTAACCTCCCTCGTGTACTCCATTTTGAAATTGCCTTATAGAAATGTTTTGCAATTGTAGCTTTTTTCTGAGAACTGTAGGATCTATGTTGTAACTAATATGTCCCTCAAGGTTCATCATTGGCAAGAGAATTACGCTTCTCAATATCACGAGCTACAAATGTAATATTTGTTGTTTTCAATACTTCGGTTTGTTTGAAGGGATACATGTCACCGGAGCTTAACACTCCAAAAAGAAACCTCTGAGGTGACTAATAGACTGACCTTTAACTATTGGCGAATCTATTAAATTTTATGAAGGGCGGTGTTACTTTTGCAACAGAACATTTTCATGCTTGATTTCGTCTGAAATACAGACGCATAAATTTCGCATTGAAAAATTTTGCACAGACGAGGGCGCATCGACGACTCATTGAAAATTTTCCAGAGACCATGAAAATATTACACTATATAAATGGAAAATAGTTTGAGTTCGTTACTCGATTCGTTTCTGGCACATTAATCTTTTACACCTATTTTACCTCTTCTAAATTTTTAATCAATTGATTGAACATCACTCTAAAAATGTTGAGAAACCAAGCCGCCAGATTGATCTGTAACTCTCGTGTTATTACTGCTAAAAGAACCTTTGCTTTAGCTGCTCGTGCTACTGCTTACAAGCCAGCTGCTAAGCAATTCATTAAGCCATTGGTTGCTACCCGTGGTTTGAAGCAAATTAACTTCGGTGGTACCACTGAAACTGTCTACGAAAGAGCTGACTGGCCAAAGGAGAAGTTGTTGAACTACTTCAAGAACGACACCTTTGCTTTAATCGGTTACGGTTCTCAAGGTTACGGTCAAGGTTTGAACTTGAGAGACAATGGTTTGAATGTCATTATTGGTGTCCGTAAGAACGGTGCTTCTTGGAAGGCTGCTATTGAAGACGGTTGGGTCCCAGGTGAGAACTTGTTCGAAGTTGAAGAAGCTATCAAGAAGGGTAGTTACGTCATGAACTTGCTATCCGACGCTGCTCAATCTGAGACCTGGAACGCTTTGAAGCCATTGATCACCAAGGATAAGACTTTATACTTCTCCCACGGTTTCTCTCCAGTTTTCAAGGATTTGACTCACGTCGAACCACCAACTGATGTTGATGTTATCTTGGTTGCTCCAAAGGGTTCTGGTAGAACCGTCAGATCTCTATTCAAGGAAGGCCGTGGTATTAACTCATCTTACGCTGTCTGGAACGATGTTTCTGGTAAGGCTGATGAAAAGGCCCAAGCTTTGGCTGTTGCTATTGGTTCTGGTTACGTTTACCAAACCACTTTCGAAAAGGAAGTCAACTCCGATTTGTACGGTGAAAGAGGTTGCTTAATGGGTGGTATCCACGGTATGTTCTTGGCTCAATACGAAGTCTTGAGAGAAAACGGTCACTCCCCATCTGAAGCTTTCAACGAAACTGTTGAAGAAGCTACTCAATCTTTGTACCCATTGATTGGTAAATACGGTATGGATTACATGTACGATGCCTGCTCCACCACTGCCAGAAGAGGTGCTTTGGACTGGTACCCAATCTTCAAGAACGCTTTGAAGCCAGTTTTCAACGACCTATATGAATCTGTTAAGAACGGTAGTGAAACCAAGAGATCTTTGGAATTCAACTCCCAAAAGGACTACAGAGAAAAGTTGGAATCTGAATTGCAAACCATCAGAAACATGGAAATCTGGAGAGTTGGTAAGGAAGTCAGAAAGTTGAGACCAGAAAACCAATAAATGCACATTTATTAGGTTTAAAACTTCTTTCTTCACTCTAACAATTCCTATAATATAGTCAATTGAATTGACCTTGTACATTACGAAAATAGAATTACTTGTGGAGAGCAGATGCATGTTTTCGCTCTTCACTCCATTCTATTATGAGATCGCCAGTTTTTTTTAATGAACTAAGTAGACTACATAATGAGGGCATCCGAAGTTTAACGATGAATAAACAGATGTCTAATAAAGAAAAAAATAAAAAATTTTTGTCTCCATTTTTCGTTCTAGGTGATAAAATCAAATTCCCATCTTGCACACCTGACAATTTGGCCGGGTAACCATAAATGATTTTCAGACCACATCTGTGGCTCCCAATTTAAGTAAAAAATGATTCAATAACTGACATGATCGCTTTATCAGCAATCATCTATAAAAAAAATGATAAGATAACACAAATTGCCTGGTAATAAAACCTTTGCTCTAAGTAGCTATATGTTTCCCAATCCTTCCAATTAGTCTTTCTTACTCAACACAGCTGCTATGTCCATGCCCATTCGACCCCAGGTCTATCTAGGATCCAGAGCACCAAATTTTAAAATATCATCATCCCAAGGACAAATAGATTTTTACCAATATATCGGTACTTCATGGTGCCTGTTCTTCTCCCACCCGGGTGACTATACCCCAGTTTGTAGCACAGAGCTGGGTGCCTTGGCAGCGCTACAAGACGAGTTTGAAGCTAGAAATTGCAAATTGTTGGGTTTATCCACCAATGGGAAAGAAACACATATCAGATGGATGAACGACATAGAACAAATTACAGGTTCTAGAATTGATTTCCCTATCATATGCGATGAGGATCGCAGAATATCGACCATGTATGGAATGATTGATCTACGTAACTTTGATAACAAAGGAAGACCCGTACCGATACGTTCTGTGTATTTGATTGATCCCAATCGAGAAGTGCGTCTGTTACACGCCTATCCATTATCTACTGGCCGAAACACAGCAGAGATACTGAGATGTTTGGATTCACTACAAATAGTGGATAAATTTGATAAAAAAATAATGACACCAGTTAATTGGATACCAGGTGATGACGTCGTAGTTTCCCCAGAATTAGATAACGATCGCGCCACAGAACAATTTCCGCAACATAGAATCATCAAACCATACCTAAAATTGACCCCTCTCGACCCTGACATCTGAACCTACCAAGTAAATGCCATGATTATCGCTCTGCGTATTGTTACGATTCTACCGGCTAACAACGCTTACTGCCGATCTTTTATGACATCAACATTTCTATAATATGTAGATGTTGTGCAAGCACTCTAATTTGTCCGGAATTAACCGGAGAACACATATAAATTGGACGTTTGTAATACTCTCGGAGCTCTGTGAATGTATGTATTGAGAATTCAAACAATCATATATCGGCTTCTATGTGGAGCCAGTGCTCCGTACATTGTACCACATGCTCACGGCTGCAGATGACTGAGTATTGTGGCGGGAAATAGTAATTTTTGCGGGAGTTAAACGCGCACACGGCCGACTTTGTTCCTGTCGTAAAATGTAATGTCAGGCCCTTACACACCCATACACCACACATATAGGGCAGCAAATCATATTTGGATTATGCAACAATTCGGAGATTTAGAGAATGTCAATAAAAAAGACAATTGGGTTAAGGTATGATGGGTGGGATCCCATTGTGTATACACCCATCACTTATCATGCGACGTTTGAGGGATCCTGCGGCTATTTCGTGGAGATGGGTTGATCCTGTGATGGTGCAAAAAGTCCTTGAGAGATAAGAGAATCTGTTCCAAAACGGGTGTGCCTTTACAAAAGAAATTCTTGTAGGGAAAGTAATGCTGAAAGGCTTATTTTGCCACAACTACGAGTATAACTATGTATCAATTCTTGTTTATTGTTTTCACATGCATTGTCTGCTGATTCTCCCTCAGGGAGATATAGCTGCAGGGCACAGTTGCCCATTTGCAGTTTCCGGTTTGCGAAGAGTGGACCAGCTAAATGAATGTGGTATATGGCTACTACCCACCAAAGATGTTCTATTATTATAGTGATTGTGCAGGTGTTGTGTCAGACAAGAGAAAGTATCGTTCATGCAGCATTCTCTAATTTATGCCACTCATCAATGACATTATGTCCCCTGCCCCTCACGGTATTGACCGGGCCAACATCGGTTGTTTATTAAGAAGGGGAGAAGAAAATATCCCTTTGTGGATCGTGTTAAAAAATCAATCAAACTCGGAGACAACTGCATATAAATACCAGCAAGTATATAGACAACTAAGCGGGGGAACTACATATTTTATACATGGAAATTTTCAGGAACTGATAGTTTTATCTTGGTGTCTGAGATACTAATTACTTTAGCACTTTTCGCAAAACTTGAGGTCCCAGAGGAAAATTAGGCTTTCCTGACACATTTCTCTCTATTTATTCCCAAGACACTCTTTAACTTTGATCTCCTCGGATATCTGCCGCCCTTCATGAAAGTGATGGTACAGGATAGCTGCGTCAACTCAAAAGATACATGTCATGGAGATCAACTCTCCATACAGGACATCTTGAAGTTCCAGGACGCGACAGCGGCTTTAAAGCATCTGCAGGAAATTTTAGGCAATGCGCACAGTGAGATGGAAACCGAGAACGATGCGGAAACCGATGCTGGTTCATTAGTTTCTGCTTCTATAGGGTTGAGTCCGTCCGCACAATCGTTAGACAGTGTGACAGATATTGAATTATTGAATGAAGATCTGACCATTTCCTCAACGCCTTCGTTTATTGGCGACTACGATCGCCATGTTCGCGGATCCCAGTACCATCATATGAATAGCAGAATACAACACTCCTCCAGACAACCATCGTGGCTCTCCGAGGAATCTGTTAATCATAACTTTCATTCTAGCTTGGATCTTAGCACTGAGTGGAACTATGCATCCCGAACCAGTCGGCCAACTATGGGTAGGGCCCATAGTTTTCAAGAGAGCGTGTGCTCTTTTGATAATTTCCAGTCCAAACACAGTTTTCATTCGCAAAGTCTACAGAATCAAAGGCACGGTTGGCTTCAACCGCACAATCCTGCTGATGACAGGATTAATGCCGAAAACGACAAAGGTATGAATGTTAGTGCTGCACCTGAAAGTTTCAAATATTTTGAGTTCGTTTATTTCGATGATGAAAAGAATGGTGACGTTGTTGAGTCTTCGTTATCCTCTTCGCCTCCGCTACCTTCTCAGTCCTTTAATGTTGCAACACCTGTCGAGAAGAAAATGACCCCAATGTCTAGTTCTAGTGCATCCTTCTCCAACAACATCAAAGGAGGCCTTTCTGCCGGCAGAAAGGCCTCATTTTCCGACGGCAACGAGAGACCCCCAACTCCGGGTCTGAGTCTCGTTGAGCAACTCCAGATGGATGAGCCCTTAATGAATGCTATTGTCAAGAAGCACAAGAGGGGCTATTACAAATGCACCCATTGTCCCAAAACATTTTCAAACATTTTTGAATATGCGGCTCACATGGACGAGTTTGAAATCAAGAGAGCATACAAGTGTCCTTTCCCGTTATGTCCATGGAAGGTTCTAGGATTACCCAGAAGACCTGATCTGAGAAGGCACTGTGCTATTCAACACAAAAACGAGCTACCTCAGCATCTGAAGGATGAGTTGAATTTAAACGATGAAGCCTACCCCGCTTTAAAATGTCCCCACCAATACTGCGAAAAAGTCTTTCACAGAAGAGACGCCTACAACAGACACATCGCTATTGTGCATGAGAAACTGAACTCCAGATTCAACAAGCGCCTTTTCCAGACTTTGGCCGATTGTCCCTATGAAAAGGAGGCTGATCGACTGAAGTACGTCAAACACAAGATGAAAAGCAAGAAGCAGCAGCAGCTCCATCAGCTTCAGATGTCTGCCTCCCCCCACCAGTGAAACATATTCCTTTCAAATGAACAATTCTCGGTAGAGATATTTAACGAATAATAACGAAATACAAGAAACCTCCACGAAAAGTGAACACCCCCCCCCCCTCAGACTGATCGCAGCATGTCTCGGCACTTACACGCCGCACTTTCACCACAAATCTCGTGTCTTTTAACTAACTACTATATTCCTCTACATGCTGCTGCATTTATAAACACTATTTGGGTCTACCATCTACTCACTCCGCATTTTATGCATGTCCAGGTGGTTGGCTTACTTCTGAACCCCTAATTTGCTAGATAAACAATTTCCCTTCTTATTGCTTAAATACTGCATTGTAACAAAACTATATTGACTTTTCCTTATGTGGCATTCCTGATATTTCACCCCACATCTGTGAAACATTGAGCGGGGATCTGTTGCCGCATGTAGAAGCAGATTTCCAGCCTGTGAAGTTATAAATGATCCCCTCTTATGGTGATGTTAAGATCCCCACAATCTTCAAAATATGAAGGGGAGTACTATTAGCCGCCGAACTGTCAACTCGCTTCGAACCCCATAGGTTTCAAATTTACTTAAAATTTCATTTGGCCGGGTAACCACCCATTAAAAATAAAAGAATCACACAAATTTTTGTATGACGTCACATAACTGATCATGTCACGCCCCTCCATTTAGCTGTCCTAATAAAACATCAGAAGGACGGGTAACCCGTCCTTCTGATGACAAAAAAAAAAAGACGCGCAGGCCAGCTGTCAACGCGGGTGCAACGCGAGCTATCTTTTTTTGTTCTGCGCGGTTCGGTTTTGTTCTTCAGCACGCGGTTGTATAGTAGAGGAGGTGGATCAAGGTCGAGAGGATGGATTGTAAATTCAGATTATTCAGCGACCATGCAGGTGGCCTTCAGGCAGATGGTGGTGGCGATTGACATTATCTTGACGTTTGTCGTGTGAGATAATTTGTGATTTCTGTTTGAGAATTGTTTTTTTTGGAAAAAGGAAACGTAAGCGTCGTACATGTTTTCTTTTTCAAAGTGAAAAAGTATTTAAACAGATCGGTTCTTTCAAAGAAGGGAGCATGCCCCTTAAAACATAATTTTCTTTCTCAAATTGCGTTTGTAATTGAAATTGTCAAGCGTTATAAGTAGGAAGTAATGTCAGAACCAGCCCAAAAAAAGCAAAAGGTGTCTTCTTTGGACCAATTGAAGGCATCCGGTACTGTTGTTGTTGCGGACACCGGTGATTTCGAATCAATTGCTAAGTTCCAACCTCAAGACTCCACGACCAACCCATCTTTGATCTTGGCAGCCGCTAAGAAAGAGGGTTACTCCAAGTTGATCGACGTGGCTGTTGCTTACGGTAAGAAGACGGGTAAGACCACTGAAGAAAAAGTGGAAAACGCGGTCGACAGACTTTTGGTTGAATTCGGTAAGGAAATCTTGAAAATCGTTCCAGGTAGAGTTTCTACTGAGGTTGATGCTAGATTGTCTTTCGACAAAGACGCCACTGTCAAGAAGGCTTTGCACATCATCGACTTGTATAAGTCTGTTGGTATCGACAAAGAGAGAGTTTTGATTAAGATCGCTTCCACATGGGAAGGTATCAAAGCTGCTGAAGAATTGGAAAAGAACCATGGTGTTCATGTTAATTTGACTTTGTTGTTCTCATTCCCACAAGCAGTAGCGGCAGCTGAAGCTAACGTCACTTTGATCTCACCATTTGTTGGTAGAATCATGGACTTTTTCAAGGCTAAGACCGGTAAGACTTACAGCGGTGAAGAAGATCCAGGTGTTCAATCCGTCACCAGAATCTTTAACTACTACAAGAAGTACGATTACAAGACCATTGTCATGGGTGCTTCTTTCAGAAACACTGGTGAAATCAAGTCTTTGGCTGGTGTTGATTACTTGACCATTTCTCCAGGTTTGTTGGACGAATTATACAACAGCACTGAACCAGTTCCAAAGGTTTTGAACGCTGAGTCTGCTAAGAAAGAAGGTGAAGACAAGGTCTCCTTCATTAACGATGAATCCAAATTCAGATTTGAATTGAACGAAGACGAAATGGCAACTGAAAAGTTGGGTGATGGTATCAGAAAGTTCTCTGCTGATATTGTTACTCTATTCGACTTAATCGAAAAGAAAGTCACTGCTTAAATGCAATAGTTATGATCAGTCTATATATATGAATATATCACCTTTAAAATGCTAAATCATTCTTAAAATCAATCCAAATGAAACTGTTGAAATTAATTATCTTACAACTGTATAGAGTGGTGCTCAACCCTTAATATCTTATGTCTTGTTTTTTTTTTTTCCACTTTCTGGGGAAGACGAATGCTTGGCCTATTCTTTGTTTCGAAGCTGGTAAGTGGTACTTGTTCTATCTTTCTTGGTGGCTTGAACGGTTGATTCATTTCCAATGCTAGTGGATTCTTGTTTGATTCATTCGGGAGTTTCGATGTAAAACTTGCTTTGACCCTTGGGATGCTTTTTTTACCGTAAATTTTCGTTGGTTGAGTGATTTCGGTTTCTGTAATCTCACCTACAGCCTCAGTTATTATAATTGCAAACCTACTAAATATTTGGTGTTCTTCTATGTTGTAACCATTCGGGGAGAGGTAGGTTTCTATATCTTTGTTGTTAGTCACAAAAGTACTTCCAATTTGTTTCTGACCATCCTCGATTGAAAATAAAGTGAATCTGCTGTCTAGTTTAGAATACCTAAGCTTGCCATCATGCCATGATTTCCGCTTTTTTCGTATCTGATCTGTGTACTGACAGAAAAATTCTTTAATTGAAGACATATTAAATTAATATCAAAATCAATCAAATATTACCATTAACCATTATTTAAAGAATACACTATTCCAGATGAAATATCTATTTATCACTTTTTAGTAGATCGCAATTGCCATACTCAATGAATGTAGTTTTTCATTCAGTGCGATTGTCTTCGCAGGCCAACCCCGACACCCGCGCCTATACATGCTAAAATACCTAAAACTTCAACAGTACCCAAAATAAAACACAAATTCCTAAACCAATCTATATCAATGTCCCATTTAAACCCTTTTAATTTCCCCACCTGATGTTTTCGATTCATAATTACTCTCATAAGTCTCAAATCAGAGAATCCTCCTTTACTGCCAATTGATATCATAAAAAACAATGTTGGAATCATGAAACAGCATATAAGGACGCCTATTATCCGAGGCACGCTATATATATCAGTAAAGTTCTGTTTTTTGGAATCAAAAGAAGAAATGGAGGCGCTGCTTATATGTTGAATAGGCATGGGGTGTCCAGACAAATCAACAGATTCTTTATTAATTTCAGCATCAGAAATACTCATGGGACGAACATTTGCCTCTAAGTCAAAACCATCTGGATATGGATGAATATCTCTCCTAAAGTCCTGCAGTATATCCACAGCTAGTTCCAATTGCGAGTCCGTCATTTTAGTGACTTTTGTCAATCTTGCAGGTTTTGGAAAAGTTGGTTCTGTAACCTTATTCAACTTGGACACTTCTGATGAAACAATTTTGGGGCTTACATTTTTACTGCCAGAGACGGCTCTTAATGCAGGTATTTCAATTCCTGTATCCTGCTTCGAAGAAGGTATTAAGATGTTGTTCAGTAAAGAAGGGCTATGTGGTGTTACTTCCGCTCTTTTAATTGGTGCATTACCAATCACACTGGTGTCAATCCTCAAAGATGCTTGTGATGCCTTTTTAATAATTTTATACTCGTGCGGCTTGAACTCATTCTCTGGAATTGTTATATTGGATGGTGAGATTTGAAATTCATGAGACTTAGCTTCTCTTTGTAATAACATAACAGCTTCTTCAAATTGCTCGCTATTCGAATCTCTAGGATACGATTGGCCATAACTCTTTAGTACATTACCTGTCCTATCTGTTATATCCGGTGGGTAATATGAAGATGTTCTTCTCTCATCTGTTGTTTCAAGTTTTAGTTTACCAGTTGTCAAATTGGATTCTTCATTGTTATTTGTCAGCAGGAAAGTTGCGACGGTTCGCGAACTATTTGGCGAGCAAGGATCCTGTTGACTTTCACTCGAGGTACCAGTAATTCTAGATATTTGCGAATGTCTGATATCATTACTGATTTGAGAAATATTCGATGTTCTTGACGTTCTTTTGCGTTCCGCACTTGTATTTGACACCTCACTCGTTTTCCGTTCGTGTGATGAATCTTTAATTGAGTTTTGACGTACTGATTCAGATATGCTCCTACTTTTCGGCAGTGCTTCAATTTGCTGATTAAAATCTTCGACGAAATATGATTGACTAACTGGGGATTTTTTTGGTATAAGTAGGTTTTCACCTGTATTATCTGATGATAGTGAATCGCTAATTCCATCATCGTTATCAGAACAATGCGACATCTCTTTTAGAGACAGTTTATTTCTTAGTGATATTTTGAATCCGATATCAAGTAGTAGGCCAGCAAATTATACCAATTGATAATCGTATTTCCTTAGGGTCGAAAATTAATTGTGAAACAAATATATTGTGGGAAAAGACGTGGTTGCGATATATTCTAGCAGGTGGTATTAATGTCTGCACAATATCTTGAGATGATGGCGTCCCGATAAGTGTCTGACACAATGTGTAGACTGAGTATTGTCTTAGAGCCTATAAAATCAATTGTATCCCTTCAATTGGATGGACCAATTCACAATAGGACCCTGTCTGAATTACACCAAAAGACAAACACTTTAGTGTTGTATCCTCCCGATGTTTTTTTAATCTGCAACTTTTTGAATTCAAATTATGATTTTCAAGTCACATACCGTAAGGCTAGAATAACCTAATCATTGGGCCTAAAAAGGTAAATAAAGTGATCAAGAATGGAAGAACCGTGAAAAATGGTTTGAGATTGAAAATGTGAGAAATGTCTGTAATCAATAAAAAGCATGAAAGAAAGAAAGATTCGAAATACATAGATTATCGATATTGCCTTTCTTTCCTTAACTATTATCATATTTGTATCTTTTTGATATTTATTTGCTAATTTGTGAGGTATCCGTCACGAAAGACAAATCACTGATTTAAGTCTATATCCGTACTACCGAATTTTATATTCTCTTGACATATCAAATTGTCGAAATAACAAGCCATGAAACCATCTACAACTTCATCTGTTCTTTTTAAAAATAACATAAGAAACTGGAATTTCATGATCGGATCCGCGTCTGACATATCTGATATATCTCATAATTTCGATTGATCTTCAGGCGAAACAAAATACTTTAATTAACACTCAATGGTTACTACATAGTCCACCTAGCAATTATTCCCCATTTCTAGTGCAACACAGTAGAGTAAGCAACAGAAGAAACGACTAAAGCGTTAAAAAATTCCCCGTCAGTCTTTAATCACTTATGGGAAGTGCTTTTGATATAATAAAACATAAATTATTTGGAAGGAGAGTAGGTGATATTTGATTTGTCACTTTACATTTTTAAACTATAGTATCTATACATTCCACGTTCTACGCAACCAAACACTTCGTATTCACGAATGACTTGAAAGTGCAGTCTGTATTGTAAAGTAGTCTCGGGATATTTCAGATCATATACAAACTCATCGGGGTTCGTGAAGTAATAATTCTTTGATTTTCGTGATGAGAAGAGGGCTGATGTCGAACTGTCACCTTCGAAACGTCTTTGATCCAAAGAACGAAATGAACTACTAGATCTTAGAAGATTAAATTGTGACCTTCTACGTTGCAAGGTAACATCTGCGAGGTACTCTTCATCGTTCTCCTCGATTTGGCTATTGAGGTAGGGAGTCTGTTCTAGTAATTGATTTGGTAACCTTTGAGCTGATACCAATTCAGATGGAACCGATTCAAGGTAAGGTAAGGAACTTAAATTCTGAATCGAACGATCCCAGTACAAACCATCACGTATGCTCCCTCTGCTTTCTCGTTGTGAGTAAGTGGGGATGTGCGTACTTGAACCGGAGTTCGTGGAATACACTGAAAGAGTACTTTCATCGTCCAGATCTTCACGATTCTGTTCATCTGCTTCTTCATCTTGCTCTTCAATCGGCCCATTTATTGTGTTAGGATTATCACCTTCATTGTGAATAATCCTCCATCCACCGGGTGGTAAACGTGGTGCCGTTATTGGGGCTGAGATGCTTCCACATGTCACACCCCCTTTCCTTGTAAAAAAATGTGATATTGGAGGTTTTAAATCTTTGTAGCACTCCTTTCTTCTAATAGCACTCAAGGGAATAATTCCACAGCCTAACATAATTTTACTTTGAGCAAATTTGAGAAAGTCAGGCTGTTTCACTATTTTTATTATTTTGTTACCTTCTGAATCATAGTTGACAAGATGTCCACTTGTCTCCAAATCATCACGATTAAGATATTTGTCAACCTTATGGAGCCAATATCTTCTACCATATGTTGAATCAATGTAGCATTTCCAAGTAATTGGCTCAGCATCCGCGACGTCCTTAATAATGGAATTTGGGTTTTTGTACCGTAAGCAATTGATTTCATGTTTCTCGTTACCTTTTTCTATTTGTTGCCAAGCGTCAAAGGAAACTTCTAAGGCAACCAGGCTCGGTGAACATGTAAATAATGAATGATCTTGTATTGTCCATTTATTGACATTCGCATTACTGCTGACATTTAGAAACTCCAGCTTTTGTGCTTCCTTATTATCGTTTGCATTCATAGAATCAATCCCAGGTGTCTCATTTGTTATTAAATCAACTTCTGGGGAAAGGAATTCACACAAAGCAGGAATTGCAATATTGTTGCCTCTTATACTCAAGCTTTTTAGTTTAGGGAAGTTTCGTTTTATAAAACACAGCGAATCTTGATAGAGATAATAATAAGTTGTTCTCGTGACTGTCCGGTCACTAGATTCATGCAAAGGCATTCCACCAATATTCAAATACTCTAAAGTTTTGTTGTGGCCATATTGACATAGTTTTTTCAAGAGGAACATTGTATGTACTTGCGTAAATGACGATGAATGCAATGTACAAGAAAGGTTCAGCCATTTTAGTGTCCCAGAATTATTCTCGTCTGTAACTGATGGATGATGACTGAAAAATTCTAATAGACCTCTTGGAGATAACTTGAGACACATTGCCAATGATAGATGAGTAAGGTTTTTCAGATGGGGTACTCCATTCATAAGTGTTGTATCATCAATAGACGTATGACTCAAATCTAGCTTCTGCAACTCTGGCAACATTTGTAGGATACCCCCCAGCACTACAGGAGGTAAGTCTGTGCAGTCATTCAGCCCAAGGCATGAGATTTGGAAATTTTGTTCCTTCGGTACCAGTTCTTTTTTATCTCTATCAAAATAATACAGCTTCTCGAGGGCTTTAACAAAACTATCGGTAAATTTTTGTCCTGAACAACCACAAAAATCAAGTACACTCAATACTGTGCCAGGCCTTAAAAGGAAATGAATTATATTTCCATCTAGATCATCTTGAATATGTTCACATGCCAGGAATTCTCTCAATGTGCCTTGAGTAAGCCTTAAGAATTCGAAAACGGTTTCATTTGTAAGATTTTTGATCATTTTATTCATTTCACCTGTTCTACCAAGCCCTATTGAGGTAAGCTCTTGGAAATCTGCCACTTGGATGATATTTCGAAGCTGAACATTGTTTCTCAAAGTGCCTAATAAACTGTGAAATCGTTTTGCTGTTGTGAAGTTGCAATATCTGTAAAGCAGTACCCGACAAATATAGTAAAAAGTCTTATTGACGGTGAGATTACTTCTGAGAAAGGTTCTGAAGTTCTCATTGTATTTCTCTGAATTTCCTGGATGGTCATTGCTCATAAGATCCCTGAATTGGAAAGTGAGGATTTCATAGACAATCTCTGAAGGCAAAGTATTTGCATATTTTCTATTATTTATGACACACTCCATAATAGCCGCCTATATAGTGTCAACAAGGCTTTTCCTCTGTTCTACTGCACCTTTATATTTTTCCCTTTTTAAATCTTCTTATTTTACCTGTTTCCATAACGGGCAAGTGACATTATAAACTGGAAGCAGGTCAGTAAATAAGATCAAAATGTGAAAAAAAAAAGTTATATAGAGCTGAACATATGAATTCTGAATTATCCCAAAAATTTAGTTCGTGTATTTCAAATTATTCTTTAAACCGAAAAGTCCCCCCGAAAGGACATTTATATCTAATCAATAAAGGATAGAAAATTTTGTACTCAAATCATAATTGACTCGTTCAGAAATTTTACGATTTCATATCTATCGTATATACTTCAGTGAAAATCAGATCAATGGGATCAATTAACATTATGTACCAAAACCCTATTCCAATCAAAACCAATCAATAACTAGTCCTTTGCAGTTATGAGAATCTTTAATATCAATAAATATCGACGTTAATAATCAGAAATTGCATGTAATTATTGATAACATTTTTCGTTAGATGTTTGATAAAAATGAGAAAACAAATTGTAGTTCATCTGTGTTTTTATTGGATATTATATTAGTAAGCGAAAACATTGGTAAGAACTAATTGAAAAGAACTTCAGAGAACCTTTTCTGATGAGTGGGCTTTTCTTGATCCGCTGGCTGTATAAATAGTCACTTTAGTAGGAATCATGGATAAACATAATTTACGCTCGAAAATTTGAAAATGCCCGGATTCATTAAGATATTTTTATAGGGTATATATCGTTTAATTATTCGTAATGTCGAAAAAGATCATGGCAATAATGTTATTTTCTAGACCATTATGCTGAACCATATTGTGGTTTAAAGGTTGTCATTATTATGCTTTTCCATAATCTGAGTTCTATAAGCGTTATTGGATCGAGTCCTTTTTCCCCAGGAGACATTTTCCAGAAAATATTCTCTAATTATAACTCCAGAGTAACATCAATATCATTTGAACGATTCGCTTATGGTTTGCCAACTAGTTTATAGGTTTCATAATTTCATCATACAGCATTTGTTTCAATGAGTCTATTGAAGGTTCAGTTTCATCGTTAGGATTCTTGATTTCATTATCAAGTTTCCAAAATTCATCTTCCAAGTTCAAGGGTGGATATTCCGGTTCATCATCAGGATCATGATAGGTTGATAAGTATGGATGTGCTAAGGCTTCTGCAGCGCTTATTCTCTTATTAGGATTAAAGGTAAGCATCCTATCTAACAGATCAAGCATCATAGGATTTAGGTCAGTCTTGTTCAAAGCAATTTCCCAGGAAAGTTTTGGTTTCATCGGTAAATTCGCAATATATTCTTTTGCTCGTTGTGATTTGATGGATTCAAAATCCTCATATGTAGGAGACCCTGTAACTTCAAGTATTAGCCATAACTGATGATGATAATCTCTTCCTGGGAACAGAGGTTTTCCAGAGACAAGTTCTGCTAAAATACATCCGCATGACCAGATATCCATGGCAGTTGTGTATTCTTGAAATGTCAGCATTATTTCTGGAGCTCTGTACCATCTCGTCGCTACATATTCTGTCATAAATCCAACCAGAGTCTCTTTCGAATCACTGCTGCTTGCAAGACATCTCGATAATCCAAAGTCACATACTTTCAAGTCACAGTTTGAATTCAGCAATAAATTCGATGGTTTAAGATCTCTGTGAATTACCTTTGCACTATGTATCGATTTCAATGCTCTCAGGATTTGGTACGTGAAATACTGTATATGGTCATCACTCAACGGATTAGTAGCATAATTATTTATAATTCTCTGTAAGTCTGTTTCCATTAGTTCTTGCACAAGATATACTGCATTCAGTCTATCAATTGATGTAGGTCTGATTTTATCTAGAATGCTTATAATGTTCTCATGATCATGAAAATATCGAAGCAACTTTATTTCTCGAAGGGTACGCGTTATAAACATAGCTTTACTAAATGGTTGGATTTTTTTGATGGCCACTTGAATACCTGTGGGTTTATGAATTGCGGAACATACAGTTCCATACGCCCCCTCACCCACGAGTGCTACTAACTTATACTGAGCAGGGATATCGAACGTGATTGTTCTGGGCATATCATGTAATATACAGTATTGATTTTATAATGGTCTATTATTACGTTGATATATATTTGTATATCAAATTTTAGGCTTTTTATATTGGCTTTATTGAATGAATTTCAGAGTGTATTACTGTTTCATATTTTTCACATCGAAAATGCCGAACAGATCAAGCTCTAAGAATGTCTCGACACAAATAAAGAAACAAATCCGTTAAAACAAATACTCTTGTTTTAACTCGTTGACATCAATATTTCGAAACAATAAATCTGCAATAAATGCAAGAAATGTTATCGACCTACAAATGAACTTTAAGCTACTATCGAGAGAACGTGAATAAATAATGAGGACCCTAGGATATCAGCGACTGAAATGTCTTCTAATCCATAATGAACCATGATAAATATCTTTAATGACCTTAGATTACGTATTACCTATTTTTGGGTTGTGAACGGTGAGACCGAAGCTGCGTATAAAAGGTCCCTCATGCATTAGTTGAACTAATTTCTTTCGTAACAAAACAATCAATTAACCGTCTGCAAACTCACTTCACTCATAGAAGACATCAATATTCATGAAACTAAATGTCACACACCTTATTGAACTATCTTCATCCAGTAGTGGGAAATACAAGGGAACCTTATATGGAAAGAAGTTATATTGATTCTCTTTTGCAGTGCATCAAGTATAGATATGAGGTGCATATCCTGCATGGCTTTGTTTGATAGGTCGTACTTAACACATCAATTTATTTTATTTTCTTATCTTGATATGTAACACTTTTATCTTCGTTTCCTGATTATAAAATGAAAACCGAAATGCAATCTAATAGAAACAACAAAATAGGGAAACAAAAAGGACGAATATGTCGAAAATACTATCTCAAAAAATCAAAATTGCACTCATCCAATTAGCAGGCTCAAAGCCTGATAAATCTGCTAATTTGAATAGAGCGGCCTCTTTAATTGAGAAAGCAGTGCACGACCAACCTGAGACAAAACTAGTAGTTTTGCCAGAATGCTTCAATGCACCATATGCTACAGACAAGTTTAGACCATATGCAGAAGTCATTGGGCCTGAATCTACTTCTGTCGAGTTTTTATCCAATGTGGCAAGCAAATTCAAAATAATTTTGGTGGGTGGATCAATCCCTGAATTGGACCCAGAAACAGATAAAGTCTATAATACTTCGATAATCTTTAATGAGAAGGGTGAATTAATCGGAACACATAGAAAGGCTCATTTATTTGATATTGATATTCCAAATGGGATTACATTCAAGGAAAGTTTGACATTAACCGGCGGTGATAAATCCACAACTATTGATACAACTTACGGAAAGATTGGTGTTGGTATATGTTATGATATGAGATTTCCAGAGCTAGCAATGATAAGTGCCAGAAAAGGTGCATTTGCAATGATTTATCCAGCGGCCTTCAATACTGTTACAGGCCCAATGCATTGGAAATTATTAGCCCGGTCTCGTGCGGTCGATAATCAAATTTATACTGTTTTGGTATCACCAGCACGTAACCTGGAAAGTAACTACCATGCATATGGACACTCCATGGTGGTGAACCCTCGTGGTGATGTGATTGCAGAGGCCGGTGAAGGCGAAGAAATCGTATATGCCGATCTTGAGCCTGAGGCAATTGAGCAGTTCAGAATGGGTGTTCCAATCACTACTCAGAGGAGATTCGATATATACAAAGATGTGTCTCAATAGATGATAGATTTTGACAGATCGACTGTTGTATTCAAATCGTATACTTAAGTCTGATTCAATCATCATAAGAATCTTAAAAAGCAAAGCATGCTCTCTCGAAATGTTGATCCAATATGCAATTATTTAGTTGAACTACGTTCACAATTCTCTACATCATAATATTCTACGGACCTCATCACTTCGACTATGGTTGGTTTCAGCTTCAACTCTTGAATAGACTCTGTCTCTGTCTTGTTGTGACCATTAGTTTTTTTTTTCAGTATAAATCCGTAAATTGTAGAATGACTATTTTTGAAAAGTATCTTGAAGTAGTCTAAATAGTAGAACAAATCTAATGCAAAATTAACTATCACTATGATTTAGTATGTGAATGAAGCAATGACTCTAAAATCTATGTTGGATTTTGTCAAAAGCAAGTGCATGAGAAATGAACAATACGATAAAGATGTCATCAATTTTAAGCTATTTGGAGACATACAATGTCAATGACCATGGTGTTTAATATTTTCAAATGAGAAATCACACATTTTACTGCTGTTGATTTATCTGAAATCTAATCATCGTATTCAAATATTATTTTGATATAAACCAATTTTAGTTGAGCCGACGCAATATCTGATATGATCTACATATCTTGGTTTTGTCGAATTCTGCTAATAAATGGTTTCATTGTCATTGGTCCACTTTCTCAGTGGCAGCCTTAAATCTATACCGTTCAAATATCTAAGGCCTGAGTGCTATCTCTTCCCATTGCAGCATGGGTTTTCACTATAGTAATAGATTTGTATTGAAAGAAAATATTCTATGATGAGTTATCAGAATTGTTGATGTTAGGCATTGATATTTTTGAAAGGGGATATTAAATATGTAGAATTAGATATTCTGTGGAATATTCATGTTCTTACCAGGAATATATCAAAGAAAAGTGAGAAGCAAATGGGTTGGTACGCGATTGAAAGATCGTATTCATAGGTCACGAACTACACCCCAATAGAATTTATACCGCATGACTACATTTGAAAAATTCTCACACTCACAGTATCATTGTACTAATTATGTTTGCACCATTAGTTTGATTCCAGTGATTTTGTTGTATAAGCATCTTGTCAGCCTTATGATGGCAGGATATATCATAGTTAGGTCCCTAGAATGTAATTGTCTCGCAATGATTATTATTCAAAGTGTATTATTATATTTAAGTGTTATCCCACCTCCTCATCCAATGAGCCTTTTGTACTTCCTCCCAGATATCACGATCTGGAGCAGAGGAGAAAGCGGATCCTCAGTTATAGTGTGTCTCTCAAACAGTCTCAGCTAAGTACAATGCCACAACTAGATTCCTTTTACTTAAATATAGTTATTTACCTAAGCTATAGTAAGTTTACTCCTCCTATTTATACTTTAACATTTGTCCTAGATATTTTTGTAATCATTCCTCTTCTATATCTTAACATGTTGATTTCTTTATCTTCATTATAATCCTCAATTCTCTTCAAATATATTCGCTTCTGAAATAGCTTCTTATTCTTTCAATGAAACAACAAGTTCTAGGCAACTTGGCCGAGTGGTTAAGGCGAAAGATTAGAAATCTTTTGGGCTCTGCCCGCGCAGGTTCGAGTCCTGCAGTTGTCGTTATTTTTAATATTTTTTTCACTCTAGTTTGGTGAAATCAACCGCCGGATAACAAACCAATTGAGTGAAATTGGGAGTTCAAAATGTCAACATTGTTGGAATAGCACAATAAAAGATTGGTTTGTTTTTCAATTATCGGATAACCTGAATTCACCATTTTTCTGAATTATTGTATTATTAAAATTCAATTTTAAGATTGTATGTTGTTATGATTCGATGCAAGACGTTTCTTTCTCTATAAAGTAGACATTTTGTACTGTTCTCGAGGTTATAACATACTATATAGGATGGAGAGACAATTATTGTATTCACTTTGAGTCACGAACTCAGCGTTTGGCGTTGTTTATTACATTTCAAGTAATTTAATACTCCAATCTTTTGTCAGGCAGATCTTATCTTCCGATGAATATTCAATTGTAAGTCATGACAGGGATGTTGGCCGAATGAAACATGGTATACAAAATATTTATTTATTTCAAAGAATTTTGATATATATGAATAAATGAGTGATGTGGAAAACAGATATCTTGCTTATGAGTTTAGCTGATCTGTGCTGGCCCAGTAATTCCAGGAATAGATATTCTCAATCTGTGTGTAACTGGTAGTTTTGGAACAACTGCTAAAAATGTTGTTAGCAAAAAGTTCCATGTAAATAGCTTCAAATCATAATGCGAATAATGGGTGCTGACTAAAAACAGAAAAATTGGTACTAAAATCAAAAACTTTCTTGCTGGGGTGTAAAGAGTCTCTCCGTTGATCTGCTCCCACATTGTTAAATTATCGTAAGCACCTCCATTGAAATCGAACGGCGTTCCCTTGATTAGATGGAACATCACATAAGACCCAATTATGTATGTTGTATTTGTTAGTGTCCATGACCATTCTGTCGTCACACCAGGTAACAGGTTGTAGAACATTTTCAATAAAAATATGATCACTATGTGTATGATCCAAGCACCACGCTGGTCCACCCAGGTGGCGTTCATGTTCGGTAAGAGCTGTTGATCATTTTCATCCTCAAACGTGTCAGGCTCCACATGTGATATTATACTGGATGAGCGCCTCCTTCTGTGATCTTTTACTGGTTCACTAAGATTGACCTTACCATTTTGGCCACCCGAAGGAAACGGTTTCAAAGATTCCTCTCGTTCTCGTTCTGTATCAGTCATGTATGTATTGTTAATGTAGTAAATGTAGCCCAAGGACCACGCCTATCTCTTTATATCTAATATTTGATATTCTTTGCTTACCTTTACGGTGGTGAAAACTTATATCCCGCCATATCTGAATTTGACTTTCTTTAAATATAAGGAACACATCACAACTCGCGAGAGCCCGTGACAATGCCCACAAGTTGCATTGTACGAGAAAAAAACACGACTTATCAGCTAGCCGCTACCTATACAAATATGAATGCCGCGACCCCAGAAAACCGTAACAGACCTATATGCACCTGAAGAATATCTTGAAATACTGTCTCATACTTTTTCATCGTAAACCAATAAAAGTCATCACCTCGTACAATTCTCTGTTTTTTGCAATTCAACGAGTTTCAATCACTCAGTTAGGGCTCACGTTTGCTCCGTTGTCTCCCTTTCGGTTTTGTACTTTATCGCCGTTCTCTGTGTACAACAGAACGCAATACTTGAAACAATGTTTCATGCTGTCCGGAACTGAAACATCTGGTTCCAGAAGTGTATCAGAAATCAATCGTTTCAAAAGTGTCCGAGCTACTCCGGTGTGTGGGTTGTTATATTCTCTTGCTCGCTCCCACCAAAATTGGCACGGTGGCCAAATGCTGATGGTAGTAAACTGTTGGGGCAAAGTGACAAACAGTATATAACAGGATGATTCGATGTCTCCCTTACTAACAGATCAGCAGAGAAAGAGCACGAACAACACAAAACAGACATGGTATCACAGTTATTTGAGGAAAAAGCTAAGGCTGTTAACGAATTGCCAACTAAGCCAGACACTGATGAGTTGTTGAAGCTATATGCCCTTTACAAACAGGCTACAGTTGGTGACAACAACAAGGAAAAGCCAGGTATCTTCAATATGAAAGATCGTTACAAATGGGACGCTTGGGAAGAGTTGAAGGGTAAATCTCAAGAAGAAGCTGAACAAGAATACATTGAGTTTGTGGACCAACTAATTGCCAAGTACAGCGCTTAAATTTTTTAATTAGAGCCTTATTTTTGTGTACCTTTATTTAGTTATTCATTATATTTATGAATTGTCATCGCATACGAACGGAAGCGTTTTTTTTTAGTTTTTTTCCTTTCTTAAAGTTCAAATGGCAAGAGAGAATAAAATTTGTTGCCACCAGCGGTTACAGATGAACAGAGGTGGATAGTTATCCGTATTGACCAGGACTTGTGAACAATGTCGTCGAGCGAGTTGGCACAGTTGTTGGAAAACACCATCTTGAGTACTGATCAAGGTGTTCGTGTGGCAAGTGAAACGCAACTGAAGAAATTATCAAATGAAAACTTTTTACAATTTGCTGGATTACTGTCCAGTGTTCTGGTTGACTCCAGTACCAAAGTTGAAGCTAGGATTTTGGCTGCTTTGACTTTGAAAAATGAACTTATCTCTAAAGACTCTTTGAGAAATCAACAATATGCGCAACGTTGGGTTTCGACAATTGACCCAAACTCTAAACAACAAATTAGGCTGAATGCCCTCAGCGGTTTAACGTCCAACGATGAACCTCGTGTGGCCAATGCCTCGGCACAACTTATTGCTGCAATTGCAAACATTGAACTTCCCCGTGGAGAATGGTTGGACTTGATGAAAATTATGGTAGATTACACTGCCCCAACACAGCCTGAAAATGTAAAGAGAGCATCTTTGTTGGCATTGGGTTATATTTGTGAAAGTGCAGACCCTCAAAGTCAAGTATTAGTGTCATCATCGAACAATATCTTAATTGCAATTGTACAAGGTGCGCAAGCATCTGAACCTTCAGTGGCTGTCAGATTGTCGGCGTTAAACGCCTTGGCAGATTCTCTTGTGTTCATCAAAAATAACATGGAAAGAGAGGGTGAGAGGAACTATTTGATGCAAGTTGTATGTGAGGCCACACAGGCTCAGGATACTGGCATCCAAACAGCAGCATTTGGTTGTCTCTGTAAAATAATGTCATTGTACTATCAGTTCATGAAGCCATATATGGAACAAGCTTTGTATGCTTTGACCATCGCTACCATGAAATCTCAAGATGATAAAGTTGCTTCAATGGCAGTTGAATTTTGGTCAACTATTTGTGAGGAAGAAATTGACATAGCTTACGAAGTTTCACAATTTCCGCAATCTCCATTACAGAGTTTCAACTTTGCATTGGCATCTATTAAAGATGTTATCCCTAATTTACTAAATTTATTAACTAGACAAAATGAGGATCCAGAAGATGACGATTGGAATGTTTCAATGTCTGCTGGTGCATGTTTGCAACTTTTTGCACAAAACTGTGGTAATCATATCCTGGAGCCTGTGTTACAATTTGTTGAGCAGAACATAACCAGTGAAAATTGGAGAAACAGAGAAGCTTCTGTCATGGCGTTCGGCTCTATTATGGATGGTCCGGATAAAACCCAACGTACATACTATATTCATCAGGCTTTACCTGCGATCCTGAATCTAATGACTGACACATCAATGCAAGTCAAAGAAACTGCTGCATGGTGTATAGGTAGAATTGCGGATTTGGTAGTTGATTCAATTGACCACCAGCAACATTTACCTGGTGTTATTCAAGTTTGTGTGTTAGGATTACAGGACCATCCTAAGGTATCTACAAACTGTGCATGGACGATTATTAATTTGATAGAACAATTAGCTGAGCTGAAGCCATCGCCTATTTACAATTACTATCCAGCTTTGGTAGATTCTTTAATGAAGGCCGCCAATAGACCAGACAATGAGTTTAATGCAAGGGCATCTGCATTTTCGGCTTTGACTTCAATGGTTGAGTATGCAAATGACTCTGTTGCAGAAGTTTCCGCTTCAATCTCAACATTTGTGATGGACAAATTAGGTCAAACGATGAGTGTTGATGAATCCCAACTAAGTGTGGAGGGGAAACAGAGTTTGCAGGAGCTACAAGCTAATATTTTAACTGTTCTAGCTGCTGTTATTAGGAAATCACCATCAAGTGTTGATTCAGTTTCGGATATGCTTATGGATCTATTTCTTAAAATGCTTGATAAAAAGGATTCTTCTTATATTGAGGATGATGTGTTCTATGCTATCTCGTCATTAGCCTCATCTTTGGGTCCAAAATTTGAAAAGTATTTAGAAACTTTCTCTCCTTACTTAGTGAGGGCTCTTAATCAAGTTGATTCTCAAGTCTCCATAGCTGCGGTCGGTTTTGTGGCCGATATCGCCAACTCATTGGAAGCAGATTTCAACAAATATGCGATGGCATTCATGAATGTCTTAGGACAAATGATAACCGCAGAAAATTCCAGAAAGGAGCTAAAGCCATGTGTTCTAAGTGTCTTTGGTGACATCGCATCCAATATTGGCTCCAACTTTATTCCATTTCTTAATGAAGTTATGGCACTTTGTGTTGCTGCTCAAAATACAAAACCTGAAAATGGAACTTTAGAGGCCCTCGATTACCATATCAAGGTTATTGAATCCATTTTGGATGCTTATGTTGGAACTGTTGCTGGTTTACATGGTAATCCAGAGGCATTATTCCCATACGTGGGTACAATTTTCCAGTTCCTATCTTTGGTATCCGAAGATCCGCAACTTTATGGTGAAGATTCCACAGCAAGAGCTGCTGTTGGTATGATTGGGGATATCTCTGCAATGTTCCCAGATGGTTCTATCAAGCAATTCTACACACAAGAATGGGTCACCGAATTTATCAAGAAAACAAGGAGTAACCCAACGTTTACTCAATCCACCAAGGATACCGCGAGATGGGCCAGGGAACAACAGAAGCAACAGTTGTCACTCTGATCTCTTTTCAAACCTCAATTTCATGATTTTGAATTTTTTGATTCTCATTTTTTTTGCTTGATGATACCTTTTTTTTTTTCATTCCTCCTCCTTTTCTCTTTTTAATTTTTGCATTCCTCAATTTTTTTTTTTTTTGATTTTATATGACTCTCTCTTCCACCATTATACACTTCACTTCTCTTTTATTATTTCATTATCAACTCTTTCACCTTTTACATTCTTTTTCTAAGCGTTGTGTCATCTCTGTATGCTGGACAGACTTAGTTGACACAATATTAATTGAATTGCCCATTAACAACATTCCCCTTTGTATATAGTCCATTGATTCAAACCACCGATTAGAAGAAGCTCTATGCCATGTATTTACTTAATTTTCCATAGCTTTGTAAACCCTTCTGCATTTCCATTCAACACGGAAGAAAAAAACGGCGAGTCTGCGCTCTGATTTATAATTTATACAGCGAGATCAAAAGAGAGAGTGCCTATCCAAACAACCAATTGGCTCAAGCAATGCCAAATTCAACTTCCACATTTAATCCTAATATTATTCCTTTTGATGACACTTACATCCTGTATGATTCAACTGACATTCTGTCTTTCATCAGCGCGTATTTCTCGTTGATCCCAATTGCAATCCTAGTGTTTCAGCTCTCATGGTTTATAACCACCAGAGAATTTGAAGCATGTATTATGGCTGCTGGACAAGTAGCAAATGAGATACTTAATAACATTATAAAAATCATTGTGAAACAACCACGGCCCATATCATTTGGTGATTCATTCCAAAATGGCACAATGCGCTCGGGCTATGGTATGCCTAGTGCACATTCACAATTCATGGGATTCTTTTGCATGTACACTAGTCTCAGATACTGTTTCCGCTGGAAAGGTCTTACACCCACGAAGCGCATCCTGGGCATTGCAACAGTAACTACCCTGGCGGTCTGTGTCTGCTTTTCCAGAGTTTACTTGCACTATCACACCTTAGAACAAGTCATTGTTGGTTTCACTACGGGACTGTGTAGTGGCTCTTCCTATTTCCTGGCCGTGGCCATCCTTCGCGAGCTCAAGATTATTGACTGGGTGCTTACTTGGAGATTAGCTCGTCTTCTCTACGTCAAAGATTCCTGCAATCAAGCGCCTGTTACCTTAAAAGAGGAATACGAGCATTACCAACAAAGACTGCAAAAACCATATAAGCATGATTGAATTCGTCCGGCGTCCATCATTGATCCGTCAAATACGCGCCTTATCACGTTCTGAGTCTATATACTGTATACTGTAATAATATCAAGAGAGAAATGTATTATGACCTTAATAAGACATTAGCTTGAGGGGAGCTGTTGAGCAACTCCCATCCTTCTTAACCTGCAGTTAGTCATACCTTAATTAACCTGCAGTTAGTCATACCTTAATTAACCTTGATTAATCAAAAACAATCTACCGTTACATTCACTGAGAAACACATTTACACCTATGGCCGTGTAGTTAATTTTACGGCCGATCAACGGCCGTTGTTAAAAATCTAATCAAGAGCAACTCGTGCAATTTCCTTTTCTTGGCATTTCTGTCACCTTCCGTCTCTACTTTCCGTCGCTATCTTCCGTCGTCGATCATTATTCAAATTCTTTGAAATAATGTTGTGGTGGCTCGATTTGGTAAAGCTCAAAAAGGTTGTACGGCTTAACACCCCTCAGCGCACTAACCACGGAAGGATATTATGGATACCACTAATAAAATTAGTCCGTGGAAAAGTACATTTTTTCCACGGAGCTAAGCAGGAAGTTGTTATAAATCGAATCCAGGGTCCGCGAAACGCAGAGAAAGTTAAGCCGGTCGTAAATAATTATATCCGGATTATGGGTTATTTCCACCACGCTTACAAAGTCCCTGAACTATATCGAAGTGTCATGGTCTTAATATTACAGCCGTTAAACGTAGCAGCAGCTTGTATATTAGCGATGCAGGTTCATTCAAATCATATATATTAAGGTGATTTTCGCTAACAATGAGCATCTTAAAGTCTAGATGTTACTAAATTATATAACAACTAAAAATTATATACAACATATTGCATCAAAATGATGAGGTCAACAAGCATTGACAATTCACTTACAGAAGGCAACGATCACAACAAGGTTATAACTTTGGTAGGATCACTCATTAGCAAGCCATTGGCGTCAATAGTACTGCTAGGACGTGGACCTCATGTGAGTACCAAGCCTAGCGTGATCACCAGAAGCGATCTACTGAAGGCAGCAGAGCTTTCAGAAGCAAGCATGGAGAGGACAAACTCAACATCAAGTTCAGGAAGTGCTAGCAGGAGAAGGTCCTCTAGCAGGAGATCCTCTGGCGAGAGGCGCACTTTGAAAAAGAAAGATCCAAAACTATGACTACTGTACTCGTATAGCGACTGTCGGAGTCGTTGCTGCTACAGCTCTAATTGATATTGGAGTTATAAGAGATGGTAGAAATTGGAAGGAATAATTTAATCTGTATATATTATGAATAATTCGTTAATGTTTGATAGATAATGTATTGTAATGAATATGAAGAATGGCTATAAAGTGTCGAGGGAATTCATGTTTCTTTTTATTCAGAAAAATCGTTGCAGTACGACTGATCAAGTGACGTTAACAGGGATGCGCACAGCTTTGTTTTGGAAGGGACTGAAGGATATCTCAATTATCTCGTCTCTAGAAAACTGTAAACCTGGCAATTCCTCACAAGAACATGCCATCAAGTAACCGTATAGAACCTTTAGAGTGGACTCGTGTCCAATGATTAGAACGTCACCACACATCCGCTCTATTTCTAGAAGAAGCGGCTCCATTCTGACAGCCAAATCGTGGTATGACTCTGCTCTTGGAAACCGGTAGTGGTAAGGGTCCTTGAGGTATTCTTTATACTCGGTAGGATAACGAGTCTTGATTTCGTCCTCTGTGAGATCGGCTACCACACCAGGATGCAATTGTTGCAGCTGAAACCTCTGGCGCACAACGATACCTCTTTGCAGAAAATACTTGGCTGTATCATAAGTTCTTTTCCTTGGTGCGGTCCAAACAACAAACGAGTCATCATCAGCCCCATCCCATGACTGGACTTGTCTAACCTTGTGATTTCCTCTCGACAAAGACCGTTGCAATGTAGCAACAGTTGGTATTAGGCCAGAGCTTTCATTAGGAAGCAGACCTTCTGGGGTTGGGGTTGGTGTAGATGACTTCGATGCTGTAGTAGGCGTTCCATTATTTGACAATCTTCTTGAATTTATTCTATCAAGAATTACTTCTGTTAAAATTTTAGAATATCGCCTACCCTCTTTGTTAAGCACTTCATCATCGATATACCTATCATTATCGCTGGTTCCACATCGAGCGAAGTACACACAACCTCTTTTATCTCTCACGTTCATGAGAAAGAACACTATCTTGTTGATCAAATAGCCGTACCTGTTATTATTTACAATAAGCCGCTGACCTGAATTGATATATTTAACATAACTCAGATTCTCTTCTGGTGTTATTTCTTCATATAGTGGTTTATTCATCAAAAGACGTTGCATGAATGCTGTTCTTGCTTGGTGTTTAGGAATTCCCTTATAATCGAAAGACTGTGCAGCCATCTTAATATTTCTATTCACTAGGTCAACATCTGTGATGACAGACTCAATAAATAAAACCTTAATATTAAAAGCAGAAAACTTGGCCTCCAAGTCTTTCCTTTCACTTCTCCTAATATTCAAAGCGTCATAAATTGCCAATTGCCCCTTGGTCATAAGAAAGAACTTTACCATGTCATCAAAGACAAGGCCAAAGATTCTCTTTCTTATGTCTGTACCTTCCTTTGTTGTTGGTATTGCTGAAAAGTAATCATCAGGGACCTCCTCACCTTGACGTCTTCTGTACTCAGATACATGGAATGATTTTGTTTTAACTCCCAACCATTTGGTATACCGAGTAATAGCCACAGATAGTAATGTTTTGGATGTTGCTGGTAGGCCCACTAGGACAATAATTATCTTACCAGCATGAAAGAGCCGGCCAGATTCTGTTGAATATAGTTGCCCTGGAAATATTTGGTCATCTGCTACTGGTGATTCGTGAACATTATCGGCATCGAGAAATTTCGGAGGATTAGTGTAGTTACTTCCAGACCACCTCTTGCCTACTCTGGCCATGTGATTACCTGAACTTGTCTGAGTAGTATTTTTCACATCATCAGTCGTTGTATCTAATAGTTCCTCCCCATCAGACATCACTGCGGACATCATTCTACAGCAAACTTAGCACCTATTTTCTCAGACGCAATAACAAGTCTTTCGTAGAACGAAGTGTTGATGTAGTTTGTGACGCTGCTGGTCTTTGTCTTTTATCTGGAATCCTCAAGCCTATTAGAGCGGCTTGCTAATAGGGTTCCTTTTTAATTTTCTATACCTCCTTTGTGTATATTTTAACAGTAAAGATCTCACGAGGAAAGGCCCCGTGAATAAAAACACTACAAATGATATAGATGAAAACTCCAAATATCGCTTAAAGATCCTAAAGTGATATCAGTTTGTGGTTTGTTGTTATACATGAATGATGAAATTAGTTATAAAAGGCAATTACAAAATTACGATTAAACAGCTTATTCCAACTTACCACCTTTTCTTTGGATCAAAGCCTTTCTGTCCTTGTCCAAGTGCAATTTAGTAATAACAACCTTGGATGGGTGCAAGTTTAATGGAACAGAAGCACCGTTGGATTTTTCCTTGTTGACCTTGTCAACTTGGATGGCGAACTTCAATCTGTAAACGCTGGAGATCTTACCTTCTTGGCCCTTCTTGGAACCACGGGTGACCAAAACTTCGTCATCTCTTCTGATTGGCAAAGATCTGATACCGTATTGAGCTCTCAATTCCTTGGACAATGGAGCAGACAACAAAACACGACGTTCAGAAGATGGAGCGGTGAAGTAAGCCTTTCTGGCCTTTCTTCTGTCAGAGGAAACGTCTATTGAAATAACATTCTGTTAGTAAATATTCTTGATTGCTTTTCTATGATTCACTCAAAAAACGGTCGATTTAAGAGAGAATAGTACATGGTTTGTCACATCATTTACATCCACAAAACTTGCTTCATCTTGTGACTCATATTCAAATTGGTTTAACACAATAAGTTTAGATTGTATTCTGTTGGATCTTTGTGCTCCCAAAACTTGCATATCCTTCTCATTTTAAATATTAGACCACAGACGTCTCATCGTAACATAAATCGTCGCTTACTTGAATGAATGAATCCTTGTAATTACACCTTGGAACATACCTAGAGATTGCTTAGCCATTTTGTCTATATGCTTGTTTTCTTATCAATCACGTAAGAACTAATACCACCTACTGCACATTTATCACTAATATTACCTATACTTTGTCAACTATTGCATCAGAATTGTTCATCATTCGGAATCCTCCCGACCCATTGGTAGGGCATCAACACCACATTGGTATGCTAGGCAGACAGCTCTCCACCATTCAACTAACCTGATGCAACACTCTTCCTTCCAACACCTTCTGGAAGTGGCAGTCCCTGGCGTAGCCACGCAGCCAACCAACTGCTTTCCTCTCAGATGCGCCCAGTAGCTCTCAGCCTAGTAGGAAACATCTTCCTTCAAACTCTCCAAGTGCCAGAGAGCGCGTTTCGAAAAGAGATGAAATTGAAAAAAAATACAAAAGTATTTCACCCATACATCCTTTCTGGTAATGTATGGGTTGTTGAAACAGTCATCTTGTATTTGTGTGGCATTATTCAAGAAAAGAGAAAACAACTAATAAGAACTCACTGCGTTATATCAGAAAAGGAGTTGTTACGTATAAAAAATCAACATACTTTACTGATACTCCACATGCGAAAGTAATACATAGAAAAGTCATTATTCTTCATAGAATCTTAAAAAGGTAAAAATAACCTCCAGAAGGGGATATGTTTTGGAGAGCCCCCTCCGGGACTCGAACCCGGATCACATCCACCGGAAAAATGTATGCTAACCATTGCACTAAGGGGGCGTAATAAACCTTTTTTAATTATTCTGGGACAGTAGCCCAATGCCTCTTGAACATGGATTTTAAAGAACATGCAGGGAATCGGCCCTATCAGAAAATTTTCAATAATCAATATTACGAAGTCAGTGTAAATCGCATATAGAATTTCAATTGACTTGTACGATAGTGAATAAAACATAAGTCGAGAATATGTCTGGGACCATTGTTCCTTTTCTGCATTTGGGTGTGAAATCATCTTCCCTCAGGACAAGACTGACGTATGCTCCTTTAATTCAGCTGTGCCAAAAAAGATGCAATAATACAAGGCTCTTAAATAGACATGACAGATTATATTCATCCTTCAATAGCCAATCAACAAAGACAAATGGTAGTCAGGGAAATGACAAAAAAAAAATACCTCTTTGGCCTAGAATAAAAAGCTTTGCAACATTTACAATTTCTGGTGCGCTGATCATTGGTGCTACAGGATTATCTGTGATTGTGATATATTTAATAGGTTCAGAGCTCTTCTCCCCATCTGGTGACACACGTATGTTCAACCGTTCTGTGTCAGTAATCGAAAAGGATGAAACGGTGAGAACATTGTTACAATGTGAAGATAGTGAACAAAGTAAAGAACGTTTGAAAGCATATGGTGAAACTTTCACGAATGATAAGTGGACAAGAAATAGACCCATATCTTCCAGCAAGAGAATTGATAAAAATGGCAAAGCACACTATTATATGAGATTCCATGTAGAGTCGAAAAGGAAAAGGGGTCTAGTACATATTGAAGCCATTGAATCGGACAAGAGTTATCAGCCCGATTTCCTTTCAATGTATATTGATGTTCCTGGTGAAAGGCGTCATTATTTAATTAGACCAAGGTTGCATCAGTCTGTCAAACCCACTGGCTTTTTGGGCCTAAAATGGGGTCCTAAAAAGGAGTAGATGATTAATAAACACATGTCCCAAAGTATGAATATTCTATTACTTCTTGGGCAATTGAAATCAATTATCATGCCCTTTTACACACATATGATTTGAGCCTATCGATTGTTGCGAATTGAGTATATAATGTTCATACTTAAATTAAGAAGCGATCATAGAAAGAAACTACTAATGAATATGGCACTAAAAAGAAGAGCACAACCTGAATTAATCAAATGAGATGATGAACCCATATTTGATTTGATGTCCTCAACAATGGCTTTTTGCGAGCCACTGTTCCTGTTGCCTTTTGTTGAGTCTTTAACAATTGGAGTCTGATTTGCATCTAAAATGTGCTCGACGATGTTCTGACAGACGGAATTTTCCTGAAGGCTATCCTTGTACCTTGGATTTTGACGTATCTTCGTAGTTCCTAAAACCCTTGGAGGTAGTGCGTGGGCACATTTGAAGTATACCTCACTGATATGGAGGGCAAGTTTCTGTTCAGCCGTACAATCAGAAAATTTACCATAAATACCGAGTTCTCCATTTGCCGTTGTATCATTACAATTTATCTGAGAGCAGAGCTCGTCAAAAAGATATTGGTAATCGTCTTTATATGTGAATGCTTCAACAACAAAAGGAAGGTGCTTCTCAAGACATTCGCATTTTTCAGAATCAGGTGTATGCGGAATACTCTCACTAGCTTTCCATTCTTTAGTCGGAGCTTTGGGACATGATCGTTTGTGTTCTTTCGGTTTTAGCTTCAGATAATCAGATTTATTGATTCCTACAGGTTTCGCTTTACTAAACTCATTGCGTAGATTTGCAAAATCCTCCAGTTCAATCACATTTCCGTATTTGTCAAAATCTACAACTCCATATTGGTTTTCCTCTTCAAAATGCATATATGCTAGGCCACCTGACCATACTTTAGACATTTTTGTCCCATATAATGCACCTACTTCTGTGAACGGCCTTGGTCTTACTAAGTTACAACCAAATTCTGAAAAGAATACAGGAATAGGAAAATCCTCAAATTGAATCGTCCTCTCTTTGTAACCGCTAGTACCATACGAAGAATAACCACACCACTCATACATATTGATTCCATAGAAATCTGCAGCATCATTTTCTCCGCATGAAAAGTATTCTGCCAAGTTTTCTCTCGTATCAACATCATCATTTGTTGAATAACCCACCGGTATTTTCCTATAGCCATTAGACGATATATATTGCTTGATATCTCTTATTGCCGCCTTCACAAAAGGGGATGCATCAGTGTTGGTGTTGTCATTGGTAACTTCATTTCCAGAAAAGAAACCCAGCAAATTTGGATACTTCTGCATTGAATCAATTACTTCGGTATACCTCTTCCATATCCTAACATCCCATGATGGATTCTCTCTTACAATGGAGGTATCAGGTTCGGCTAAATCAAGTAAAACATAGATTCCTGCTTCTGCTAAAGCTGACATACATATATCATGGGGCTTGGAAGGATCGACAGAATATACACGCACTGTATTAATATTGAGTTTAGATAAATGTGGAATATCCCTCAGGCATATATTGGGATCTGCTAAAGGATCGATGTATTTCATCGCACCTGCATCCCCGACCTCACCAAGACTTTTCTCATCCTTTCCAGGTTGATATGCAATTCCTTTAATGAAAAATTGACCACCGGTTCGTTCGTCAAAGAATTTATTTCCAATTATTTCTATGGAAGAAATATTGGTTGAGATTGTAGGTGTTGCATCCGCAAGCGTAGTATATAATCTTAACGATACCCAAAGAAATGCCAAGGCTTTCATCGAAATGAACATAGCTTCCTTAATATTTCAACGGCCACAAGATCATCTACGCTCTATCTTTTACAGTAAAAGTTTGTTATTTATAATTTATAATGTATATTCGATAGTGAGCGTCACAAAAACATTAATATAATATTGCGACGCGGTTTGAACAATTGACACATATTCAAATTTTAATGTAATCCGGTTTTTGCTGAGCCCAGATTGACCATCTCAGAATTTAGTTGGCAACATGCTCAACAGTTTCTCCATAAAACTAATAGTTTGATTGTTTAGTACATATATAAGTATATAAAAAAAGGAACTGGTGTTCCTCCGTAATTTCTTCTTGGAGCTTTTGAGAAAACTAAAATACATAGAGCATCCTTGGAAAACAAAAAAATAAAGAATAGTGTTAAAAGGAATCTAGAATAACCTTCATCGTTCAAACGTCTGTCACGATAACATAATCAATCGAACTATCTTCATTTGATTGTCGACCAAGTCGCCATCTTTGGTGTCGATGTGTACCAGTGACTTTGGTATGTAGACAATCCTTTCCCAGTGTCATTATTACTCTTATTTCTTGGTTGTACAAGATTGCGGAATGTACCCGTGAGACTTGTACCAATATCCTTAGGAACACGACTAGATGCCACAGCAGGGCCCACAATACAAGCAGCAAAAATTATGAAGACAACAAAGTAGAGAGAGCTGTACTTTTTGACCATACGCTGACGTAATCTCGTTTGCTTCAAAGAATAAATTGGTGGGCGAATTTGACGAGATGGTTTCAACCAGAAAAGCATGATGGAATGGTACTTGTCAATGTTAGGAATGCAAACCAATGGAAATTGGCAAAATAGCAATATATGACCCAAGATGAAGTCAGCAGCAAACTCTGAAAGCTCTACAACCTTTGCTGCCAACTCTCTGGATGGCTGAGTCCACGCCATATAACCTAAGCCTTTTCCGTACCATTTACCAGTCCAGAACGCTGTGTTTGCATGGTCGTTCTTGAATTCCCTTGTCAACATAAATACAGTGATGCACTGGAAAACCACTCTTTCACATTGTATACATGTAACAACACCCAAAAGCATCCTCGCAAAATGGAAGCCCTCTAAGACCCACATAACAATGAAGAATGCGATATGAATAACGACAGCGATACCGTGCGCAATACCAGCCATAACAGCACCGGTTTTCTTACAGCACATTCCAAATAATGGACCAGAGCAGCATGACAACCCCATGCAGAAGAAAAGAACACCTAAATTGATAACGATTGGTCCCAAAGTACAAATAATAACACGTAAAGTGGAGTTCACTCTATCATCGTCCGTTGCATTAACACCAGTCTGAGCATTGATAAAAGTAAACGCTACAAAACAACCAGCAGCATATATCACACATGGAATTAAATCAGAAAATATTAGATTACTTTTGTGAGCTCTTGCAGCATCACCAGCAGCTTTCTCAGATTCGTCACCAACAAGTTTGCTCTTGAACCCGGTAATCCGCGATCTTGACATTCTAACATATCCTATCCATGAATTTCTATGATATTTGTTGTTACCCCTAGACAACCATCTGATATAATCTCTGTAGTCTAAGAAATAATCCTGCCATGAAAATTGATGAGGGTTGAAGAGGAATGGGGAGAACATTAACGATGATAACGAAGCCCAGAACCATAACAATGGGGCCTGCCAATGAGAGATAGTGGCAAATAGTAACATGAGCATTGATCTCGATCCCATATAAATAGCGGAACTGGCAAATCTCGAATATAATATAGAGAATGGAATACGAGCAGTCGCAAAACCACGACCAGTAGAGATATAACGCGCACCTCCCACGCTCATATCACTTAAAAGAGCAGCAGAGTAAATTTGACCAGCAAACACTTCAAACATTGGAGACAATGAAAGAATATGACGGAAAAATCTTTGTGTTGCCTTCCATAGGCCACGTTCGATTAACTCTTGGACAACAATTGGAACAAAGGCAATCCAGAAAACAATGAAAATGGACAATGTATAACGTCTGACCCAGTCAATAACAGGCGACAAATTGTAACAGCCGATTGGATACAAAGGATTAAAGATTGGATCATCCTTATGGTATATACAGATCTGTGCTTCATGTGCAAGCGAGTTCATGTTGACCAAAGTAAGCATGAATAACTGTAGTGACAATTGAATGAACAAGTTATTCAGATGGAAACCTGGATGTGCGTAATAAAATGAGAGGAAACGATCAAGTGGTAACTGAGTACCCAAATAATAATATTCACGAGACAACATTTGTTCACCCATACCAGCACCAATCTTAGTATTGAAATTCAAAATTGTACCGAAACCCAAATCTCTACCTTTACCACACTGATAATATTCACAATGCTTAATACGGCCACCACGCAAGATAGCGTTCATACCAGCGTAAATATCTTCATTCAAATGCAATCCTTTTTGAGCTTTAGAGACACCACCTCTGGTTGTCATGAACGTAGCGTTAATGAAATCAGGGTGACCATAATGTAATTTAGCACCAATTTGAGCAAGTGTACGAGCAAAAAGAGTACCGAATGTCTGTTCCTTACCTGCTGCAACATCACCTAAAACACCGGAATTTTCCGAGAAGATATACTCTCTGGCACCAACAATAGCAACAGGATGATTGACATCATGCACTTCTTTGTTTAGTCCAGGGGCATAAGGATTAACATGTTCAACGTTTAATTCTTCAAATTCACCTAAAACCGATCTGATCTTCAAACACTCTTCCAAATAATTATCTTGGTTAGCATCGATTAACTGAATATACTCACCTCTGTAAAAGATCAAGGCGTGGTTCTGGTTATCAGATTTACCATCACCCAAAATAGGATTACCAGATAATTGAACTCTGAATTTAGGACGTCTACGTCCATTCTCCAAAAGTTCACAATGCCCATCAATCAAAGCAGAAAAAATCCTTGGTTCTTCGCCCTCATTCAATGGAGGTTCTTCATCTAGATAAGCAATTTGCAAATCAGGATAAGCTCTCAACAAAAATTCTGCGTTCTCCAGCTCATGAGGTTTAAATTTCGCCAATCTTTGCATCGAAACCAAAAATTTAAATTTTCTTCTAGCCATCTTTTCTAATTCCCTTTCTAGACCTTCCGCATTTCCACCAAACATTTGAACAATCTCGGGGTTCTCAACACGGTACAACAACTTTATAGCTCTTGAATAATTCATGAAACCAGAAACAGTACGGTACAACGTTTGAGATCTCAAGGATGCCCAAATACGGGTACGTAAAGTATACTCAGGCGCAGCGGATTTGAAACCAATACAGTAAAAAGGTAAATCATCAATTTGCGACTTCAGAGCATCATCTTTTTCTTCACCATCATCACCACCTTCATATGCTGCGGTTTCTTCTGCTAAAATCTTAGTATCCTTAACGAAACACTCCCATTCAACAGGATGTAATTGCTTCAAGTACTCTAGCAATGTCACTCTCGAAAATTGATCGTCTTCACGAATAATCTCTCTTAGTGACAATAAGATTCTTTCAGCATAATGAGGTGTTAAAACGGTAAATGTTGGCATATTATCAACAGGTAATGGCTCTGGGATTGGAGTAGACAAAGATTGCGCAAAAAATGAAATACGACGTTCAGCCTCTGAATCCTTTGGGAAGAATTCAGTCTCGAAGTTATTATCGTCTTGAGAAACAAAGAAGGTTGGGGCTCTCAAAGTTCTCTTACCCTCGATCTCAGATGGAACTTGATGGTACAACAACTTTTGAACATGGTCAATAGCAAGTAAATGCTCTCTGTACATGGAGATAACAACTGCATTCCAAACTTGTGAAATCAAAACTTTAGGTTTATATTTGATTTCCATATCGGTAGTTGCCAGTATCTTAGAGTATATTCTCTTTGGCAATCTGCTAAAGATATTTCTCCATGGTGTCAAAATAGAAATACCTAACCAAAAAGATTTTCCAACCGAGAAAACCGTACTAACCACAATATACCATAAGAAGGTATCAAGGAAGAAAAGAATAAAATCTGTTGCGATCATTAAACCTAGAACAATTTTTGGTTGTTGTCTACATAATTTTGCACCCCACCAATATTCACCGACACATCTCATTGTCATAGTTGACAAAATTCTAATTGGATCTCTGATAGACAAAATCAAAAAGAAATAAGACTCAGCATACTTTGCAGCAAAAACAGTAACCCAGACTAGATACGAAAGCCACATGTCCATGCCCTTCAATGGTGCGAAAGACGCAGTGAACGTCTGCGAAGCGATATAACGTCTACTGGACTTCTGCATGTAAGAAGTGAACAGTCCACCCAATGGCATAACGGAAAAGAAAATCATTGTTCCAACAGCAATGAAAAAAGTGACAGCAGCAACAGCGTGAGCAGCTGTTGAATAAACAGTTTCCTTATCATAAGCGAAAACAAAAATAATTGGGCCTAAGTTAATTCCCAAAATACCACAAAGAAACCAGAATCTACGAGACAAATGCTGAGCACCAGCCCATTTCCTTGGAACAAAAGACCATTCACAAATGGTAGCAAATAATTGGATAACACATGCTAATGAACCTGCTAAAGCACACGAAGCCCACCTGTAAGCTGCCAATGGCTGATTATCAACCAACTGTTGATAATTATGAGTATAAAGAGTCCCCGCATTATAAGCGGCATACATCCAGTAAACACAGGCGTGAATAACCCAAATACGATTAAAGTTAGTAACCAAGTGTAACCATGTACGCGTCTCCTTAAAAGTCTTGAAAAAAACATCCCCCCAAGCAACATCTCCCAATCTCAAATAACGCTCTTCAGCTGGTAAATCAGTCAACTTCGTACCATCCTCAAAAACAATTCTAGTAATACCCTCTGGATACCAAAATAATTGATTTACATCATCATAACCGATGATTTTGTTGTGATCTTTTTCACGTTTGACGAAACGACCATTTACAACTTCGTAAACCTGATCTCTAATGAAACGATATAGCGGGGTGATTACTCTGTTTAAGAAATCACCTTCTGGCATAGGTTCAACTCTTTGTTGACATAGAGGAGATTCAAGATAGTCCATAGCGCACTTGACAATGAAACAAAGACATTCAGAAGTGAATCTAACTTGATTAGCCTCACCCCAACATAACATATATAAAGCGACTTGACGCACTCTTTCAATAGGAGTCAATTGATTCATTTTAGTTTTCCATCTGAATTCAGCTGCTTCCAGAGAATTGTCACCTTCAATTTGGTTTAGTGTAGCCTCGGCATCTTCAGGGTCAGCCTCTTCTAATGCCTTCTTATTCTTTTTCTTTGCTTTCCTGGCCTTTCTAGATAGTTTACCTAGATTCATGTTTCTAAATCCAACGGCATCATCCATATCTAGTTGAGCAGCAAAGTACCATTTTTTGAAATTAGCAGATTCACCGCCAATATAGTCCGCATGAACAGACAAAAGTGCCTGGTCTGGAGACATTCTTGAAGATCTGGAGTCAAGCAATGTCATGAAAAGATCAAAGACATTTCTCATGGAATCTCTTTGGAAACCGAATCTGTTTGTCAAATCGATGAAGACATCTTCAATTTGTTCAATACTCACAGGAGACTGGCTGTCTGCTGTCCAAGCTGGATATGGTTCATTAGGTAGAGCCATAGCGATTGCAGCTGGATCATAGCCCTCACCACCGTAGATCGGCGTGGAGGCACCGGATGATCTTGGCTCACCATAACTCATCTGTGAAGGTGTGTATTGACCAGCGTAGGAGTCGTATCCAGGAGTTCCTGGAGGTCCGTAGCTGCTAAAATCAGAGAAATTCTCTGGATTTTGCGCACCTGGTCCGCGCGGTTGTTCGTAGTATCCCGCTCCGCCAGATGCCGAGTAATCCATTTGTTCTGAATCATATGGTCCTTGCATATTACCTTGGCCATATTGATCTGTACTTAGATTTGGATCATAATACCCGTCATTACCGTATACAGGTTGTCCGAATTGGTCATAAGCCTGATTCGGATCTTCTTGATATCCACCAGCATTCATATCCTCATATGAATGTTGGTTTCCATTAGGATGACCGTTGTAGGACATCTTGATTCAAACTTATCCTTGTTTCTTACTGCTACCTCAACAAAATACGTCCTGTTAAGAAATATAGATAAAGAAAAAAGCGATCGTTTGGTTTGCCTCCCTTACCAGTAACACCAATCAACCAAGTTCGAAACCCAAAGTTTGAAAACTTAGTATCAGTATCAGTTAAGAAGAAAAACTGTCAACTCTAATGAGAAGCCTGATTATATTAATCGACAAAAACCTCTCTGATTAAAAGTAAAAAAGAAGAATTTAAAACACAGTCTTGATCTGTTCTTCCTTCTCTTTCTCTTTTTTTTTTTTTTTGATCCCACTTCAAACACTCTTCGCCAAAAAATGTATCAAAAAATCTGATTCAGGAACGAAAAAATAAAGAAAATAAGAAACACGTCAAGTCCTACCTTATTCCGTTATATTGCTTCAATTTGCTGCTATAGATAGCTAATGCATACCGTAGTTAAGAGCTTCTCTCTACGCTCTTAACTATGCAAATTCAAATTCTAATTATAATACACACCAAATCTTGACAATAATAGCAGTCACATCTGAGAAAGATACTAAAAGAAACGGACGGGTATGTTTCCAAACATAGAAAGCCCATGTAAGGTTTCAACTGCGAATGAAAAATTTTCCAGTTTTTTGTGGAAGCAAGAAGCGCCAAACACGAATGTCAGACAAATTGTCGTAGAACGCGTGAACATCGTCACTTCCTTTTGAGGTGTTAAATTGCCTAAAGAAGAAGGATACACGGATAAAAGAAGGCTACGCGAAAAGCACAGCCATGATTTTTTTTCCTTCATTTGTTCTCGCGCCGAGAAAAAAACGCGTCTCACAGGTTGGTGTTGCTGAATATTACGCGGAGGTTAACCGGACGAAACCGGTAGTTAATGGAAAGCAGATCAAATGGGTTTAAGGGAGATCAGGGATCATTACGTGTGAAAACATATGTCAGGTGCTCTCGGGTTGGAGCTCACATCTGTTGATCATATATCTCTGGACACGGTATTTGTAGGCGATGTATCCTTACACTATGTGTTTACGAAGATTATCTGTGGACACTCTTGTAGACACTGTTTGTAGACACTGTTTGTAGACAATCTTTGTAAACAAGGTACCTAAAGAATTTCGGTTCCTGTACTGGCATAATTTACTTGGCATGATTAACCTGTATATTTGCGTATCTTGTGTATTGTCTACATAACATACTTGATACTTAACATTCTCGACATTCTAGTTGTACTTTATATTGGTTATATATATATATATATTCTATTCGGAAATAGCATTGTATTTCAAGGTAGAGGGCGTAAGCTCGTCTTCGTGCCTTTCGACAAATTCGACGATGTTTTGGACACATTCTTTCGGCTTCTCAGAGTTGACCCAATGTCCAGCATCGATGTCCCTGACTTCGAAATTCGGGAAGAAGTTACCAATGTCCTGCAGGTACTCATCGGCTACGTAGTGGGACTTGGTGCCTCTGATGAACAAGGCAGGACCTGTAAAGCGGTGGACCCATGGGTTGAACTCCCAATTTGATATGTTTCCTTTGACAATAGCGTCGTTCAATATGCCCAGTGGTATTTTGGATTTGAAGCCCCACTTGCCCGTGTCCTTGTTCTTCTCTCTCTGTAGGACTGTGATCAGGAATTGTCGTACTATGGCACTATCCTCGACGTCTTTTAGAGCATCATCAACCTGCTTGACGGTTTGGATAGCAGGGTCGTGGATGATCTGCAATAGTTTCTTGGTGTAACGTGGGAAGGCATTCAGTGGAGGAGTAGCGACAGGAGCATTATCAATACTGACCAGCATCGAACAGAGATGTGGTTTTCTTAAAACGACGCTCATTGCAACTTTCGCACCCATTGAATGACCAACAATTATAGGTTTGACACCTTCTTTGCTCTTGTCGACTACTTCGTGAATAAACCTCTCGACGTCTAGCGCCATGGAGATGTAGTCATGTCTGCCGATGTGAGGCGAGCCGCCGTGGTTCCTTAAATCAGGCAGATACACGTCCCTAGCAAGTAACTCGTTTAGTTCCCTGCCGATACTTCTGTTGTTAAGCTTGTTACCGAACAACCCATGTAAGATAATAATGGGCGGCTTCTCAGGAACAAATTGGCAGGTGTGCTCATTCAACAGATCGTACACCAAAGGCACAGAGGGGATCGAGTCCGAGACTAGGTCACTGTTTAACACCTCAGTAGACCCATATTTTCCCTGACTGGTGGTGCTCTGAAAAGTATTATTGTGATGGTCGAATAGAGGTCCTGTAGCTGGTCTTTTTGACGCTGTATCAGACGAAAACAGTTTCACCTGACGTCTCCAGCTGTAATCCCTGCTGAACTGCCCATAGCGGCTGGTTTGTTTTTTGAGCAAATTGTGTCTGGAAACTCCACCACGTTGTAAAGTTAATATGGAATAGCGAAATCTGGTTTGGGCTGTTAAAATTGACTGTCTGTTCATCAAATTATCAGGTCAAAATATCCTTAAATATCACAAATAAACAAACAATATCACTCAGCTTCGGTACGTAGATCCTACAGTCGTGAGAGCCGGCTTTTCTGCTTTTATCTTCACTCTTTTATATCTGGAACTTGATGAGCTGCTAATCCAATATGATTTCAAATGTCGTTATATTCTGATATCGCAACAATTGTCCATGTCCATGCCACTTCTTATGTCCATGGACATGTCCGCCCACCCCTGTCCATTCCTGTCCGGCAGATAATTAATAGGCGAATATCTCTGTAACCCGCAATATGCCATCCTAAACAAAAAACTAATCAATGAGGGGTAACCTCATGAAGGCTGGTGGGGGGTTTCAGGAAATCCCTACGTTGTAAGATATCCGTACGATAATCGAGATATCTGCTGATTGTTTTGATCGAAGTCTCGATAATTAACTGATTAAAAAGTCTATACGACAGAAACGATGCTACATAACTTCTAGGTCACTTATTGAGTAATATTCAAGATAACTTTTAAAGCGTCTCTTTTTCTTTTACCTCTTTGCTCTTTCTTGTATAGCTTTTGGGTTACTCTCTGTATATGGCACAGATTATCTGGCGTAATTGTGTCTGGTTTGTTTACATTGTAGTAGCGCACTGAAGCAATGAAAATATGGTGCTTACGGAAATGCCATCTTTTCTCGACAACGTTGACAAGACAGTGATATTTTTCGCATATTTTTCTTTTGCTACTGTTAGACCATTCTTTTATCACAGCTCTCTTGCTTTTGCGTGGTGACCGCGAAGTGTTGAAATTTATAGTACTTTCTTCATTTATGTGAGGGTCCAGTCCAGGGACTTCTGTATCTGCAGGTATATCTGCCGGAGATTCGTCTTGGAAAATAGTCAACCACCCAATTTCCTCGGATCCATGTGCTCCACGGCTGTCTGGTACAATATATTCAATGATATCTCTTAAAAAAAGGATGCCTATTTCCCACTTGTTAAACTTTAGTTCCTGATCATCTGTAACGTCACTGTCATTGGTTGTATTTACCTTGATTGCGTTATTTCGCTGCATGTTATATTTCGACAAACGGGTGTGACACCAATCCAAGTACCACGCACTATACGTTGGCTGGCGTTTCAACCAGGTCTCAAGAAAAGATTGCATACCAATCATGATTTCACCGGTCCGGCATTCGATCGTGCAGTCAAGAAACGACTCTATAAACAGCATTACAAGCTCGTTTGGAAACTGTTCTTGAATATCAAGTTCTAGTACAAATGTCATGATCTTAACAAAAGTCTTGCTCATTTCTAAAACCATCGTAACTATCAGATTTCTCAAGAGTTCGAGCTTAGCAATAGTGTCACAAATGGCGTCATCCAGATCTTTCGATGCGATTCTAAATTTTAGGGATGAGATGACTATGTTGGGAAAATAATTTAAAGTAGACCACTTATCAACGATTGCGTCGATTTTCTCATTTAAGCACTCTTTCTTGATTTCAACTTTGTTATACTGTGTGTCATAATTTCCAAGACACCATTGCGCAGAGTTCATTAGCGTTATCGTAGATGCAAGAGGAGGGAGCCACTCATGGTGGAAGAGTTCAATTATCATCTCAAGGAAAATGGCGGTTTCCTTTTCGGTCTGAGGTTTCTGGCAAGGATAGTCGAGTAATTGTGTTATCTTTACAATTTGTGGCACCAGACACAGCCCAACTGTAGAAGGAAAATCATCCTTGTCGCAATGCCTAATAGAAGAATTATCTAAAATCTCACGTAGCTTGAGGTTTAATTCATGGAAAATACAATGTTCTTCATGATCGATTACAACACAGTGGGCTTTCTGAATGTTACAACCTTTATATAGCCGCGATGTAGATAATATGGAAAATTCCATAACACTATCGCTTTCAGTCGTTAGCAATGGATAGTGGTTTTCTTTCCCAACTTGACCACTGGAGCTATGAAATTTATTAAGTTTGTGGTTATAACATTCGTTTTTAATATTTTTACCGTTTTTACTGTTTAATTTATTTTTATTAAAGAGTATGTTTGATTCCGAACAGATGTTTGATAATTCTGGAACTGGGGAAGTAGCCTGTGAGGTGTGGCACTTCAATAATATGTGAGAATCGCTATTGTGTATATTAGCTAAAAGAAAACTCATTGACTCAGTTTTGGTTTTATGTTTTGTTTGTAATTTCAAGCAATTGTAAATATAAAATCTTTTGTGGAGGAATTCTTGACACCTGTTTATTTAAATAGGACAAAACAACATAAAAATGAATATGAAAAAGGTTGAATAAAAATGAAAATTCAATTAAAGAAATATAAAATTATTTTCTAAATTACAAACTTAGATATATTAAATTAGAATTTCTTAATCAAACAAACCGAAACCCATGTCGTCATCACTTTCATCTTCTTCTTCAGCAGCAGCTTCTTCAGCAGCACCGGAGTCAGCAGAAGCAGAAGCAGCAGCGACTGGAGCAGCAGAAGCGTACTTGTCAGGGTTCTCAATTCTGTCAACCAATTCTTCAATTTCTGGGTAGACGTAGTTGGATGCAATGGCAACAGCCAACAAGTTCTTGTAGTTGTTAACCAAAGTGTGACCAACAGATGGCAAGGTTGGGTAACCGACAGCCAAAGAGATAGCGGCAATGGTGTTAACTGCAGAGACGAAGTGAGAGACCAATTCTTCATCAGTGATATCCAAGATGGAAACTGGGAAGATTTGACCGTTGTCGTAAACCTGAACAACCTTCAAACCGTAAGTGAATGGAGAGATGTTCAACAAGTTCAACAAAGAAGCTTCGGAAGCACCGACCTTGCTACCGGCTTCAACAACCTTGACATCAGAAACAATTTCAATGGTACCTCTGGCAATCTTGGTTGGGACACCCAAAGCTTGGAAGAAAGAGGTCTTACCTGGTTCCATACCGGTGTTCATAGCAGTAACCCAGATATCTTCTGGAGCAACGGCACCAGCTCTAGCTGGGGCAGCAACCTTGTTAGCAATGATAACTTCCTTAATGTCCTTCAAAGAGTCGTTGGTGAAGATGAAACCAACGTTACCCTTAACGAAAGGCAAGATCTTTTCGAAGTCTGGCAATTCAGTGACTAGACCTCTGATGGCTCTTCTAACCATGGTGTTCTTACCCATCAAGACGACACCCTTGCCTCTCAAAGCCTTTCTGACTTCGTGCATTTGTTGAGAAGAAACATTATCAACACCAACGATGAAGATGGACTTGTATTCTTCCAAGTATTCTCTTAATTTAGCGAAGTATTCAGCTTTCTTTTCACGAATTCCTCCCATTTCAAACTTATTTTATTATGCTGTTCGCAGGATGTTTAAAGGTATTCCGATCGATTCTTTAAAGTAAATAAATCATATAGTAGCTAAACTTCAATATTACCACTTTTCAGTAGTCGGTTAGATTCTTTCAGATGGTTTATCGACACAGTTCGTCACTTGTTGAATTTTCCACCTTGTCCGCGATATCCTGTCATATTTTTTTGAGTCTATCCGCGAATTTTAAAAAAATAAAAGAATAATCTATGTACAGATGTTTAGTAATATGTACGGATGGTATCGAAACAGTCATAGTATAATCTATTATGAAAGGTTATAACGAAGAGAAGCATCTGGACAAAGGTATGCCCTATATATCGGTTATCTAGAACTCTTTTAAGACACATATTTTAGACTAGGTCATTTCCAACAGAGCCAAGACTCTATATTTAGAATTTATATTGGAAATAATGTCAACTGTCCCAAGAGTAGAATTTGAGACCAGCACACTGGATGTGGATTTAGGTGATCAGGTGCATACAATGGAGGTAATTAAAGATAAGGTGTTGGTCCATTTATTGAAGTCTGATAACTGCCTCACCGATAATCATATTAAATTTAAAAAAATAACCAAAAATGACAATATAAAACAAACAATTGAACGATTAAAGAAGGAAAATCTAACAGAGGATGTCCATTGCCTGTATTCGTACGGACCACATCTACAGAAGCTATTGAGCATTGTGGAAATTTACAAAAATGTATTGCAACGAGATTCAACAAAATTGGAGCAGTATAACAGATTAACTTGCTTCATCAGCGTGGAGGAAGGAAGAAATTTACTCTTAGAGAAAAAGACAAGAATACCAATATTAATCGTGTTTATCAGCATCGAGGATAATACTAAGCTCCCCAGAAGTCTGCTCATACAGAGCGGTTTTACTAAACAGTAGTCTGCCTAAGATTTTTCAGACGTTGCGACGATTTTCTTATTCCCTATTTTTTATGGAGCATATGGACCCATTTTGCATGTAATGAATTATAAAATTTATTTTTACTGATAATATAATAATTTAAAGTTGGTTGAGAAAAAGATCAATTCATGACGAGCATGGTAACGATCCAGAAATGAGCGGCATCCTTTTTAACTAATATTAATCTGACGGTCTTAATCTTGTTGCTATTCTTTCTTCATATAGTTCTGGGAAAAAATATTTAATACACATCCCCATCAGCTGTAAGGTAACAACCACAATGACGCTGAGCTCTCGGCAACAATTCTATAGAAATTATACTACAACAAAAATCTTTTGGCATCAAATTCTGAATTGAGAGCTCTCCTATGTTCAAGATTGCTTTCTTTCAAACAAGAAATGAAAATTTATTAAGTCAATTGCAAGAGTGAGATTTGTGTCATTGGACAATTGAAAGTAGGTATACGTACAATACAAACTTTGCTGACAATTGGGTTGTACACCAATAATTCCAATGAAGCACCGCATATTAATTAATCGAAATACGACACGTACATTCATTATTGGCCTCGCTTTGAATCCATGGACCACCAGGTATAGAACCAAAGTCCACGGATCTTCGAAGAGGCCGTAACATTAACAATGGCAAGTAAAAAAGTGTCAGGCACCTATCTGATACTATTTTGCACTGCCCACGTCTTTCAATAATAAAGTGGCAGAAAATTAAACTCTTGTGACAAACTTCTGTTTGTTGAAAATATTTTTCAAATTCGCTTAAATACGAAATCAACATCACTATATACGCAATGATGGTGATAGGGGCGGGTTTAGAACAAAACCAATATGATATTAGTTCAGAAAGACCAACACAATACATGATAGATTACAAGTTCGATCTAGCAACTAATAGATTTGTCAACAATGGCAGGACCACCAGCACCCCCTCCTCCACCTCCGCCAGGATTTGGATCAAATAATGCAAGCGCACCACAACCTGGACAATCTATTATGCAAGGACGTGATGCGCTTTTAGGTGATATCAGAAAAGGCGCCCGGCTAAAGAAAGCCCAAACCAATGATAGAAGTGCACCACAACTGGGAAGTGGTGGCGTTGTTTCAAATACTCCACAGGACAACGGCAATGCCTCTGGTATTACCTCTTCAGCTCCACCTGTTCCTAGTTTTGGAGCTCCCCAGTTAGGTGACATCCTGGCAGGAGGAATCCCTAAACTGAAACATATCAATAAAGGTACGGCCCAGCCACCATCTGGAACCTCTATGCCCATGGTTCCAGCACATCCTAGAAGTTCAGGTCTGTCTCAAAAATCTGCAATTCCAAGTGGACCACCACCAATTCCATCCGGCGGTGCACCACCGATTCCCCACGTCCCTTCGTCACCAGCTCCATCTGTTCCAAATGCTAGACCAAAGGGAAGAACCCACCAAAAGAAAGGTTCAATTTCAACAATAGATCCAATAAGCCTTGCAAAGACTCAGAGAGATAATTCGTCTGCACCTGCAGTTCCACCATCTGTTCCCGCTTTTACCGTCCCGCCGCTTCCAACCTCTGCTCCTCCAATCCCAGGCAGTCAAACTACTGCTGCATCGGGATCTAAACCTGGGAAACCAGATCTTACTCTTCAAAAAGATTCCAAAGGCTCTCAAGAGGTAGTGCCACCTCCTCCTCCACTCCCATCTGGTGGGTTGCCATTCTTATCGGAGATAAATGCCAGAAGGTCGGATACTGGTGCCATCAGCTCTCCTAATGAGAAAGAAGTTAAACCAATAAAGAAGCAAAACGTATCCATACCACCTCCACTACCCAATCAAGCACCACCTCTGCCAAGCCAAGCACCACCTTTGCCAAGCCAAGCACCACCTCTACCAAGCCAAGCACCACCTCTACCAAGCCAAGCACCACCTCTACCAAGCCAAGCACCACCTCTACCAAGCCAAGCACCACCTTTACCAAGCCCAGCACCACCTCTACCAAGCCCAGCACCACCTCTACCAAGCCAAGCACCATCATTACCAAATAAAAGTTCACCTATACCTACCCAACTACCGGCCCCTCCATTTCCTGGCATTTCTTCTCCTCCACCTCCACCTCCGCCTCCGACCTTAACTATGAAGGGCCCTTCCGACCAAAATACGCATAAAAAATCATCTTCTACTGCAGAACCCATATCTACTGGTCCTCTTCCTTTCTTGGCAGAAATTCAGAAAAAACGGGATGATCGGTTTGTTGTTGGTGGCGATAAAGACTACACCACATACTCGCCCCAAGTTGATATTACTCCCAATGAATCTGTTTCTGAACCAGCATCACATGCAACCAAAACGCCAACAGAACCCACCTCCTTTTTGAGTGAAATTGAATCGAAAATGAAGCACAGCGCCAAGTCTAGTCTTCACCAGTCAAGCACTCACTCTATCTCAAGTTCACACGTCCCATCTCTGCCGAATCCCACACATAGTAAAGATTATAGTAATTTGTCCAAGCCAGCGTTGGGTGGTTTTGAATCCCAAATTCCAATTAACCCCACAACCTCTGCTCCACCTCTGCCCAATATGTCTGCCCCATCAATCCCTAGTGCAGCTGCTCCGCCATCGATCCCTATTACACCTCCGCCTCCACCATCTGCTGACATACTACAAACTCACAATATTTCAGCAGCAGTTCCGGCACCACCACCACCACCACCACCGCCTGTAATCTCTCAAAAAGAATCTCACGCAGACAATAAATTTTCTCCTTCAAAACCAGCACCTCCCCCTCCTGAGGTAGTATCGGCAACGCCCAATCACTCCAGCACATTAAAACATCGGTTATTCTCTTCCTCCTCTTTACAACACCAGACAAATGAACATACAAACTCTCCTGACATCGATGTGGGTCAATTGACGATCAATGGGTCAGATAATGTTACAGGTACCAAAATAAATGGATCTAAAGTGGTTATCAATGATTCCAGATTCAAATGGGTAAATGCTTCACAAATCCCAAACCCTCGAGATTTTCAGAATACCACTAAACTATATCCAAGCGGAAAGGGTAGTAGTGTGCCATTGAATTTGAGTTTGTACGCCTAATCTTCATTTTTATTATGTTCTAATATTTGTATGTAATTAAATTCATTAATATGTTATATACAAGTAACATGCATCGATTCAATCGTCCCAACCATCTTTCCATCTCTTTTCCCAGAAGTCACAATTAAACTGCTCTTTCTTGAGTTTAGCATTCACTTCATTATGTGCCTCGCACATCCAACGTCCGAACTCTTCCCTTGAATCTAGTTTTGGAGCCTTATTTTTGATAAATTTCTCAAAATCAGACGCACACCAATTGCAGGGATATATATGAGAAAAAATTGTCAAAAACTCTTTCATTTCAGTCTTTTGTTCGTTCGTTGGTAACTTCGGATACCTTGCTGTTATACTATGGAGCAGGTTCCATGATGATGTTCCCAATTCTCGAATGTCAGGCGGATTCATTTTCTCGTATGTTTTTGAATCAGGAATTTTTTCTTTTGTACTAACTTCATGAGTAGCCCCATTCAGGTTGGTTTTTGTAGAAGAATTGATTGAAACTTTACCGGTTGCTAGCTGAAAATCCAGCAAAGTATTACAAGAACGACATCTTTTATATTAGAATAACTGAGTTAGTAATCATGTTCAATCCTAAAAAATTTGAAATAACTCAAAAAACTCAAAATACTTACGGTTTACCATCTTCGTCATAGATTATTGGCCTTCCTGTAGTTACCATATGGTCTGAAGCACTGGACATAGCCAAAATTGATGCGTTTTATCAGATATATTTGTTCGGGTTCTACTTGATATCGTTTTTCAAGATTCGCCAATAGCGATTTTAAAATAAATCCTATTCTTCAGATTAAGGTATTTACAGAAAAATATAAAACAGTGTACATATGCAATTAATCTAACGCCATGGATCCCAAAGTTTGTTGAACATCAATCTTTAAGTTAAAATCAGATGTTCTGAGTGGTCTCATTTCAATAGGGAAGTCATCTGCATTTTTATTTCCTCTAGTCATGTATTCTCTTTTGATCTTGATATATTCCCTTGCTGCTGTCAAAGCAGCCTCCCTACATAACTCCTTCAAATCAGATCCAGAAAGCCCATTCGTATGTAGGGCAATTATATTAATATCAAAATCTTTTTCATCGGTTTTTGTGTCCTTTAATAAGACCTCTAAGATTTTCAAACGTTCTTCTCTACCAGGTAACGGAATCAAAAATCTTTTGGGTAACCTTCTCAAGAAGGCACTATCTATGTCAGTAATACGATTTGTGGCTCCAACTATCATTACTCTGCCGCTTGTAGTTAGACCATCCCATAATGTCATAAATTCTGCCTTCAGCATCGCTGTAACTTCATGATCAGTTGACGCTCTTTCTCTTAAAAAAGAATCAATCTCATCTATAAAAATCATGCACGGTTGAATTTTATTAGCCAAAGAAAACATTGCATCCACAATTTTATTACTTTCCCCGTACCATTTGTCCATTATGGATGACATACGGATCGAAATGAAGTTAGCACCACTTTCTTTGGCAAGAGCCTTTGCAAGCATAGTCTTACCACACCCAGGCGGACCATACAATAGAACTCCACTCGGTGCTTGTAGCAGGGGATTATTTGTATACACTTCAGGCATCATTAATGGATAAACAACGCTCTCATGTAGGTCTGCTACTATGTTGTCTAACCCGCCAATATCACTGAACTGAACCTTTATCTCATCCGATGTGACCACAGAAGAAAGTATCGCCCTTTCATAAGAATTAAGATCCACATTCGCGAGCTCAGGCTTTTTTTCGATCAGTTTTTGCCACTGCATTGTTTGTCTATTCTTATTCTCTTTGGATCTCCCGGTAAGGGGTCCTGCTTCAACATCATTCAGGAGCCTACTAACCAAATAGTACAAAGAGAGCCCAGTACCGATGAGCACAGAAAAGTCTGCTATCGTTTTAAGATCAAATTTCCGAGACATACAAGCAGCTCCTTACCGTCTTTTGTTTCGGTGTCTCTAGAAAGTAGTAGCTTTTTCGTTAATTGTTTCCCAGACTTGCTTATGCGCTGTTCGAAAAAAGCTGGCTCATATTTTTACAAAAAGTTGTCAAACCGATGAGATGAGATGACTTCGAATACATTTTGAAATAAATAGCATCAAACAGCATACTCGGGTATCGAAGGTCTAATATGTCTCAGAGGCATAGTATCAGACTTCCAGGTGTATTACTTGATGAATTAAAAACAAGAGACTATGATACTGACGAAAGATTTCATGATGGAAATTCAAAGAAAGGAAAAAGAAGCCCCAGAAATCAATTAAGTAGAAAGGAAAGGAGGAAACAACAAAGATTGAGCAAGAAGTACTCAACAGGCTCGGTGCCAACCAATGTAAAGCAAAAATCCAACCACAGGCGTGATAATGCCATGAATAATGTAGCATCCACCGCCAAACTTCCTAACAAAAAGGACCAGATAATTGAAAAAAAAAAGCACCAAGTACATGCAAACTCCATGATTCCACCAGATGATGAATTATCATCCGATGATTTCGAGGCCTTTGATGAAGAAGATCTGGATGAGGAAGAATGGGAACAACTTCGCGAACTGGAAGCTGATGACAGTAGCGAAGCTGGAGAGATGAGTCAATCTAATTTAGAGCCTTCGCAGATATCCGATAATAGTGACGATAATGATAGTGAGATTGACGATAATATTGAGAGTGATATTTCGGAAAATGCGGATCAAGCAGAGATGACGATCGAAGAGACTATGGCAGCACTAAAGGCTATGAAAGAAAGAAAGAATAAACCGAAAAGCGCAGAAACATCATTTCCAAAGACGGTTAAGAGAGACCCCTTGGAAATGACCGTAGAAGAGACTATGGAAGCGCTTAAAAATGCTAAGAACTCAAAGAAACAAGTCAAAGGGATAAACGTTTCTTCAGAAAAGAAAACGAGAGAGAACGGGAAGGATCAACCTGTGTCATATCCATTAGCTCCTGCAGATCGTGTTGCTATGGAAAGAGATGAAATGGATATGCAATATTATGCTAAGAAGTTGGGTATGAAAGGTAAAAGCAAAAAACTACATGCTCGTGATGAGTATGACGCTATAGGTGGTTTACTTGAGGGGTTAGATTTTATCGAGAACTTTGGAATGGAGGATGAAGAATATGGAAGTTACGAGGCAAATTCTGACAATAACTCGAATGATACTGATGATGAAGATGAAAATGAAGATGATATTGAAAACTCAGGAACGCATGAAGTTGAGGACGAAGAACTGCAATTACTACCCCCAGATGATGAATTATCTTCTGATGACTTCGAAGATTTTGAAGACGACGATTTAAATGAAGAAGAATGGGAACAGTTAAGAGAGCTGGAAAATAGTGATGAAGAAGGAACTCCAAGGGTTAAGAAAGAAAACCCATTGATTGCCCCAGTAGAAGATGGAACTAGTACATACATTCCTCCTTCAATGAGGAAAAGAGCCTTGAACACCGATGAGACTTCTGCATTAGAAATGGAGGTCCAGAAAAAGGTCAAGTCAGCTCTGAATAAACTTTCTGATTCCAACATAACCGTCATAATTTCTTCCTTGAACGAATTGTATGACAAGTATGCTCGTCAATATGTAACGAATGCGATAACGAAGCAAACTTTGGACATTATCGGACAGAGAGCCAAACTTCTGGATGGATTTATCATGAACTATGCAGCAGTAGTCTACGCATTATGGAAGTTAAGGGGAAACGAGGTGGGTGCATTGTATATTCAACACACTGTAGAGGAGTTTTTGAAATATTTTGACAAAGAAATGGTTGTCATAAAAAAGAATGAAAACGATGAAAACGAAGAACCACACATTGTCTCGAAGGAATGCAGCAATATTTTAGGGCTTCTCTCCTATACATATAACTTTGGTCTCGTCTCCTGTAATCTCCTGTATGATATAATCCGTGTTCTTGTTAGTTCCTCTAATGAGCTTACTGCAGAATTGTTATTAAGGATTATCTCGATTTCCGGACCATTAATTCGTAGCGATGATGCTTCGGCACTGAAGGACATAATATCTTTGCTTTTAACAAATGTCAAGTCAATCAAAAAACAGTCCCCCAGATTGAAATTTTTACTTGACACAATGTCCGATCTCAAAAACAATAGATTAAAGCCATCAATTCTGGCTATAAGTCATCGACCATTAAAAAAGACGTTACAGAATGTGATACAAGTTGGAACAATTCCAAACGAACCTTTATTAGTCTCTCTTGAAGATATTAAGAATGTGGAACAAAAAGGTAAATGGTGGTTGATTGGGGCTTCTTGGAAAGGGGAGACAAATAAAACTTCAGATGCTGTTTCTGAAAGCTCGCCTATTATCACAAATAAGGAATCAAAAAGAATAATTATAGAGGATGATTTATTGGACGATATTCCCGATTGGTCAGAGATAGCTAGGCAGCAAAGAATGAATACAGATGTCCGTCGTGCTATTTTTATAAGCATAATGTCAGCCCAAGACTACATGGATGCTTTTAGCAAATTAGAGAAATTGAATTTAAAAAATAAACAAAGCCTTGAAATCCCAAAGGTTCTACTGCATTGTTTAACGCAAGATCATGGCATCAATGGATACAATCCGTATTATGGTTTACTCGCGGTCAAACTGTGTGAGAATCACCATTTTTTAACAAAATCTTTCCAATTTTTATTCTGGGACTTAATCAAGTCATTTGAAGACGAGGGAGAAGATGAAATAGAAGATTCAGATTTGGGTGAAGATGCAAGATTGAAGGCACTTTCAAACAAAGGAAAATTTTTTGGATACTTACTAGGTGAAAACGTGCTACAACTTGATATATTCAAACATGTATCATTAGTTGCTGGCCTTGATTCTGATGGCGTTATCTTCGTGGAATTTCTACTATATCAATTATTACTCACGGTTGCTAAGAGATCAGAACTAAAGGGGAAAACACAGGATGGTAAAAAAGCCATATCTTATCAAAATGATATTCTTATTAAACTATTGGAGAACGGTATCAAATTGGAAAATAGGTCTATCATATTGAAAGGTTTCTCATATTTCACAAACAAAAATTTTAAATATAAAAGGTATATTACAGGTAAAAAGGGGTCCAAGGCATACGAGAGAGACACAAGAAGGATGGAATGGGCTTCCGAAAAATTCCTAGAGATTATTGAAAGAAACCTGGAAAGCATAAATATGTGACAATTATGTCAAAATTTGTAGTTTAAACTTTTAATACAGTTGTTACGTAGATTTGATTACATGTCTTTTTTGGCATCCTCGATCGATTTCACAAACTGGCGGCCATCAGATTTCTGTTTAAATTTGACCACATAGGTCGTTAGCTTACCAGCCGACTCTACAACCGGTATCTTAACCAGGTTTTCATTCGTCTCAGTCAATGGAGCATAGGTGAAGCTTTTGACCAAATTGGTGTTCAAAAGGATATTTCCCATACCATCTGATCTACAAAGAAATCTTACCTTAGACTTATCATCTTTTTTCTGCAGAAGTTTCATTTCGCCTACCCCTCTGGAATCATATGCCTTTGTTTCTGAATTGAAGATCATTAACTTTGATCTTTGAACAAATAATGGTGTTTCGTCCTCCTCACCATTTTGTAGATTTATTGTCGAGGAAGCTTCTTGTTCATTTGATTCGGTCTGCTCTTCATTTGAATTGTTATCAGTTGTTTGAGTGCCATTTTTCGATTCCACTTCTTTAGATTCGGCGGATTTTTGGGCAAACGGCAAACTGAATTTGAATCCACTGGATGCCTTGTCGTCTGACCCGTCCTTAGTGTCAGGTTTCCCAAAAGTGAATGAAGGAGTAGTTGTACCATTGGTGCCACCAAAGTTTAAAAGAGGCTTTTTCTCGTCTTTATTATTACTCTGGGGTGACGTGATACCGAAACTAAACATTGGCTTGTTATCTGAGTCCGCTTTCTGAGTGTTTGAGCTGGAATTGAAAGCTGAAGAATCGGATCCCTTGTTGGTAGACTCAGATTCAACCTTCCCAAAACTAAAAGTTGGCTTTTCATCTACAGTTTTTTTTTCAGACTGTTTAGGTAAACTAAATGAAAAAGTTGCTTTGTCATTTTTCTTGTTTTCTTGAGATAATTGTGAACCGTTGAGTGAGGCGATAGGTTTCGCTTCAGTTTTGTCAATCTCAGTAGAAGGGGGAAAGGAAAAGGAGGGCTTTATATCTATCTTATCATTTTGCAATGGTTGAGTAGTGCTGGTGAATGAAAATGCAGGTTTGTTCTCTTTTTTATCATCCGAAGTTGGTGCAGCAAACGAAAACAAAGGTTTGATGTCTTTCTTCTCTTGAGACGTGGATGGATCTGAGGAACCAAAGGAGAAAGATTTGGTTTCTTTTTGTGTCTGGGGCTGGGCAGTAGCACCAAAATTGAATGAAGGCTTTCCACCTAATTGTGAGTTCCCAAATGAAAAAGCGTGTTTCTTTCTTTGACCAATCTCATTAAGCATCTTCTCCTTTTCTGATGCTTTCTCATCTCTTGAAGCTTCTTGAGTTGGAGGTTTAGATAATTTGAATATATCACTTGTGACTTTACCTGTAAAATTGAATTGTGGACCTTTGATTTCTACCGAATCGCTGTCGCTGTCTTCATCATCAGTAGGTGCAGACTTTTTGGCACCAAATGTGAACACCGAATCAGAAGTGGTAGGTTTGGTGTTTAAGGTGAATTGGGGACCCTCTATTTTAACAGGTTTCTTCTCCTCCTCATCATCGGAAGATGAGTCTACCTCAATCTGTTCGGCTTTCTCCACTGTCTTATTCTCTACTTTCTCTTCTGAATTACCTTCTCCACTATTTGAATCATTCAAAGAGCATATATAGTTAATATATTTCTTGAATATCGGTGTTAAATCAGCACAGCAATCTTTTTCGAGAGACTTGAGGATCTTGTCTTTTAGCTGAAGATTCAAAGCTTTCAACTTGGCGAGTCTATTTGTGCTTTTGTCATCTTTAGTTTCGGTTTGGATGCTTTGAGCGGGCTTCGTGATACTGAAAGGACTGTTTGGTGCGCCTTGTTGTGGTAGTGCTGTTTTTTTGAATTGACCTGTTGTCAATGAGGCAGCTATTTTCCTTTTTGGCATTGCAATCTTACGTCTACTCATCACTGAAGCAGAAGCAGTATTGCCATTGCCGGAAGTATTCTCGTCATCAGAGTCATCTTCCCTGAAGTTCTCTCGGGTAATTTGGGAGTCTGCAAACCTCTTTGCCATCGCTTAATGACTATATGTACGTTTACGTGCCGTTGTCAATACAAGTCAAGCTCTTGTAGCTACGTTCATTATTTCAGACGATCAAATCTTGATATTACTTTTTCATTGGTACTTTTATTTGCGGGTAACCGCAAGAGTAAGAACATCAAAGCATCCGTCAGATTGGGACTATACTATCAAAAATAAATACCCAAGGGTCTACTAGGAATAGATGGTTATCCATATTCATTATTGTATATACAGGGCATTTCTGCATAGGAAGTTCTTCAAAAAAGAATATATTTAAACTCCGATACGGGGAGTCGAACCCCGGTCTCCACGGTGAAAGCGTGATGTGATAGCCGTTACACTATATCGGATTAATACTTGGATGATAATGACGAGCTTCCTTCCAGGTATCACGATCTAGAATAGAGGAGAAAGCGGACCCTCAGTTCTAGTGTGTCTCCTGTACAGTCTCAGCTAAGTGTAATGATTTAACTTGATTCCTTCTCACCTTAATATAATTATTTGCCTAAGCTATAGTAAGTTCTACTCCTTCTTTTATCCCTCAACGTCTGTCCTAGATATTATTGTGATCATTCCTCTTTTATATTCTAACTCGTTGATTTCTTTCTCTTCATTATAATCCTCAATTCTCTTTTCAGATCCAATTCTAAGTTTCCTCAAAAATGTTACTACATTTCTATTTAACTTCGGAAATAGTTTCTTATTCCATTACATTATGTTGGAACGATTGATACAAATGAAATATAGATAAAAGAGACTGATAATCAAAGCATCTGCTGTGATGAACAAGTAATAGCAGTAAGATTGAGCCCTAACAAGAATACTCAATGGTGTGAAAGAATATCGACTGATGTCCGCTGCGAGACGATTACATAAGGGAATCTTACTACGATGTATTCTGTCATCATAAGGCAA